>LPNX010959685.1:0-10806 GCA_001517045.1 Pseudotsuga menziesii
ACACTGCATACTTTTGATGGACCCCGCTACCCTAAAAACAAGAAATACCTGAAAAAACGTGATGATGACATCATCATCACGTTTTTTCAGGTATTTCTTGTTTTTAGGGTAGCGAGGTCCATCAAAAGTATGCAGTGTGGGTACTCATTGGATGCGGAATCAAATTTCACATCCAACGAGCTCTCCCGATCGAAATTTGAGTAAAAACACAATGAGATATGTCGAAAATACGAACAAAAAAAGTAGTTTTTTTTAATGACAAATATGTCAATTCAACCATTATGGTTGACTTATTTTATTAAAATTCTATTGGTTCTTGAATTCCAACTCACAAAAACTTATTTTGGGACGTTTTCTTATAAGGCCCATTTTAGACCCCAAATTTCCTTTAATGATATACATGCTTTTTTGCTTCTATGGTGTGAAATTGATTGAATGTTAGTATGATTAAAAATTATAATTGTGTTTATGGATACATGTTTTTTTGCTCTCATGGCATTAAATTAATAGAATGTTAGTGTGGTAAAATTTCACAATTGTGTTTATATATACACGGTCTTTCCTCTCAAGATCAATACGCATTGAAATAGACATATATTGATAATCAATATAATCCATATTCAATTATTATAAAAAATAAAATTAATTGCACTAAATGAATATCCCGTGAATTACTGTAAGCTATGTGAATATTCAAGAAAAGTTGTCCCCACGGGATATTCACTTGACATGACTTTTTTACATTATAGAACCTCTCGATAGGAACATCGGGGCATAACATGACTCAAATACATTACAGACACATCCCAGAATAAACATCAAGGTACAATACATAAAATATACAAATTAATACATTCCGAAGTTACAATTACATCAATATGGATATCATTTTAAAAGACATTCCAAAGTTACAATTACATCAACATGGATATCATTTTAAACGACATATATAATACATTGATGAAAACTAGGTGCCTGATGATAGGTTCCTAAAATTTAGGAAACTGACTCAAGTACTCTATAATGAAAAATTAAGAAAATAAAAATGAAAAATGTTTAGTCTTTTAAAAAAAATCATATAAAAGACAAATATATAAAATAAACAAAAATAAATAAAATATAATGAAAATGCAAAAAACAAAAAAAACATAACCTTTGCCCTCAATATGCCAGCTCAACTGCCTTGATCCTTCAAGGAGGGGTTCGATGCAGGGATGATCAATCAGTTTCTGAAGAGAGGAGGAAGATACTAATGTATGAAAGATTTTTTTAGATTGTGGAGATTCTTAGGTCAGATCGTAGGTGTAGCGTTTGGAGAATGCTCAGATTAGAACTGCGATCCAATATCACAGCTTGAGGAGAACACCAAATCATTGATGACTGAGGAATGGCATTTCAAAATCTAAATGAGAAAGAGAATCATTCGTCTCAGCACTTGCAAATCGTGGTAGCTCTGGACATTGAATCGATCTGTGGAATTTATCTAGATTACGGTTGAAGTTACACATAATCGTGTTGGTGGTGCGATGTACCCGGATTTCTGTTGATTAGGGATTTGTTTGAAGGTCGTTGTTCCATAACAGAGTGTGCATTTATAAACCAGGGTATTTTCATACAAAAGATTCAAGAATCTAACGTTGTGCCATCAAATTCCTTTCAATATAAATTCTGGTAATGCTCGATGAATTCTTGTAATACTTAATGGGTTCCTGTAAGTTAGTTTAATTCTCTGAATTTGCAGTTTTCTATCAATTAGTTGTTTGAGGATGCAAGTGTGCTCCAGATTTGGGGTTGTGCTAAGTTGTAATCCAAGTTTACCCTTAATCCTCTTACAGGTAGTATTTAAACATGTAGACATTTTCCTACCATTGATGAGGGGTAGCAACCTGAAGCAGTGTGAACCAAAACCACTCTATTTCAAAGGGCAATTGTACTAGGTAGCTATTATATCTATCCATTTTTATCCCTTGATCCTCTTACGGGTAGTATCCAAACACATAGATTTTGTCTAGCCATTAATGAGGGGTAGCATCCTAAAACAGTGTGGATTAGAGGTCCAATCTATTTCAGTAGGGAACTACACCAGGTGGTTGCTACTCAGATGAGGAGCCTATATCATAGTTGTCACTTCAAAGGTATCTTTGTTTTATTAAACATTATGAAATCATATCCCTTATTCCTGATCCTCAACCAATATTACATCCAAACCTCTAAACCTATACATAGAAAGATAATTACGAAGACAATTTAGAGCTCCATTCTCGGTGCATTATCCCTAAAAGATTACTTTCGTGCATAATAGCAATTACCATGGATTTAGTTTGTGCAACATGGTTAAGGAACCAAAACCCATAATCTATGCTAAAAACATTGTAATGGCACCCATATCCTAGTTGAAAGAGAAAGATTCCATTTACAAGACATGTGAGGTGATATAGAACCATGTGCATGTCCACTAGACATAAAGATGAATATTTTAGGGCCTACATCCTCGTTGTTTATTCCTAAACTGTACAAAGGCCCTAAGAACCATCCATGTCATTCGAAATATTATAACAACAATAATATGACCCATGTAAGACAATTATTCACTCTACGTGGGACAATTATTCACTCTACCAGGGAATTGAACCAGTTTGGGACTGGGGGACTGAGCCTAGTGTTGAGGGCCATTCTTTGAATGGAGGCACCTCGCCAGCTACTAGGAATTTGACCCATTCCGATACTAGGGGACTCATCCTGGGGCTGAGGTCCATTCTTTGAATGGAGGCACCTGGTTAGTTACAAGGAATTTGACCTAGTCTGGGACTAGGGGACTCAGCCTGGGGCTGAGGGCCATTCTCTGGGAGAATGGAGGCACCTGGTCAGTTACCAGGAATTTGACCCAGTCTGGGATTGGGGGTCTCAGCCTAGAGTTGAGTGCCATTCATTGAATGGAGGCACCTGGTCAGCTACCAGTGTTGATTTTTCTTGAGCAACATTGAGAGCTATTCTCTTAAGAGAACGGGGACATCTAGTCAAGGACCAAGTTATGGAACCAGTCCAGCACTACGGGACTCAACCTTGAGTTGAGTATCCATTCTGTTGAATGGAGACATCTGGTTAGGGACTAGTATGTGGAACCAGTCCAGTGCTGGGGGACTCAGCCTAGAGTTGTGTGACCATTCTATTGAATGAAGACATCTGGTTAGGGACCAATATGTTGAACCAGTCCAGCACTGGGCTAATCAACCTAGAACTGAGTGGCCATTCTTTGAATGGAGGCACCTAGTCAGTTAACAGGAAGATGACCCATTCTAGCACTGGGGGACTCAGCTTAAGGCTAAGGGCCATTATTCAAGAGAATGGAGGTGCTTGGTCTGTTACCAAGTATTTGACCTTGTGTCAAATTATGCAGCTTATGGCTGATGCACCTGGTCTGTTACGAGGATATAACTATAATCCCTAGACCGAGTCTAGGCATGTGAGACACTTTGACCCTCGATCTGTGGGCTTTGTGATCTTCTCCAAGTCTTAGCTACCATTGGTTAAGACACCTAGTACCCGATCTTGGTGTCACATAGAGTGTGAGATAAAAGCATTAGTAATTCTCTCTGTTTATGATGATGTACTTTGAGTGGGGATGAAGGACCACCTTGACCACTTGTTTTGACCATAGGGAACCTAAAGAAGGCTAAAGTAAAAGTAAAAAATACATAAGGACCCTTAGTACCACTAAGGAGTCAAAGTGAAAGTGCAAAAATACCTTTTAGTACCACTAAAGGTAAAAGTAAAAAAGATAAAATAATAAAATAATATTATTTTGTTCTTTTAAGTTTTGGTCCACTTACAAGTGATTCAAAGGATATAAAAGAAGATCAATCCATTTCATTTTGTTACACACACTTGCTCATGATCCTACAACTACTCAAGGAAGATTTTCGCTCACATTGTGGAGGACATCTTTTGCGGTTATGCCCTAGCATGGAGGATTCTAGCTAGGGCACCCACTATTTTACAGTCGAATCCTAAACTAGGGTTTCAGCATTAATGAACAACAACAACAACACCTTCTCTCTTTTCACGAGCTAAGGTTTCTTCTAAACCCTCACATCACCTTCAGAATTCTCATGGGCAACCTTCTTCCCTCACGGGCAGTCTCGGTCTATTCACAGGCAGGCCAGATCTCATGTCCTAGCACCTCCCTCTACCTTTCGTCACTCACAACAAGCCTTAGCAGGGCTTAGGCATGCTGCCAACACCCTTGGGCAGGCTGTTACCACCCTCAGGTAGCCATAGTCTTCCTGCTACCACCCTCGGGAAGCCATAGTCTGCCTGCTATAGACTTCTGACAGGTAGCAGTGATGCTCGGGCAGGGTTTCGGGAAAGCAACAGAGCTCGAGCAGGGAAGATAGGGTCTGGGTAGGAAAAATAGCAACTTCGGGCAGGCTGACAGGGATTCATGCAGGGCAGACATACCTCTGGGCAGGAAGACAGGGCTCAGAAAGAGGGCTTGGGAAGTAGACAGAGAGTTCCGGGCAGTAGCCAGACTTCTATCCAAGCCAGACTTCTATCCATTATGCAAGCCAGACTTCTATCCAAGCGTTATTTACCTTTCCAGAGGGTTCGGATGTCCCAAACCATTGTGAAATTGTGAGTGTCTAATAAACACAGAGTTACGTTTGATCCAGGAGCTTTGCCAGCTCAAAATAAAAGAGAAATCAAACCCTTGGACGATTGATTTCTGAAGCTATGATTTAACAGATTTCTTCCATTTTTAAGAGGCCTTCCAATTACTTCTTCCTAAAGATCTGTAGAATAAAATGGATCACGATGATTATTGTTTCTTCTTATAGAGAATGCTCCATCCAACACAGCAGTGGAAGGATTAAATATTTAGGAAATCTGGCCTTCTCTAGGAAATGCTTGAAAAACATCTTTCTTAAGACACTTAAGAGGATGAAAAAAATTGCACATGTACAAGTGCATAATAGTTGAAAGTCTCATACACTCTTATGCTACACACAATGTACCTAGCAGCAAAAGGAATATCAATGTTTTTGCAGACCTGTATAAAACCTAGTGATAGAGGGCCCTGTTCTCAAATAGTACATCTGATACCATTGCATCAATCTGGACAAGCGAGTTACACTAAAAAGGACTTTCAAAGGAACTTTAAAGAGATGCTAAAGATGGCATATTGTAAAAACAAAATAACCTACAGTTGTCTTTAAAAAATTGTGATGAATTTGCATATGTGATAAGATATTTTCTTTATATAAGCACAGAAAAATAGAATTGAAACCTTAGGATGATTTATTTCCACTATTTAGCAGATTTCTTTCATTTCTAACAGACTATGGATCATGATGATTATTTTTTCCATTTCTATACATTGCTCTAGCCCACATGGTAGTCCAAGGCTTATTCTTAAATATTTAGGAAATGTGGCTTCTATACATTTATCTAGCCCACATGGTAGTGCAAGGATTATTCTTAAATATTTAGGAAATGTGGCTTCCTGTAGGCAATGCTTGAAAAGCATTTTTCACAAGACCCTTAGCAACAGTAAAAAAATGGGCACATGTACAAGTGCATAATAGTTGAAAGTCTCATACACTTATGCTATATGCAATGTACCCAGCAGCAAAAGGAATATGAAATTTTTTGCAGACCTGTATAAAGCTTAGTCATAGAGGCCTGTTTCTCAAATGAGACATCTGGTAGCATTGTACCACTCTAGATAACTGACTTATAAAAAGGGGGTTCCAAGGATCTCTAAAGAGAGGCTAAAGGTAGCATGATTGAAAAACAAAATAGCCTTAGATCATAAGGAATTTGCATATGTGATAAGATATCCTCTTTATATAAGCACAGAGTTACATTTGAGCCCTGAGCTTTGCCAGCTCAAAATCAAAAGCAGCAATTAAATATTTGGAGTATTTATTTTTGAAGCTACGATTATGATATTTCCTCCATTTCTTACAAGATTTCCAATTAATATTGTTCCATCCTTAGAGATGTCTTATTAATATAGGCTGATGGAAGCTTCCAGGAATTCAAATTCTCATTTACAATCCATTAGTAATTGAGATGAATGATAATATCAAAGATAAGCATTTAATCCAGTCATATGATTTTCGCGTCTCCCTTAAAAGAACTTGAAAGGGAATACAAAATAATGACAGGGAAGATGACTAAGAGAATTAAAAGTGTTGTGTGGTTATGAAGACAACTCAGGGAGATCGAAAGCTAATGAAATTTGGTATTTGGGAATTGATATCTAATGTAGAATCTTGAATCCATTTCGATGACAAGTAAGTTGGATTCATCAAGGGTTATCTCCTTGTTACTTATGTGATATCTGTGACCATATCATGAGGGGAAACAAGAGATCATTTCTCATAAAAGGAAGCATATCTTTCTGAATGTCAGACATTTCAATAAGACTAGAAATGCATCTGGAAAGTGTCATCTCGGAGGTAAACCTCTAGATTATAGATTAAAGGGTTGAGGGGGTCTATAGCTTGAAGAGAGAACATGCAACCTCCAACACTGACTCAAACCTTTTCCTTACTAAACAACCAAACTGACAAGTACAAAGTATTTACCCTTGAAACCAACTTAAATTTGTAGGTCAAGTAAATTTTGAGAGGTTTGGGTCCTCTAGACAATGAGTAGTTTTTAGAAAATGATTATAAACCTTCAATTCTTGCCATGATGCAAAGGTAGGTAGTCCATGCAAAATAACTACAAGACAAAATAAGTTATAGTATTAATAAATAAAAATGGTTCAATGGAAATATCTAATTCTTCCATTTCCTACTTTTCCCCTACTGATTGTATATGCCTAAATATTTAGTTCTAATTGGGATCCCTAGGATTTAAAATTTTCTTGGTCGATGTCGTAAAAAAAAAATAGGTCAAATTTTACCCCTCTTTGTTGTCAGTAAATATTTCTTCATCCAACTTATTCGAAGATGATTGACTTGTTTATTAGGATACTACATGGTTCTAATAGCTTCCAGAATAGAGATATATCCTTTACAAAATTGCCCCGAAGAACATATACATTCCTTTGTACCAACACTACATAACTATAAGAAAGAGCCAAAGTTATGTATTCTAATTGATATTTATGATCACTCATCAGTTATTCAGATTTCTGCAACCCCCTGTAGGCTGTCTCTAAAATAAACCAGACTAATGACTATATGTATCTAACTAAAACAACGAGCATTGATACACTATCTACATTCAAAGTTCAATTTTTGTATAGCCAACGTCTGAAGAAGCAGGACTTAGGTATGGTTAACATGCTCTTCTTAAATGAGCATACAAACCATGTCTTAGACTATGTATAAATATGTATACATATTAAATACATTATTTTTCTAAAAAATAGACTTGAGGCATAGAGGATGCTCCCTAGACTTGAGATTTTTTTTATGATTTTGTTTTCATATCACAGACTGATAAAGTTCCTTTAGTTTCTCGCTTCACCTTACACCTTAAATATTACTTCACAGAGCACTAGTTTGCACAAACCCACATGGTATATAAATCAAGAAATAGTCATAACTGAAAAATGTACAAACCCATGGAATCGCCATGAAAATCACATGGGGCTGCTAAAAAGATAATAGTTTCAAGCATTCATGGAATCCTTCAACAACATTTTCTTTTGTTTGTACTTCCTTAGAAACCCACTGTCTTCCATTTTCACATAATAAGTCTGGTTTTCAAGTGACCACAACAATGTTCAATATCTCACCATACATTGTCACTTCTCACAATGTTATCTTTGATACCTCATGTTGGTTTATTTCTCACGAAAGAATAGTGAGTTTTATTTCTTAACATCCCTTGGCTTGTTTACACAAGCAAATATACAAAATTTGGCATGTAATGGCCATAATATGCTCTACTAATGGTCGCATGAAGGGCCTATCATGAAGAAATTCCTAGGCTACATGTTCCCATTAGGGCTTAGGTATGGTTAACATGCTCTTCTTAAATGACCATATAAACCATGTCTTAGACTATGTATAAATATGTATACATATTAAATACATTATTTTTCTGAAAAATAGACTTGAGGCATAGAGGATGCTCCCTAGACTTGAGATTTTTTTTATGATTTTGTTTTCATATCACAGACTGATAAAGTTCCTTCAGTTTCTCGCTTCACCTTACACCTTCAAGATTAATTCATAGAGCACTAGTTTGCACAAACCCACATGGTATATAAATCAAGAAATAGTCATAACTGAAAAATGTACATACACATGGAATCGCCATCAAAATCACATGGGGCTGCTAAAAAAATAATAGTTTCAAGCATTCATGGAATCCTTCAACAACATTTTCTTTTGTTTGTACTTCCTTAGAAACCCACTGTCTTCCATTTTCACATAATAAGTCTTGTTTTCAAGTGACCACAACAATGTTCAGTATCTCACCATACATTGTCACTTCTCACAATTTTTTCTTTGATACCTCACGTTGATTTATTTTTCACGAAAGAATAGTGATTTTTCCTTCTTAACATCCCTTGGCTTGTTTACACAATCAAATATACAAAATTTGGCATGTAATGGCCATAATACGCTCTACTAATGGCTGCATGAAGGCCCTATCATGAAGAAATTCCTAGGCTACATGTTCCCATTAGGGCTTAGGTATGGTTAACATGCTCTTCTTAAATGAGCATATAAACCATGTCTTAGACTATGTATAAATATGTATACATATTAAATACATTATTTTTCTGAAAAATAGACTTGAGACATAGAGGATGCTCCCTAGACTTGAGATTTTTTTTATGATTTTGTTTTCATATCACAGACTGATAAAGTTCCTTCAGTTTCTCGCTTCACCGTACACCTTCAAGATTACTTCACAGAGCACTAGTTTGCACAAACCCACATGGTATATAAATCAAGAAATAGTCATAACTGAAAAATGTACAAACCCATGGAATTGCCATGAAAATCACATGGGGTTGCTAAAAAAATAATAGTTTCAAGCATTCATGGAATCCTTCAACAACGTTTTCTTTTGTTTGTACTTCCTTAGAAACCCACTGTCTTCCATTTTCACATAATAAGTCTGGTTTTCAAGTGACCACAACAATGTTCAGTATCTCACCATACATTGTCACTTCTCACAATGTTTTCTTCGATACCTCACGTTGGTTTATTTCTCACGAAAGAATAGTGGGTTTTATTTCTTAACATCCCTTGGCTTGTTTACACAATCAAATATGCAAAATTTGGCATGTAATGGCCATAATATGCTCTACTAATGGCTGCTTGAAGGGCCGATCATGAAGAAATTCCTAGGCTACATGTTCCCATTAGGTATGGTTAACATGCTCTTAATAAATGAGCATATAAACCATGTCTTAGACTATGTATAAATATGTATACATATTAAATACATTATTTTTCTGAAAAATAGACTTGAGGCATAGAGGATGCTCCCTAGACTTGAGATTTTTTTTATGATTTTGTTTTCATATCACAGACTGATAAAGTTCCTTCAGTTTCTCGCTTCACCTTACACCTTCAAGGTTACTTCACAGAGCACTAGTTTGCACAAACCCACATGGTATATAAATCAAGAAATAGTCATAACTGAAAAATGTACAAACCCATGGAATCGTCATGAAAATCACATGGGGCTGATAAAAAAATAATAGTTTCAAGCATTCATGGAATCCTTCAACAACATTTTCTTTTGTTTGTACTTCCTTAGAAACCCACTATCTTCCATTTTCACATAATAAGTCTGGTTTTCAAGTGACCACAACAATGTTCAGTATCTCACCATACATTGTCACTTCTCACAATTTTTTCTTTGATACCTCACGTTGGTTTATTTCTCATGAAAGAATAGTGAGTTTTCCTTCTTAACATCCCTTGGCTTGTTTACACAATCAAATATACAAAATTTGGCATGTAATGGCCATAATATGCTCTACTAATGGTTGCATGAAGGGCCTATCATGAAGAAATTCCTAGGCTACATGTTCCCATTAGGGCTTAGGTATGGTTAACATGCTCTTCTTAAATGAGAATATAAACCATGTCTTAGACTATGTATAAATATGTATACATATTAAATACATTATTTTTCTAAAAAATAGACTTGAGGCATAGAGGATGCTCCCTAGACTTGAGATTTTTTTTATGATTTTGTTTTCATATCACAGACTGATAAAGTTCCTTCAGTTTCTCGCTTCACCTTACACCTTCAAGATTACTTCACAGAACACTAGTTTGCACAAACCCACATGGTATATAAATCAAGAAATAGTCATAACTGAAAAATGTACAAACCCATGGAATCGCCATGAAAATCACATGGGGCTGCTAAAAACATAATAGTTTCAAGCATTCATGGAATCCTTCAAAAACATTTTCTTTTGTTAGTACTTCCTTAGAAACCCACTGTCTTCCATTTTCACATAATAAGTCTGGTTTTCAAGTGACCACAACAATGTTCAGTATCTCACCATACATTGTCACTTCTCACAATGTTTTCTTTGATACCTCACGTTGGTTTATTTCTCACGAAAGAATAGTGAGTTTTCTTTCTTAACATCCCTTGGCTTGTTTACACAATCAAATATACAAAATTTGGCATGTAATGGCCATAATATGCTCTACTAATGGCCGCATGAAGGGCCTATCATGAAGAAATTCCTAGGCTACATGTTCCCATTAGGTATGGTTAACATGCTCTTCTTAAATGAGCATATAAACCATGTCTTAGACTATGTATAAATATGTATACATATTAAATACATTATTTTTCTGAAAA
>LPNX010959685.1:10884-123417 GCA_001517045.1 Pseudotsuga menziesii
TATTTTTTTTATGATTTTCTTTTCATATCACAGACTGATAGAGTTCCTTCAGTTTCTCGCTTCACCTTACACCTTCAAGATTACTTCACAGAGCACTAGTTTGCACAAACCCACATGGTATATAAATCAAGAAATAGTCATAACTGAAAAATGTACAAACCCATGGAATCGCCATGAAAATCACATGGGGCTGCTAAAAAAATAATAGTTTCAAGCATTCATGGAATCCTTCAACAACATTTTATTTTGTTTGTACTTCCTTAGAAACCCACTGTCTTCCATTTTCACATAATAAGTCTGGTTTTCAAGTGACCACAACAATGTTCAGTATCTCACCATACATTGTCACTTCTCACAATTTTTTCTTTGATACCTCACGTTGGTTTATTTCTCACGAAAGAATAGTGAGTTTTCCTTCTTAACATCCCCTGGCTTGTTTACACAATCAAATATACAAAATTTGGCATGTAATGGCCATAATATGCTCTACTAATGGCTGCATGAAGGGCCTATCATGAAGAAATTCCTAGGCTACATGTTCCCATTAGGGCTTAGGTATGGTTAACATGCTCTTATTAAATGAGCATATAAACCATGTCTTAGACTATGTATAAGTATGTATACATATTAAATACATTATTTTTCTGAAAAATAGACTTGAGGCATAGAGGATGCTCCCTAGACTTGAGATTTTTTTTATGATTTTGTTTTCATATCACAGACTGATAAAGTTCCTTCAATTTCTTGCTTCACCTTACACCTTCAAGATTACTTCACAGAGCACTAGTTTGCACAAACCCACATGGTATATAAATCAAGAAATAGTCATAACTGAAAAATGTACAAACCCATGGAATCACCATGAAAATCACATGGGGCTGCTAAAAAAATAATAGTTTCAAGCATTCATGGAATCCTTCAACAACATTTTCTTTTGTTTGTACTTCCTTAGAAACCCACTGTCTTCCATTTTCACATAATAAGTCTGGTTTTCAAGTGACCACAACAATGTTCAGTATCTCACCATACATTGTCACTTCTCACAATGTTTTCTTTGATACCTCACGTTGGTTTATTTCTCACGAAAGAATAGTGATTTTTCTTTCTTAACATCAATTGGATTGTTTACACAATCAAATATAGAAAATTTGGCATGTAATGGCCATAATATGCTCTACTAATGGCCGCATAAAGGCATAAAATGTAACCAAGGAGCCATGTGGCAGTTGAGGTTGATCCACATGGTGATAGGGAAAGAAATAAACTAAAAGTAGACACTTTGGAAAACAACATTGAAAACAGTCTCCAGATGTCAAAGTTATGCCCTTTTGAAGAAGCCCATAAAAGGTAACCAAGGTCAAGTTTATGCCCAGATTGAACTGATAAACGTGGGGCCATTGGACACAGGCAGAAATTCCTGCTGTTGGTATATTGTTTCAGTATTGGGTTCTGGAGAAGTGGGTAGCACCCTTACCTTCAAGTTCATCTCCTGTGTTTTTCTTGTGCCTTTCTTGGCAATCCTATTGTATACTAC
Organism: Pseudotsuga menziesii; assembly: GCA_001517045.1. Lineage (NCBI taxonomy): Eukaryota > Viridiplantae > Streptophyta > Pinopsida > Pinales > Pinaceae > Pseudotsuga > Pseudotsuga menziesii. The sequence goes on from LPNX010959685.1 coordinate 12,419, forward strand.
TTCGTCAATTGCTGAAAGTGGGGCGGTCTCGTGCCCCCTTGAACTACCTTTGTTCAAGGCTTGAACTAAGTCTCAGTTTCCTGTTGAGAACAAATATCTTCATTCTTGTTCCCGAACTCCAATATTTTTACGTACAACATATCTACAGGCCTTTATGTAATCAATAGGGTATTTTTGTTGTTGATATTTTAGACGGTCGCTATTTCCTCTCTTTGCACCATGAAATCCTTGCCCAGGTTGAAGTGATAAGTGTTAGGCGATTGGACAAAGCAAAAACTTGCTGGCGGTGGTGTATTGCTGGCAGCTGCTTGAGACTCTGCTTCAATGCATCTAGGCCCTATATTAAAGAAGGCATCACTATATTAAATAGCCTCTTGGCTGTTTGAATAGGGGTTGTATGCCACAAATAGGTTGCTAATAAAGGGAAACATGTTTGGCAACATCCTAAATACCTGTAAATTTGGAAGTTTGGGAACCCTGATTAGTTAGGGATTTAATATGATTGCTTGCTAAATAGTAAATACAATTGCTTTACAATAAATAGATACAAGTTCACTCATCAGTTATTCAGATTTCTGCAACCACCTGTAGGCTGTCTCTAAAATTAAACAGACTAATGACTATATGTATCTAACTAAAACAATGAGCATGGATACACTATCTACATTCAAAGTTCAAATTCTGTATAGTCAACATCTGAATAAGCAGGGCTTAGGTATGGTTAACATGCTCTTCTTCAATGAGCATATAAACCATGTCTTAGACTATGCATAAATTTGTATACATATTAAATACAGTATTTTTCTGAAAAATAGACTTGAGGCATAGAGGATGCTCCCTAAACTCCTTTTGGAACACTTCGGGAGCTTTCCGTGTGTCATATATGCTCAAGGGAAATGTAAGAGATTTTACACTCTTCATACAAATGCATGCTATTGAGAATGAGATTGATCTTCAGACATTTGTTATATGTTGATTGAAAGTTTAAACTTTAAACCAAGCCATGCAAGCTCACTTCCATTTATGCAAGAACATATGATACACTGTATAGAACAAGATTGGTTGTGTTTGGAGTTACTCACCTTCTAGTGGACTGGTATCAAGGTGCAGTATGCCCTTCTCACTGGGAAATGGAATTGACATGCCTCTAACTTTTAATAAAAACCGTTGTACATCCTGAATGTTAGTTTCAAATGAGAATGAATGTGCCTCTCTTCTCTCTGAAATGTTAAAACATGATGCTCAAGTAAGTGAAATGCTTAAGTTGGGTTTTTTGTGATTGTAGGGTTTAGGAGTCCTTCTCCTATGGCGCCCTCCTTTCCCTTTCCCCTGCCTACCCCTAACAAAACCAGAGTTCATGCGTTGTCTTTTCCAGTTTGTGATTCAAGGTGAAATCATTTCTGGTGGATGGAAATGATGCCTGACCCTAGCGAGTTATTTCCTTTCATCAGAAACAATTCCAATGTAAACCCTGATGATTCCTTCAACCAGATCCACCCCCACTGATACAGGAAATGGATTCCCTGGTTGGAAACTGATCTGATTAAAAAACCATAAACAAATGGAGATTTTGATCCGGTTTTGTTCTTTGTTGTGCATTTTGATTTTGAGATTTTTTTTATGATTTTGTGTTTTTTTTATGATTTTGTTTTATTTTTTATTATTTTTTATTTTAATGTTATTTTTAGTATTTGTGTTTTTATTACGCTTTTTACATGTGTGTTTTAGAAGGCCAAATATTTTTTTATTTTTCATTACTAGAATTTAGGGAAACCACCCTTGATATCCACCCTTGAGGAAAACTAAATATATCAAGATGCCCTATTTGACAAGGTTAACAAACCCATGCTTTTGGGATCGACATTAAAGAGTTGAATTTATTGCAATGGATCTACCAATAAATCAACCAAGATATGAGTCCATATTTCTCAAGGAACAATTACATTTGTATTGATCTTTCTGAGTCTACAAACCCGCAAAAATATCAACAATAAGGGTTGAGTAACGAAGAACAAATTTTAAAAATTGTTGTTTTCCTACTATGAATCAACAATTTTCTCCATTCCAATGGGAACCCCCAATTGGTACCAGGAACCACATATTTCCTACTTAAACTAGTTCTTAGCCAATCTCTATATTATTTCACAATACAACCATGCTTTAGTACCTCCCATGTTATACCATCCAAGTTAAGTTCCAAAACCCAAACCACATTGGGCTCAACACCCAATCCAGCTCCCAATCCTAAACGTCTCACATGAAGCAAACAAGAATAACAATAGAAGACGAGATTTATGTTGTGTTAGCCCCCCTATTTGCATAGGGTGTTTACCTTCAGTTTTCATGAGGAGTTCTGGGCTGTTCTCAAGGTTTCTAGGTATGTAGAGGGACAAATTCTATACCATTTTTACAGCACTATGGGCAATTTTGGGTCTGTTTGTGGCCTTAAACAGCCCTAAAACAACATTCATTTCTAATTCTGGGCTGATTGTGGGCAAAGACAGCACAAGAGTAACAGATATGGGCATGAAAACAACCATAAATCCCAAACCTAGACATTATATGAACTATTCTGAGTCTCTAAACAATATTTAGGGAGCAGTTCTAGCCTCTAGGTGCATTACAGACCTCAATCAGTAGTACCAGAAGTTCTGGGCATGTGTAGCAGCAGAGAGCAGCGTCCTATCCATATTGTGGGTTGACTTATGCAATTGAATAGTAGTTCTAGGTGTGTTTTAGCTGCAAAGAATGAGCAGAAAACCAATTCTGGGCTAATGCTGTGAGCTGAGAAGCAATTATGCTATGTTCTGGGTGAAATTTATTGGTGTCCATTGGCAAATCTGATCATGTTCCTGTGTAGAGGTAGCCTTATTTTCAATTCTGGGCATCCTTTAGGCGTCATTTCATGTGCAGCAGTCTAAGCATTAGCTAACATGTGACTTGAAAATGATTTGCAGCAGTCTAGATCTAAAAAGAAGTTCATGGATTAAAACCTCATTGGGAAGTAATGGCTGCTACCTTGGGAGGCTTCTCAGCAAGGTTTAGCATTTACCCATTGTTTCAACAGTTAGCTTCTTCTTTGAGAGGGATCGTTGCATCTTGAGTAGTAATTTGTGCCGAGGATTGTTGAACTATTCTGCAATCTAGGTTTGGACATTGCATCCTAGAGATTTACGGCTACTGCCCTGAAATCTATGCCTTTGCAAACTTTCTAATTGAAGAACAACTATGGAATAAATGGCCGCCAGCGTTCTGTTGTAAAGGCTCCTACTTATAGCACCAACAACACCTACAGGATTGACATGTTTTGGACTCTGAGGAGTTGGTAATAAGCCTCCATAGAGGAAGCCCTTCAAGTGCTGCAATACTATTAAGTCATCCTATCAAACTCAACAAACTTATACAAGGAACCAATATAATGGAACCTTAATTCCCACTTGTATAGCCTTGGGTATAAATCCATGTAAACTAGCCTCAATGAAGAGAAGATGATGCCCAACAAGGATTTCTACCACCACAAGTTTTATCAACTAGATTTCTAAACCTATAATGCCTTGAAGGTTCTTTCAATAGGCATGTGGGAAATTGGTAGCCTTCACTCCATACAACCTTACAACACTCTATGCACTACCTAGCCACATATTCCAATTCTTTGCCTTCACCGAGGTATGTTAAATCATTCACTACATCCATAATATGATTCATTTTTTTTATGGAACCTACGTCCATAATCACTAAAGGTTCCATAAAGGCTCGCCCTAACTGGCAAATTTAGTTGCAGTTCTTGAATCTGCAACCGATATAGATATCCCCACGCATGTATCCTTACCTGAGATCTCACTCATAGGTTCTGAAGTGCCAGTTTTTTGCAAGGATGGAACTGCCATGTGATTTGCTTTCTGTACTGATGTCTATTTTTCTGTGCATATTTTGCATGTCCTTAATGAATCACTAATTAAATTGGATGAACAGACTACCGAACCATGTTCCGGAAATGGAAATGGTACAATCTTTCCTAAATCCTTTCTGACCAGCTCAGCAATAGCCCCTGAGGAGACATTCATGTCATCAACTTTAGCTACTGTAGATGAAGACTTCTGTGCACTGCAACTTAGGGTTTTGTGCCTTCTGTGGGGATAAAATTGAAGTAGCCATTGACGTAGGTAATGAAATGTGATCGGACAAAGATTTATCCACCTTCCTATTACAATGACCAAGTTCACTAAGCAATATATCTAAGACACCCTCCCTTTTAGATTCGAAATGTGTCTTAGGGCTCGGATGCAGGGTAGCAGTTGATGGTGCATGTTGCTACAGCTGCTGTTTTTTATTTCTCTGCTTGGATTTAGTTATCTTTCTCTTATTTTCCATTGTTACATGACCTATTAACGTCACACATTCACTATTCTTCTTTTCCTGAAAAGATTTATTTTGTTCCAGGCCAGGGGCAGAAACAGAAGTTAAAATAATATTTTCATTAGGAACAACTGTTTCTGGGCTAGGCATGTTCATTGGCAAATTCTTAACTGCAACATCAGACTTCTTTGTAGCTGACACTTCAGTCACAATAGTGAATTGTGAACCAAATATGTCTCCGCTGACAGCCACTAAAACAACTAAAGGAGTTGAACCATAAATTCTCTCAGTAGCAGATGATGTTGAACAAGAAGATTTCATTTACAGAGCCTCCAATGAAATGAGGATAGTTTCTTTAGCCCGAGTGAAAGGTTTTGATAGATCCAATGTTCCACCAGACTGTTCCATAGTTGGCATATTTTGACCTGAAGATGTATGCATAGGATCAGACCTCACAGAAGTAGCACTTGATGATGATACAACTGCCACTAAAACTGACGTATTTGGCTGCGGATGTAAATTAATTGAGCGGCCATATGATCCTGCTGGTATTGCTGAGTTGGAATTTAGTTTGTGAGGACTATTGAAAGCCATAGGCACACCGAATTGTGGAGGTTTATAAGTTGAATATATTCCTGACAAAGTATTAGTGTCAGAAGTTAGTTTAACAGTCTTGGTATCTGTGTGGGAATCCAGCTTTGTGCCCTTTGGACCAAATTTCAACTCTTCATGAGTCTCAGGAAGCTAGCAGTTCCTGCAACACTGGAAAGGTAGTCCAACAGATGGTTAATGTACAGGTAAGGACACTTGAGTTCATGTACGTTGAATTCATGATATTATCACAGGTTCAAACACTGACCCATCACCAAGGATTAAAAATTGTTTAACAAGTCCCCCTCACTAATAAGGTACCTAAAAAACAATTTATATTGGATATTAAATGCTACAAATAGGAGGACTATGAGAAAAAAGATCCCAAAAGAGATTGCTAATTAAATTTTAAAAATTGCTATTCCTTTAAGGCATTGGATGACTCCCTGAACAATGTGTTATGGGAAAACAGAGGCTGCTAGATAAGAGGCAACAATTAGAATCTTGCCGAATAACCTAGAAGCATTGAAATAGTAGCTTAGACCTCGAGAAAACTACAAGGGATGGAATCATCAAGAAAAGTATGAGCAGAGGCAGTTGGACAAGAGACAAGAATTAGGAGATTACAAAATAACCTGGCAACATTGAAGCAGTTAGTAAGGCTGAGGGTAAACTATGGAGGTTGGGTACAAATTCATCAAAAAAATGAGCTACTTACCAGAAAGCCTAGCATTACCGGTAAATGATCTCTGAGGAGTGTGGGCATAAACTTCTACTATCTAATGGAATTCTGATCCATAGTGATCTAATACAAATGCCTCCAAAGGATGGACCTAAAGAGTAAAATATCTTGGGGAGAAAACAGATATCATACAAGAATACTTAAATTTCTTGGTTGGAAATCTTGAAAAATGACAACCAGGAACACTTGGTTGGGTAAATCCAGGAAAGCTATTGACATGATAAATTGTATCAAGAGACGCTAACTAGCATCCCATTGGCACACCCATAATCACTAAATAAGCATGCCAACTGTCACCAAACTTTTATCACAAAATAAGCATGTACTTTTAAATAAAAGGATAAGATGTGAGTTTGTCAAACAACTGGACTTCATCAAAAGTTGTGTAATAACTAAAAGGTCGTTCCAACAGCTGGCTGATTAGCTATCAATTCAGCCTAGGCCAGGTGGTGGAGAGTAGAAGTGTTATCCTCAATTCAAGTTTCTCACAACATTTTACTAATCAGAAAGATTGGTATATTGATTTTGTTGAGGACAAATCCAACTCTAATTCTGTATTCGAGTGGTGGAGAAAATGTAGAGTTGAGAAGTGGGAAAGTTTAGATGAGAGGTAAGAGGTTGTTATTTATGATGATGTCCCTGGTTCACAGAAAAAATTATTTTATGTTAGTTGGATAATGAAGCATAGCCCACAGTTCAATGTTTTCCTTCAGTAATAATCAAATTTTAATTGCTAACAAGAAGTGCAAGAAGATGATTTATAAGTGCCAAAGATCGGGGTTTGTTTCAATTGGTGGATGGTAAAAAAAAGCTGGCAGTAAGCAGATTCATTATGCTTTGTCTGTTCATTTTCATGAAAGAGAGAAAGACACTTAAGGAGGGTGACTAGGAGGCAATGAATTAAATTGGTGCTTTCTCAAATAAGAAAACACTAAACTTTGATATCTTGAAGCGCCAAGATGTTGAAAATTTGATATTTTAGAATAAGTTGCAGACGGGTTAAACGGGTTTTTTTTATTTAGGGAGTATAGGGTGGTAACCAAGTTGAGTAACCAAGGATATAATCCAATCCAAGCAGCCAAGTGAGTAGCTATGGATCCAGAGCCTTACTAGTCAGCTATGGAAGTGGGGGAAAGGGTCCAAGGGCATTCTTACCCATCAAAGGGAAACTTTCTTTTTGTTCTGCAACCTCTCCCTCCTGGCATGTAACCCTAAAATGAGAAGGTTTCGAAATATGTACGTCCTCCCCCACAAAAAAACATGGATTCTTTGGGTTTTATATAAGTATTTACGCATGTAATGAGCGCTCAGGATAACCCATTCAAATGAAAAGTTACACATATATATAGTCTGAGTTCGAGTTTAGCTCCATAAGAAACCATAACCTGCAGCGCTGAGAAGGCAGCATATGTATTGGACAAAGTTGAAGATACTTACTTGGGGGTTACTACTAAGTTGGCCAGGAAGCCTTTAGGAAAGATTTCACAATTGTCTTGTGGGGATCATTTTCGACTAGAAATTAGCAGTAACAAGACATAACCTTTGAATATGGGCTGAATCTAAGGGTTGAAATGCATTTCTGGGCATGTTTCAGTCTTAAAAGGTGATGAATAACAACATAAAACTAGCTTTGGTAAGTTCTAGTCCAATTTTGAAGGTTAAAGCTCCAATTTTGGGCATGAGCAGGGATGGTAAGAGAACTCAATTCTCATTTACAAACTATTTGGAGGGGTTTTGAGTACATTGTGTTCCCTAGAATAACAATATAAAAATTTGATATAGCCTTTTGCATTAGAAAATGTGACAAAAGTATAAACAATAGTCATAAAATCCTTAAAAAATCCAGGTTTGATGTGTGTTAGGGACTCGTGTATGAAACGAAATCCCTATAGGGGGTGATTTACCTGTGTGACCATTCATGCCTTGTTTGGAGTATTGTTCAACCCATGTGGGGCACTCATGGCAAGTTTGGATAGGTTTGCGTGGTAGATTGTGTAGCAATTGTTGTAGTAGCATTTGGATCCTTTAGTCAAGTTGAATCCTTGAATCATTACACAAGTGGAATCCAACAAAGCGTTTGCTCCATATATGTATGGAATTTAACTTAATAAAGGTGCACAATATGGAAGTTTATGAGAAGTTTTGGAGCTTGGGTCTCCTTTTGTTCAGTGTATGTGACTTCAGAAAATAAAATTATAAAGATAACTAACAAGTTTTCTAGTTTTTCTCATAGAAATGAATATTTAAATTTGGAAATGTCCTATATGCTTGGAGGGGAGGTTGGATGAAACTAGTAAATACTTTTTTGTTGTTGTTTCAAAAGGCTTAAATTTATAATTCAATATAATGTACAAAGAGTAATCCTTTACATCATTGAATTTCCTCTTAACACCACAATGAGGAAGGCAATCATATCCAACTGGGCTGTAATAGTAGAGGACACAATGTACTCTCCTAGAAAGGAACGAAATCTAAATCCAGCTAGATTTTTATCATGGTATAATGTATTTGATAACAATGTAGCTGTTTTAGATGGAAAACTACCTTATGAAATCGAACATACTTTAGCTTTACTGATCTTGCAATGTTTTAAGAATGAAAACTAACTCTAGCCAGATTTCCATCATTGTGTATTGTGATTGATGACAATGTGGTTGTGCTAGATGAAAAGCTAGATTATAAAATCTAACACACATTAGATTTCACTCATTGTGCAATGATTTAAGGACGAAAGCTAACTCTAGATTGATTTCCATCACAGTGTAATGCGATCAATGACGATGTGTTGTGTTAGATGGAAAACTACGTTATGAAAGCTAACACACATTATCTTTCACTCATTGTACCATGTTGTTAGAAGGAAAGCTAACTCCAGCTAGATTTGCATCATGGTGTAATGTATTTGATGACAATGTCACTGTGTTAGATGGAAAACTACCTTACAAAAGCTAACATACATTAGTTATTACTCACCATGCAACGTTTTAAGAACGAAAGCTAACTCTAGCTAGATTTCCAAAATGGTGCATTTTGATTGATGATAGTGTGGTTGTGTTAAATAGAAAACTACATTATGAAAGTAAACACACATTAGATTTCACTCACTATGTAAATATTTAATGTTGAAAGCTAACTCCAGCTAGATTTTCATCATGGTGCAATGTGACAATGTGGTTGTGTTAGATGGAAAACTACCTTATGAAAGCTAATACACATTAGCTTTCACTTATCGTTCCATGTTGTTAAAAGAAAGCTAACTCCAGCTAGATTTTCATCATGGTGTAATGAACTAACACACATAAGCTTTCCTTTATAGTGCCATGTTGTTAGAAGAAAAGATAAATCCAACTAGATTTTCATCATGGTGTAATGTATTTGATGACAATGTGGTTGTGTTAGATGAAAAACTACATTATGAAGGCTAATAGATATTAGCTTTACTTACCGTGCAATGTTTTAAGAACGAAAGCTAACTCTAGCTAGATTTTCATCATGTTGCATTGTGATTGATGATAATGTGGTTGTGCTAAATGACAAAATGCACTATGAAAGTTTACACACATTAGATTTCACTCACCGTGCAACGATTTAAGGATGAAAGCTAACTCCAGCTAGAATTCCAACATGATGCAATGTGCTTGATGACAATGTGGTTGTGTTAAATGGAAAACTACCTTATGAAAGCTAACACACATTAGCTTTCACTCATTATGCCATGTTGTTTAAAGGAAAACTAACTCCATCTAGATTTCCATCATGGTGTAATGAGCTAACACACGTAAGCTTTCCCTTATAGTGCCATGTTGTTAGAAGGAAAGCTAACTCCAACTAGATTTCCATCATGGTGTAATGTATTTGATAACAATGTGGTTGTGTTAGATGAAAAATTACCTTATGAAAGCTAACATACGTTAGTTTTATTGACCATGCAATGTTTTAAGAATGAAAGCTAACTCTAGATAGATTTCCATCATAGTGCATTGTGATTTATGATAATGTGGTTGTGCTCGATGGAAAACTACATTATGAAAGCTAACACATTAGATTTCACTCACTGTGCAATGATTTAAGGACGAAAGTTAACTCCAGCTAGATTTCCATCACAGTGCAATGTGATCAATGACGATGTGTTGTGTTAGATGGAAAACTACCTTATGAAAGCTAACACACATTATCTTTCACTCACCAGGCAATGTTAGAAGGGAAGCTAACTCCAGCTAGATTTGCATTATGGTATAATGTATTTGATGACAATGTGGTTGTGTTAGATGGAAAACTACTTTACAAAAGCTAGCACACATTAGCTATTATTCACCATGCAACGTTTTAAGAATGAAAACTAACTTTAGCTAGATTTCCAAAATGGTGCATTTTGATTGATGTGAATGTGGTTGTGCTAAATGAAAAAATACATTATGAAAGGTAACACATATTAGATTTCACTCATTGTACAACGATTTAAGGTTGAAAGATAACTCCAGCTATATTTCCATCATGGTGTAATGAGACAATGTGGCAGTGTTAGATTAAAAACTACCTTATGAAAGCTAACAAACATTAGCCTTTACTCACTGTGCAATGTTTTAAGAATGAAATCTAACTCCAAATATATTTTTATCATGATGCATTGTGATTTATGACAATGTGACTTTGTTAGATAGAAAACTACACTATGAAAGCTTACACACATTAGATTTCACTCACCGTGCAACGATTTAAGGATGAAAGCTAACTTCAACTAGATTTTCAACACAACGCACTGTGATTGATGACAATGGGGTTGTATTACATGGAAAACTACATTATGAAAGATAATACACATTAGCTATAACTCATCGTGCCATGTTAAAAAAAAATCTAATTCCAGCTAGATTTCCGTCATGTTGTAATGAGATAACACACATAAGCTTTCCCTTATAGTGCCATGTTGTTAGAAGGAAAACTAGCTCTAGCTAGATTTTCATCTTGGTGCATTGTGATTGATGACAATGTGGTTGTGCTAGATGAAAAACTGCATTATGAATGCTAACACACATTAGATTTCTCTCACTTTGTAATGATTTAAAGACGAAAGTTAACTCCGGCTAGAATTCCAACACGGTGCAACGTGTTTGATGACAATGTGATTGTGTTACATGGAAAACTACCTTATGAAAGATAACACATATTAGCTTTCACTGATCATGCCATGTTGTTAAAAGAAAAGCTAACTCCAGCTAGATTTCCATCATGGTGTAATGTATTTGATAACAATGTGGTTGTGTTCGATGAAAAACTACTTAATGCAAGCTAACATACATCAGCTTTACTCACCGTGCAATGTTTTAAAAATGAAAGCTAACTCTAGCTACATTTTAATCATGGTGCATTATGATTGATGACAATGTGATTGTGCTAGATTAAAAACTACATTATGAAAGCTAACACAGATTACATTTCACTCATCGTGCAATGATTTAAGGACAAAAGGTAACTCCAGTTATAATTCCATCACGGAGCAATGAGATTTGTTGCTCCATTCTATTCTTTCACAGAACTGATAAAAAAATATTTAAGGCTTCGATTTTCATTCAAAACTTCTATACAATTAGTGCATTATCCCAAGTAACAGGCCTCGATGTTAAGAATGCACGTATTGACTGCAGATTGGGAGGAAACGGATGATAAGGATGGAAATTAAGCTTTAGAGAATGCATGTCCTGCATCTAAGGAAGTGGAGTTCTATGGATTTTTCAAATCTTTGAATGGAGCTTTGGACATTCTAGCTCGAATTCCAATAGCCACATCATTGTCATTCATACATAGATTTACCAACGCAACTACAGTCACCAAAAGAGAGGGAACAGTTTGAGAATGGAAGAGGTAACATACAACAAAACGCATGGCTTTGCAGAACGAAAAAGTTTTCAAAATATCCTTGGTTGACAGTTGGTAGATGGGTGCAGGTCTATAGGGGAGTAGTGCAACGTTCTATCACATGAGAGCCTACCCATCCATGTATTAACTCTAATATTTTTAGTAATAAATTCTCTGGGAGCCTAATCATATGTGGATTCACTGTTAATTTGGTGCTAAGTCAGTTCAGTAACTTAGGATGAATGGTAATATTTTTAGTAATAACTGCTCTGGGACCCTGATCATCTGTCCATTCACTGTTAATTTGGTGCTAAGTCAATTCATTATCTTGGGATGAATGGTGTAGGTGGTGTCAAATTGCTATCAACTTGGCAGAACTTACATTACAAACAATGAGATCAAGAATTAATGGAACTCTTGTCTTTATTGCTTAAAAAATATTTAAAAATACAAATACTCTTCTTGTATGTGAAGTTGAAGGGTGCTAGCTCAACGGTAGAGAAGTTGCATTATATAATGCAAAAGGTTGGTGGTTCAATTCCACCCTGCCCTATCATACATATTTGCATATTTTCATTTTATCTCTTATTGAGTGGTATTGAGACAATGTTTTTGTAGATTGTATTTAACCGGGTGTTTTAAATTATTGTAAGAAAATACACAATTTTGTTTTTGTCTTTAGTTGAGACAATTTAAAAAAATATTGTCTCAAGTATTTTCTTAATACCTACTCTATGTAGTAGAGAGACCTGCATTAATCAGAGTTTCTCCAGTGTCTTCTAGTGATTTTCTCCTACAAAATTCTCATTAAGAGTGTCTCATTAGATCTGAAAGAAACATCTTTTAGAGTACTGCCAAGCGCTCCTAGCTCTGTCGGGCACTTTCCAGAACATAAGACAAAATTTTCTTGCTTTGTTCAGCACCACCCACCATTGCAGTCAAATTGCTATTGCTTAAATAAGTAATGAGAACCTCGCCCTTCTCGCATGTTTGGGACCGTCATAACATTATAAACAACTCCCTCCATCATCCCCGTGATCATGTGCCACTTTCTGTTTCGATTTTTCTCCCAGAAGTTCGATTTATGGTATCACTCCCCTTTATTGTAGAGAACCCCTACGATATTAAGGAATCAGCTTGCATTTTATCTGGCAGGAAACCATGCGTACAATTCCAAACAAACTTTAACTTCAAGGTAAAAATAATAATATAATGTAACTGTATGAACGTGCATCTAAATCCAATCATATGTTAGCGATTAACATAAAAAGAAGTGAGCCTGTAAAAACAAAACAATAAAAAGGATACAGTAAAAGAATCTCCCTCTCGCTTGCTGTGATGAGATTTTTTTGTGAGACATTTACAACATAATCGGATCGTGGCATCCTGAATATATTTCTCTCCATTAGTGCTCAACATAAATATTTCCATCAATAAACATCCAAAACTATCGTGATTAGGTGGAGAAGATTATTGTGATCTCTTCGCCCTTTCTGCCACCTCTTTTGCATCTGCAATTTGATGGCATCTAGTGATTTCTCCATACTTGGTGACGTGATATTCTAATGTGGATTTTCAGCAATCTTGTTGGAATGAGAACCCAATATAGAGATAATGCAACAGTAGTTGAGATAGTCTAGCTTTCATGTCATTATTTTTTAAACAAACTTAAATGATATTCCCTTTAACTTGTGAACTGAATGATGTGGTTTCTCATCTTTTGTACTTGCTGGCGAGTTCGCCTTCCCTGACTTAGGGTGGATCATTTTGGAAGTTAAATAATGTATTGACAATATTTGTGGGTTAGCATCCATATGCATCTGTTATCTATTATAGCAAATAAAATAACATTTGGAGGAATTTCCTTAAAATCAACAAACTGCAGTCTCGGTGGTGTAGTTGAGTGTTGAACACCTGCACAGAAATATCTAGCTAGCAAGATAGAACACACAACTTGCAAAATAGAAAAATAATGAAAACAGAGAGAAGGAATAAATAATTATGTACTGATGTGTATAAAAGATTACAATACATAATAGCTGTCCTAATTAGCAGAAAAATAAGAAACATGCCATAGTGGTGGTATAAAGATAAATGATGCATGGCATTAGTTACGAAGTAAACTGACACCAAGGATATCAGTTACAGAGGAAACTAATCCTGCATGGGTCTCCAACACCCCCCCTGAACACTGAAATAAAATGAGGAAAGAGGGAAAACCTCATCGAACCCCCCCCCCCCTCCCCCTCTAAGATACAATGTAGCAAAAGAAGAAAAAGATAGTTTCTAGGAAACTGTGTCCTTCACTCCAAGATGATCGCGTAAAGAGTGGAACTTCGACGCAGTGAAGGTCTTGGTGAAGATATTGGCAATCTATTTAGCTGAAGGACAGAACTGCAAGTCGATGATCTGCTCGTGCACTAAATTTCTGATATAGTGCATGTGGATCTCTATGTGCTTCGTCTGCTGCCTCTGTAATGGATCTCTGCAGAACTTTAGAATGCTCTGGTTGTCACACTAGATGACAGTAGGCCGGTGGAACTGGATGCCCAACTCAATGAGAAAATGTTGTAGCCACAAATCCTGAACGGTTATGTTGACTACCCCTCTGTATTCGACCTTGGATGAAGATAGAGCAATAGCAACCTACTTCTTGCTCGACCAACAAATTGGCCCTGAACCTAGACTGAGTGAGTACCCAGATGTGGACTTGGGATCAATGCTATTTCCAACCCAGTCAGAATCAGTGAATCATATGAGATCCAATGCAGAATCTATTGCATAGTGAATCCCAAAGGTGATGGTTCCATGTACATATTGAAGGATCTGCTTGGAATCCTTCCAATGTAGCTCATGTGTCTCCTGCATGAACTGAGAGACTACCCCAACTGCATACAAGATATTTGGTCGAGACTATGTAAGATACAACAAGATCCCCACTAGTTGTCTGTACAAAGTGTTTTCAACCAATGGCGTGTCCGTACCATCCTCAAGTTTGACCCCAGATAGGAAAGGAGTCAGTGCAAACTTTCAGTCTGTCATATGGAATCACTCTAGAAGATCTTGAGCATACTTGGCCTGAGATAGTTTGATGCTTGAGGCATCATCCCTAATTTCAAGACTAAGGAAGATATGTAATGGACCATGTCCATCATAAAAAACCTGTCAAGCATAATCCTCTTGATTGTAGCAAGTGCTGAAGTCGATCTACCAGTGATCAACAAATCATCCACATATAAAACTAGTAGAAAAAGTGAGTTAGCTATCCTAAGAATGTGTACATTCGGATCTAACTTACACCATATAAAGTTTTGGGACAATAGGTAGGAGTCCATATTGGCATACCATGCTCTCGGGGCTTACTTAAGGCCGTAGAGAGACTTCTTCAAACTGCAAACCAAGGATGAATCTTGTGTGAAGCCTTGTGGCTGCTCCATGTAGATCTCGTCAGAGAGATCACCATGAAGAAATTTATTCTTCACATCCACCTGATGGACTTCCCACCTCTTGGATGCAGCAATGGAAAGTGCCAATCGAATGGAATCCATCTTAGTTTTTGGAGAACATGTGTCATCATAGTCTAACCCATGAACCTGCTAAAAACTTTTGGCAACTAGCCTAGCTTTGTATCTGTTCATCTGTCTGTGTACTGCCTTCTTGGTCCTATAGACCTATATGCATCTGATAAGCTTCCTGTCTAAAGGAAGTGGCACCAGATCCCAAGTGTGGTTCTCGAGGAGAGAGTTTTACTCATCCTGCATAGCAACTTCCCATAGGGGATTCCCTGCAGCCTCTGCATTGGCCTGCGGGTATGAAGAGACAACCATGTAACAATGCATGGGAATCACTGGTTCGGTAGCTTTGAGTGCATGGGAAGGCTCCTCAAACTGGGGCTGAGTCCTCAGATCGACTAGATCCCCCACAAGGTAACCTGCATCCTGTGGAGTTGTCTGTGAATATATCTCTCTTAAGCTCCTTGCTCTCTTGGGGGAGAAAAGAGGTGGATCAACATATCCATGCTCATGTTCTCTGTAATATTTGGAACTCAAATCTAAATCATGATCTGAATGAGTGGACTCATCATCACGGATGTGTGGTGTAGGTAGAAGAACAAAAGTCTTTGCATGTGACTCCAATGGTGCATGCAAGGGGATTTCCTCAAACTAGACACTTCGCTCAATAAAGAGCTTATATGTAGAGGGATCAATCAATCTATAACCCTTCAAATCATTGAAATATCCCACAAATATTCATGCAGTGCTCTGAGGATCTAATGCTTTCCTCTTTTCAAAGGGTATGCAGACCCATGCACGTGATCCAAATATTTGGAAGTGGGTGACTTCTGGTTTGCAACTGCTCCATGCCTCAAAAGGAGTCATGTCCTTGATAGATCTGTGAGGAGATCTATTTTGTATTACTTGGCACAGTTAAGTTCCTCAGCCCATAGTTTAGAAGGAAGAGACCTTACATGTAACATGCAAGAGGCCATCTCTTTGAGGGATCTGTTCTTCCGCTCAGCCACTCCGTTCTGCTGTGGAGTGTATGGTATTGTATGTTGCAACTATATACCAGCCTTTGAACAAAGATTTTGAACATTCCTGTTCACATATTCCCCCCCATTGTCTATGCAAAGGATTTTAATCTTTCTCGTGGACTGATTCTTTGCAAGTTCTTTGAAGTCTTTGAGATGCTCAAAAACTTCAGATTTCTTCCTGAGAAAATACACCCAAGTATATCATGAGAAATCATCAAGAAATGTAAGAACATACCTCGCCTTGTTGATGGACACATGAGGAAAGGGTCCCGTCAAATCACTATGGATGAGCTCTAAGGGATAGGAGTCCCTTGTAGCCTTCCCTTTTCAAACTTCTCTTGAGGATGTTTGCCAATAACACATCCTTGACAAAATCCTTTTGAAAAATTAATGTTGGGAAAGCCAATGACCATTCCTTGCTTGTAGAGTTGCATCATGTATCTAAAATTAAGATGACCAAATCTTTCATGCCATAACCTACTACTATCATCAGCATGCATAAGTAATAAGATAGAATCTGGTTCAATGAATTCAAAAAATGTGTAAAGCCTAGATCTCTGATTTACCTCACCAATGGAAAATTTAGAGTTCCTTTATGTCGAAGATATTCACAACATCAGGAGTGAATTCAACTCTCTTTCCAGTGCCAGAATGTGTGATCTGATAAACGGAGAGAATATTCATGGAGAGTTTTGGAACATGTAGCACATCCTCAAAGCTACCATGATTGAGTTCAATTCTGCCCTTGCTAGTGATATCAACAGGAGAATCACCCCCCATGAATATTGGAGGACCTTTGCATGCATCCAATGAAGAAAAATCTTCTGTGGTGGCAGCCATGTGGTGAGATGCACCAGAATCTACAATCCATGCATTGGGAGATGAATTAATGGCAATCAAAGCATGGAGTTACCTTTCTTGAGAGCATGATCTTTAGGCTTCTTCTTGGTGACCTCTGGAATGTGATCCCTAAGGTTATGCTTCTGAAGTATCTGGGCCATTTGATCTATCTGCTTCTTCATGAATGAGGATTTTGGATGGAATCCTTTTTGGCAGTATGTGCATTTCTCCATTTTCTTCCATTTTTCACATTTGGATCCGGAGGAATCATTGAAGGGTTTGATGTTCCCTTCCTTCTTTTGATTTGCATGTTCCTTTCCTTTGTCTTTGGATTTAAATCTCATTTTTGGGTTATGACTTCCATCATGCATAGTAAGAGCATGTGCCTTGGAGCCCTTGACTTTTCCCATACTGATGAGCTTGTCTTGTTCCTCAGATAAAGATTCAATAAAAGCATCAAGAGTGGGCATGGTCCAGTTTTTACCATAGGTAAGCCTCACTGAATGAAATGTGGAGACAAACATAGAGTATTACGGTACAAGCTTGAAGAGGATTGATAGAACCATCCATTTTTCCTCCTTATATTTATCAACCCCACAACCCTTGAGTTGTAGTAGCAAATCCTTGTATCTTGTGAAGAAATCCTGTATATTGTCGAAGCTTCATGGATCCAAAGAGAGCAAATCCACTTTGAGCATGTGGCCTTTCATCTCATCTTTCTTGCCAAAGAGTCCTTTGATGATGGTCCAAACTTCATTGGGAGTTTTGCAAGAAGAAATATGGAAAAGAAGCTCAGGGGAGATGTGCATGCAGAGGGCTACATAGGACTCATCCATCTGATTGAGGTTGTTTGTACTTTCTATGGCTGTTGTAGGCTCAACCTCCGTGTCCATAGCAATCCTATACAATCCTTTACTTCGACGAAAGATCTCCATGTTTCTTTCCATGCAAAATAATTGTATGGTGTGAGAATAGCTTCCTTTGGAAACTCCATTCTTCCAATAATTTTCAATCTTTTGTACCTACAAATAAAAAATGCTAGTGTGCCTTTGTCCTAGCAGTAGATTTCTGATACCATGTAGATGAGTTTTGAACACCTGCACAAAAAGATATAGCTAGCAAGAGAGAACACACAGCTTGCAAAACAGAAAAATAATGAAAATAGAGAGAAGGAATGAATAATTTTGTACTCATGTGTGTAAAATATTACAATACATAATAGCTATCCTGATTAGTAGAAAAATAAGAAACATGCCATAGTGGTGGTTTAAAGAGAACTAATGCATGCCATCAGTTATGGAGTGAACTTACACCAATGCTGTCAGTTACATAGGAAACTGAGCCCGCATGGGTCTCCAACAGGTGGAATCTCAACAAATTAATGTGTTTCCTGGCCACTGTTTAATGTACCGCAATCTTAACTAAATTCAAGATATTTGCAGTTCAATTTAACATTCTAGAATGATAATATTGATTCAATCTTTCTTGAACTTATGTTAATGTTAATGATTCTTCATACTTGCAACATTCGTTTTTAACATGTAAAAAAGAACGGATACAAAACTATTTAAAAATGGAGAATGTGCTTATGTGCTGATCACGGTTCAAGGATCTCGAAGTAACAATAGTTTGGCGTACAATTGATTAATTCAATGGTATCCTGGAAATCTGGTGGAGATCCAAACTAGCGTTAACATAGCGTTAACTGTTGGAGTTGTTAATTACTCCACCGCTGGCTGCAACATGTCTTGAAGGGGGATCACTGCCCAGATCGCAACCGCCAGAATGTTGAAGAGCCGCAAACTACCTCACTGGCACACTACTAGACAAACAACATATTATTTAAATTGTCAAAAGTCATTTTGCTACAACAGAATAGCGCCAGCAATGCACATAAAAAATCTGAAGAGGCAACGCACTTCTCAAATCTGTTAGACTATAACAGAGCATTAACAGATTGTAAATCATTTGAACAGAAAAGCCTGGCTTGTATAGAGAAGGGACAATTAGCAATTAATGGCAGACATAGTTGCGATACTATATATACCCAGCTTGTAAACATGTTGTGTAGAGATGGAGATATAGATTAATACACAGTTGAATTTTATTCTATAATTTCCTGTGGTTTACTCTGTTTCTGGAAAAACTCAGTTTTATTTTTTTTATGTCAGTTTGTTGTAGTAGCTTCAGTTTAGTTGTGTGAATGCCATTTATTAAGTTTGTAGAACATTCGTGTTAAGTTCAAGATGCAGGGTGATCAAATCAGTGTTAAATAGTGAGCTGCAACATAGTTGTGAGTGACGTCAGCAGTCGCAACTAGTTGAATTAAGTGTGTTAAGTGTTGCTACTAGTAACAGCTAGCCGCAACACCATCTAGGGAGCACTATTAGTAGTAGCAGCCAAGCTACAACAATCCTAGAGAAATTAAATTGAGTTTGTGATCTCTGTCAATGAGTCGCAGCCATCAAAGTATAACTTTCCTGTGGGTTGTATTTTGAACTATTAGTTAAGTTTTTAGTGCTTTTGTTGAAGAGAGAGGCACTCCCATTCCTTCTCCATAATGGTATTAGAGAATGGTTAAGTTTCATTTCTTGTTTAAGAGCCTGGTTGAGTTTCATTGGTCATTATTTTTGAAATTAATTAAAATGGCTACTAACAGCAATGTAGTGCAGCCACAAATTCCAGTGTTGTCTGAAAGAAGTTATGACACCTAGTTTATTAAAATCAGAACTATCCTGCGTGCTCAAGATCTTTGGGAGTTTGTTACGATTGGCTATCCTGAACTAGCTGATAAAGCGGCTGAGTTGGCTCTGACAAATGTTGAACGTGTTCTGTTGAAGGAGAATCAGAAGAAGGATAATAAAGCTCTTGGTCTCATTTAGCAAGGCCTAAGTGAATCTATTTTTCTAAAGATATCAAGTGTTGATTCTTCAAAGAAAGCTTGGGACACTCTTAAAACGTGCTATCAAGGTGTGACCAAGGTGAAGACTGTTAAGTTGCGGAATTTAAGAAGAGACTTTGAGAATTTGAAGATGAAAGACATTGAGATTGTTGATAATTTCATGACACAAGTAATGAGTGTTGTAAACCAGCTATGACAGTATGGTTAAGATCTTCCAAATCAGCGTGTGATTGAAAAATTGTTAAGATGTTTGCCAAAGAAGTTTGAATAAGTGGTTGTTCTAATTGAAGAATTTAAAAATCTCATTCAAATGCACATTGATGAGCTAACCGGTTCATTGCTTGATCATGAATCAAGAATGAACAGGAATGATGATACTCTTTTAGAAAATGCTTTTAAATCTCAGTTAAATGTTACTAGAGGTAGAGGCAGAGGAAGAGCTAGTAATAGAGGAAGAGGAGGATGAAGTGCTGGTCATAGTGACAGCAGAAATGATGCTAAAAATGAAGAGAAGTTACAGTTGAGTACTCCTGGCGTAAGGGGGAGTAGCAGTAGAGCGAAACAGTCAGGAAATCAGAGGTATGATAAATCTAAAGTTAAATGTTTTTATTGTAAGAAATTTGGGCATTTTGCTAACAAGTGTTGGAAGAAACAAGCAGATTCTAGTAAGTTGTCTACACACATGACAGAGGAGACTGAAAATGAACAGAAACCTATGTTTTTGACTTGTAATGTCACCTAAGAAAGTTCAAAAGATATATGGTTTTTGGACAGCACATGGAACAACCACGTGATTGGAAATAAGGAATTATTTTCAAGCCCGGACACCAACATACAGTCTGAAGTGAATTTGGGCAATGATTGTAAGGTAAAAGTTAATGGTAAAGGTGTGATTACTGTGTATGAAAAAGATGGTAAAAGAACAATTCATGTTGTTTATTATGTTCCTGGTTTGATGTGTAATTTACTGAGTGTTGCACAAATGCTGGAGAAAGAGTATAGAGCATTCTTCAAGAAAAAGATATGCACTATTTACGATAAATATCCAAGTAAACAGTCGATTGCCAGAGTAGAGATGACAATGAATATAATGTTTCTACTGACTATGAGAAATGATTTGACTAACTCTTTGAAGACTTATAAAACTAAGAGTTTAGATCAATCATGGTTATGGCATTTGAGATATGGCCATTCACATTTTCGTGGTTTAGATTTTCTACAGAAGTGGATGGTAAAAGGATTGCCGTGTATTGAGTAGCCAACAACCTCATGTGAGAGTTGCATATTGGGAAAGCATCATAGAGAAAAAATCATTTCTAGAGTCTCAAACAAAGCAAAGGCACCATTGGAGCTAGTACACACAGATTTGTGTGGACCAATGCAAACACCTTCCTTGACTGGTAATTTTTATTTTATGTCTTTCATTCATGATTACAGTAAAAAAACTTGGGTGTATTTGTTGAAACAAAAATCTTGATCATTTGATGTGTTTAAAAGTTTTAAAGCTATGGCTGAAAAGGAGAGTAACATATTTATTAAAGTCTTGAGATTAGATGGAAGAGGTGAGTATATGTCAAATTAGTTTATGGATTTTTGTAAATATCATGGAATTAAAAGGTAGTTTATTGCACAATACACTCCACAGCAAAACGATGTAGTAGAAAATAAGAATCGAACCATTATGAAAATGGATCGAAGTATGATGAAGGAGAAGCATCTTTCAAATGAATATTAGGGAGACATTATTTGTTTAGTATACATTTTGAACAGAAGCCCAACAAAAATAGTGAAGGATCAAGTTCCTGAGCAAGCTTGGAGCGGTAATTGTAGCAGCATATCTCATTTAAGAATTTTTGGTTGTGTAGCTTATGCACATGTACCTGAAGAGTTGAGGAGAAAGTTAGATGATAGACGTTAGAAATGTATTTTTGTTGGATATAGTGAAGTATCTAAAGCATATAGACTTTATAATCCTATCACCAAGAAATATGTAATTAGCAGAGATGTGGTAATTAAAGAAGAAGAAGAATGGGATGGGAGCATTGATAAATTAGTTAGTGAGGAAGCTGTAACACCTCACGCAAAAGATGAAGAAGATGAATAGGGCACACATGGAGGACAATTGACTCCACATACACCAGCAGCAAGGACACCTACCAGAACTCCCAGAACTCATGAACATGGTGAACCATCAAGTGTTGGTGGACGACAAGGAACATGATCAGAGGTAAGCAATTAATCAAATCCTGCATTGGCATCATTAAGAAACAGAGTCAGAGGTCAAAAGACTAGAAGTTTAAGAGAACTGTTTGATCAAAATGAAGAGGTAGATCAAGTTTCAAATTTTACATTTATAGCATGTGGTCGTGTAGATTTTGATGAAGGTATTAAAAATGATGTTTGGATAAAAGCAATGGATGAAGAAATTGATGCCATAGAAAGAAATAATACATGGAATCTTGTAGAATTGCCTATGATAAAAATTGTATTGGTGTTAAATGGATTTATAAAACTAAGTTAAATGCTGATGGTGATGTTGAAAAATATAAAGCAAGACTTGTAGGTGAGGGGTTTAGTCAACAACCTGGAATTGATATAATGAGACATTTGCACCTATAGCCAGACTTGATATGGTATTGATGGTATTAGCTATTGATGTTCATAAATGGTATGTAAATCAAATTGATGTAATGTCTGCATTTTTGAATGAATCTTTAGAAGAAGAGGTTTATGTAAGCCTAACCTCTAGGATAGGAGGTTGATGGACAAGAAGAAAAAGTCTACGGATTGAAGAAAGTGTTGTATGGATTGAAGCATGCACCCAGAGTATGGTACAACAGAATTGCAGAATATTTGAATGGTGAAGGATTCAACAGAAGTCCAAGTGAACCAACATTGTATACAAAGGTAAATCAAGAAGGTAAAATTATAATTGTTTGTTTATATGTGGATGATTTGATATTCATTGGAGATCTTTCTATAGATGAGTTCAAGAAAACCATGAAAACAAAATTTGAGATGACTCATTTAGGAATGATGAAATATTTCCTTGTTATTGAAGTAATTCAATTTGAAGATGGTATTTTTATATGTCAGTCTAAATATGCAAATGATGTATTGAAAAGATTCAGAATGTTGAATTGTAAGCCAGTTGTAACTCCAATAGAAACTGTCACAAAACTAAGTAAGGAAGATGATGGGTCAAAAATTGATTCAATAATGTATAAGAGGCTGGTTGGAAGTATCATGTACTTAAATGCAACAAGACTTGATATAATGTTTGCAGTAAGTTTGATTTCAAGGTTTATGGAAACACCAAAGAATACCCACTGAAAAACTGGAAAGAGAATCCTAAGATATATTGCTAGAACAACAAATTTTGCTATCCAGTATACATATAATTCAAATTTTAAGTTGATTGGATAAACTGACAGTGATTTTATAGGTTCTATTGATGATAAAAGGAGCACATCTAGATATGTACACTAGTACAAAAGCACGGATTTTTCCACGGAGGTTTTCCATGTTTCTTACTTTTTGGTGTAAAATTCGATGTAACAGGAACGAGGCGTCGCTGTATCCATGCCTGGACTCTTAGACGTCGCTGTATCCACGCCTAAACTCTTGGACGTCGCTGTATCCACGCCTAAACTCTTGGATGTCGCTGTATCCACGTTTGACCGTCTATATATAGGTATGTGTTTTATATGATGATCTTTATACGTTTTTATTTTGTATAATATAATATTTTAGACTTTCTTTATTATTTCAATTTGGGTATGGGGGAATTGAGAGTGATGTGAGGTGGGGGGGGATACAACGACGGCTAGGAGTGGATTTCTCTTTTTAAACTTACCAAAAAAATCACAAGGATACATTTTTTTTTGTAAATTTGGCCACAAGCGTCGCTTAAGCGACGGAGAGTTAGTAAAAGCGTCTCTTAAGCGATGGATAGTTACTAAAAGCATCGCTTAAGCGACGACGCTATTCATTTCCTACATAATTTTGAGTGTTGCATCAAACCTTACACCTCCTTTTGAAAGTTTCTTCTCAAGAGTGACAAACAATGAACGAAATAGTCATTTGCAAAGGAAGGAATTTCAGTGTTTATGGATCCCCAAAATATAGGAAAATAAGAATAACATGATCTAAAATTCATCCTTTGGAACACGTAATTATAAAGGCTATCAAAATATCTATTTCCAATTTGATCAATGATGTGATGCCATCTTTCTCAATATAATGGCCATAATGTTAATTTGGTCCTAATCGTTCGTGTGTATGGTCCATAATGTTCATTTGGTCCTCATTGTTCTTGAGTATGGTTTAACATCTAAACCAATTAGTCTTGAAGAAATAACCACATTTATTTTGTTGCAACCTCTCTTTTCATTTTACTTTTAACATTGGATTCTTCTATTTATCTTTTTCTCTTTTCCGAATGGAATGGAAGATTGGATCAGTCATATCTGATGGATTGGGATGGAGGACCAGAGATCAAATCGCATGCCCTCTTTCTGAAATCAATGGTTAGTACTTCTGTCATCGTATGATTTACATTAATGCCCATTTTACACATTCTATTTTAGAAATTGATTACTGAATATATCTTGTATCAGCCTCTGCTATTTACATATTTGCCCTTAAACTAGCTTTGACCAATCACATGATATGATAAAAAACCCTGCTAATTACAGTTTCTGTATATCGAATATTCAAAGTAGACCTAAAGCTTTTATAATTATTCCAATCTTGCATTTGCAGGTGACAAATTTGACTTCTAGGGTTTTGGGCTGCTTTTCTTTGATCTAAAGAGTAACAAATTTTGTTCTGGAAACAAAATGACCGTCATGAAGATTGGCTACAACAAAATGGGTTTTCTGAAAAATACCTAATTTTGGCAAAGGTCCAAGGTTTGTGTATTCTGTAAAATCCACAAATCTCGTTAGGGTTTAGGTATTCTGCAAAGCGCAGAAATCTGAGTAAGGTCCAATTTTGGGTATTTATTGATTTGGGGCAATTAGTGACATTTCTAAAAATGGCAGAAAGTTGGTGCTCTAAAGAGGTGCTAAAGGTCGTTTTTCCCCTGATGAAGGGAAAATACCTAGCATTCTGTATGTGTGTATGCACGCGGTGGAGAGATCTAGCCAAAGATGATTATTTTTGGAAGAATTTGTGTGCAAAGAAATGGCCATATATTTTCAAAACCAAGGGATCTCCTTTAATTGGGGCTTCTCAGGGTTACCATAAACTTTACATGAGTCTCTGCAAGCGGTGGCGTAGCCCCCTCCCGGTTCCTAAATTTTCCTTTGATGATATAGAATTCCATGTTGATATATGGCTGGATGATAAGTCGGTTTATTCATATGTAGTCCCCGGTACGCTCTTTCAGTCAGGGATTATAAACCCTCCTCCTGAAATTTGCGATATGATGAGGGATCATTTGAGAAGCCTAACTTGCAAGATGACAATTCCCGTGAGTCCCAGGTTCCGAGTTGTGTTCAGTGAGAGCATTCGTGTTTCTCTTCTCGTAGGGTGAAGAGACAGTGATAAAGTTTCTTGCATTATTGATAAATCTGGCTTCGATTATGTTGATGGACCAGCATACAGGGCCCTTGCTTATGATTATTTGCAATTTTCTCCCTCATATCCGTTTGTATCAGAGATTAGAGCCTGGTTTGCACTGCTGCTGGTGGATGCTCAAGATGGCAACATGGATGTCTTTGGCATTGAAGTGGACTTTTGCGATGTTGCGAACTCCGATAGTGAGGTTTTATGGCTTCTAGATATGCTGGATTGGAAGTAGATAAAAAGCTTAGTGGATGGAAACAACTTCACTTTCTAGACACTCAAATAGTAAAAGTTAAGTGTTCATTCAAATATGGCTGTTGATAAAAGATGTCATGCAGTTTCATCTTATGCTAGTAAGTTTCATCTTTGGTCGCAATGTTGCTATCTAAAAATTTCATCTTATGCTAGTTAGTTTCATCTTTTCCTAGTTGCTATCTAAAAATTACATCTTGAAGCTGTACAGGTCACACAGCATGAGGCCATAGCATGCGAATGAGTTTCATTAGTTAGTGTTGAGAATTTGTCTGTCTATATGCAACAATTAGGATGAGAACCTTTTGCTGTATAATAATCCAGATATCCATATAGAATCTTCAACATAGCGAATGAGTTTCTCTAGTCAGTGTTGAGAATTTCTCCGTCTATATGCAACAATTAGGAGGAGAACCTTTTGCTGTATAATCATCCAAATATCCATATAGAATCTTCAACATAGTGGATTTATGTTTTGCTAGATAATCCCATGGATATGAATATGACTGTAATGCCAACACATTTTATAATTAGTGTAACTTGGCTTAGGGTTAGCATTAGACTAGCTTTTCAAAATTTCTCAATCTTTATTAAGCATAAAATTTTCCTTGTGGCTATAAATTTAGAGTAATGACATTGAAAAAGAGTAAACATCATAGTTTATACATGTGAAATAAATGGAGGAGCACATGAAGTAAGATTTAAGGCACTGTCAAGAATGGTACACATTTATCAATAATAACAATGGTTTACACATTTAGACAAGGTGGTCAACAGAATAGAGGTTTTCCGCCCAATGTCCTTGATGAAACCTTCATTTTAAAAATGAGGGCCTTTATACTCATTGAGGTGACTTGTACACAATGGTTGTGGGAAACTATTTGCCAACTAGCTGTGACCCCTTAGAGAACACTTCATGACATTTTTGACCACGTGCTTTGTTGTTAATGCCAATAACAAAAGCACTAAATGACAAACTATAGTAAGAGGCTAAATATGACATCAATTGAAACCTAGGCTACCATCTCTCTATTTTTGACTATCCTACTCAATTTTGATTAGGAACATTTGTTGTTGCAATATTTGCATCTATTGGACTTTATTTGGAGGAATATTGATGTCTAGAACAACTTTTGCTACTAGTGCAAAATTGAAAATGGTGACTTTGATATTGATGATAACATTCTCTTGAAGTCCCCTTTGTCCTAGGTGCTGATGATCCCATCTTATTTTCAGTATGCCCAAGTCCTTGTATCAGGTTTTTTGTTTCCTTGATAATCACATTGCTTCATAGCATCCTCTTGCCCTTTTCCAATTTCTTGTTTTCTATCTCCTCCAAGTCTTCCAATTTCTTCAGTGCCATAATGAAATGCTTCCTTTTTCTTATAACATAATTTTTTTATTAGTAAAAATACATAAGTTTTCCATAAATATACATGTATCCCTTATACAAAAATACTCCCTATTCTAGCTACTCTAATGAAATTCCACCTCATCTAAACTTGTAGGTCGGAGGAGGAGAGGTGAGGAGGTTCATCCTTGCTCCTTAATTGCTTCTTTGAGTATGTTTTCCACATTTGTGGATTTGGTAACAAGATCTTGACTGTTGGAGGTCTTTTCTGGTTCATTTGCCTTATTTCCAGGTTTCTCGCTCTTGGTTCTTGGTTTTTGATTGTAGGCTTATTCACTGTTGAGGATACTTGGGAGTTTCTTCTTTCTTATGTTCTAGGTTTTAAGTTTGGGGTTGTTTTTGTAAGTTCATTTAAATTCCTTTGGTTTCATTTCCCTTTAGCGTAATCAGGGACAAGATTTTTCTAAGAATTTATTTTCTGTGGTGTTTTCTGTTGTCTTTAGTTAAGACTCTTAGTGACATACTTTTTTATCTTTGGTAGTTACAAGGTCATAAAAGAGTTGGGGGCTGACACTTACATGGAATTGTATGGAAGGCTTTGAATCAGCAGACACATGAGATAGTATGACTTATTATTCCTTTCAATTTAAGAAGCAAATGATCACTGTGTTCACTTGTTGTGGATGAAGTTATAGGTGCTTCAACACCTCTCTGTAAAAGAAGTTTTAACAACTTGTGAAAGCACCCTCACTGCCAATTTATGCAAATGTGTGATAGAGGAGTCAAGCAAGTTATAATGCTATCAGACTACTACATGCTAAATACTCTGAGATGAGGTCTAGTTTACTGTTTATCCCAGGTAATTAGGGTTTTGCAAACTATCATCATGTCTTGCATGCTAGTTTAACTTTGACATGCCGACTTATTTTTAATGATTAGAAACCATTTGTTGTGAGGCTGGTGCTCTAGAGTACATAGGTGTAATGACTTAATGTTCAAATCAGAAATTGCTCAATCCAAAGAATTTGATATAACTAAATATTGAGGAATTAATCAGGTGCCCAAAACTCAAAAATTCTAATATCATTCAATCATAAGGAAGAGATGATGCTTTATACAAGTGGCATGCATTTTCTATTTTGTCAGTCTTCCATACGAGATATTCCCAAAGATATCCCCGCTGTTTTAGTGTCCTTATCATTCATGAGTTGGGAAACCAAGCTATAACTAGGTGAACTATAACCCTAATTATCTGTTACATTGACTAGGTTCCTCCAATCCAGTGATGTGTTATTCTAGATTCTTCAGTAAGTTTCTTGAAGACTCAGGCTACCTTTATTTTCAATTTCACTGCATGGCAAAGATTTTGAAAGATTAATATAGACGGTCCTTTTGGCTTTCCCCAGTGGGTAGAAGAGGAAGCTTTAATCTAATTATGGTGTGGTTGTGATGGTCTGATTTTCATTATTTTTGCATTTTGACAAATTGATTTGTTGGTCTTTTTGTTCTCTAACTATATGCATTGATATCCATGAAATGTTGGATGCACACCCCTTGATTTTTTCTAGTTCTTATTTTTTGCAGTTCAAATAATTTGTTTACATTCTTCCGTCCCTCAATTGTAGGAGGAGTTGGAAACTTTTGATGAAGTAAAGGAAAATATACAATTGGTCTAGGACAAGACTGCATGACTTTTTGCACAGACTTGGAAGATGTTATTTATATGAGGTAAGAACAAGATTTTCTAATATCTTGTATGGCATTTTGACAATCTTGTACATATTTTTTCACTGCCTATTACCATTGAATTTCTGTTCATTCATTGTTTCATTATCGTATATTTTGAGGAAACTATACATTTTATTCTCGTGTATGGTACTTGTGTATGGTAGTAGAATAATATTTTCACAAGATAGAGGTTATATCATGCTTGTTTGATATTTTCCAATAATTTTATGAGCCGATTCCTCGTATGAATGCCTGCAGTTTGACAGCAGTAACGTTGCTTTTGGAAAAGTAAGATATTGATCCAAAACAAATTGGTCACTTCGAAGTTGGTAGCGAAACTGTTATTGACAAGAGCAAGTCAATAAAGACTTGGTTGATGCATATTTTTGAGGTTTTTTCTCCAATTCACTAAACTCATTATTAAAATAGCTTACAGTTGTTTTCTGGAATTTGCTACCGTGATAATTAAAAGCATAATAAGTCCCATCTATATTGTTTAAAAGGAAGTTAAGAGATATTTAGGTTTTTAACCTTTCAATGTCAGTATGCTCAACAAAAGTAAATCTATGAGACTGGCCATAACTGCTCAGACAAAAGTAAATCTATGAGACTGGCCATAACTGCTCAACAAAAGTAAATCTATGAGACTGGTCATAACTGTCTTAGACATTAGGAATTTTACATTCAACTTTTACCTTTAATTGCTCATCAGCAAGAAGTGAGTTCCCCAAATTTGTTCCAGAACTCAGCAACTCCAAGAAGATATCCTAGAGCATTGACTGTAATAACTGCTCATTGGATGTTAAGTAACTGCTCATCAGCAAGAAGTGAGTAGGGGTGGCATGTTATATACCCAATAAAGGGGTAATTATACAATATTTGAAAACTACCTCTTCAGAGTTTGTTCCACATAGAGATTCAAACAGAGATGAGTGCTAGGACCTGTATGCTGATATCAGTTTTACTTTTCTTAATGATGAGGTCCTATGCTTTAGTGAAAATGAGCATAAACCGATTTGAGATTTCAACAAATGAATATGATACACCACCAGATGCATCTCTTGCTCTGAAAAATTGCTCAATTGTATACAAAAATCCCTCAATAGAGAGGGTAGAAGAGACCATAGCTGCACTCCCTGGATGAACATGTGATGGGAAACCATGGAACGAGGAGCTCAGAAAAAGTTTGTTCAGGTTCCTTGTGTTTTCTTTGCTCACAATTCCTCTAAACTTTGTCAAAGTTCCAAGTACAGACTCTATAAGCTTAAAGCTAGCTCCTAGCTTCCCCAACAGCTCTTCCTGCTTTGACTTGTCATAACCTGCTTGAAGCAGCAAATTTAGTGAAAACAGTGCATCATCTTCGCATTCTTTTCCATCAAGAACAAAAAGCACATCTTTTCGCAGTGCCCCGACATGCATGCTCAAAAGGGATTTCAATATTTTCAGCAAAATGCTTGATTTCCCATCCTTCAATACACAAAAAACTAACTGCTCACAAAGTGTGAGTAATGAAGTATCTTTAGATGTCTGCTCTATCCAAAATGTGTCCTCTCTTGAAACTGGGATCTTTCTCAGAGACACTTTCCACAGACCTGCCTGGAGCAATGATAAAATTAAAGACAGCCATGCACTATGCCTTAAGAATAACCAACCCCTTTCCTTCACACTATGCTCTTTGTAGAATGTTTGAAGTTGAGAGAGTATATCTAGAATGATATTTTCCAGCTGTGATAGCTCCCCTGTATGGCCAAAATGAACATTATGGGGCAGAATTCTGCTAAAACTTATGAAGTATTAAATTTCAAGCAACTTGTCTCTGCCCAATTCAGGACTCAATGGAAAAGCACCAGCTTCCTTAACATCAATATCTGATAGAGTGATCCAACCAAGTACAAAACAATATCTTTCAAGTATAAGCTCGTGACTAATATGGTGGACATTATTTAATAACATAGTGGGTCTTTTGTAATGATTAGGCCAACTTACATTAATTAGAATCTTAATTTAATGACTAATATGGGGGGACTTATTTAGTAGCATAGTGGGTCTTTCTAAATGATTAGGCCACCTTACATTAATCAGTCACCATACATGTACCAACCTTACCACTAATGGACCCTTAGGCCTTTATTACATTACTAGGGAGGGTCATAAGTTATGATACCTTCCATAATATTGGTGTAGATTCTCTAAATTGTTTACTAT
Source organism: Pseudotsuga menziesii (assembly GCA_001517045.1). Lineage (NCBI taxonomy): Eukaryota > Viridiplantae > Streptophyta > Pinopsida > Pinales > Pinaceae > Pseudotsuga > Pseudotsuga menziesii. The sequence goes on from LPNX010959685.1 coordinate 43,347, forward strand.
GTTTCCAGTTCCACTATTGTTGTTTCTGGTGATTGCTCACCACATCATGTTCAAATGAGTTAAACGTTTCCATTTTTTTGATTAAAAAATAGAGTGGATGGTTTTTGTCAGTGTTATTTTACTATGGAAGATTTCTACATGATAAAACATGGATTGATATATCATTGTATTATTCTTTTGAATTTACAAGGTTCTTAGCAATGCTTATTCTACTATAATTTGCAATATCACTAATATTGTTTTTTAGTAAATACTTATAATATTCCAGAGTGTAAACATTGCAAAGATGTCTAAATCCTCCAAGCCACGAGCTGCTTGAATTCTTGAAAAACATTACAAAACTAGCTGCCAGCCTTCTAGGATACCTGCATTTTTAATCGCATATATTGAAGGGAAGTGATAAAACGATTGACTAAAATTATTGTAATATTTCAACTTCCAGAAAGTTGCCTTCAGTAATTTGCAAGAACTGAGTTGATATCCTCTTATTTAGACTGTAGATGGGATGTAGAATCAGCTGTGATTGACTTTATCTGTTGTGTATGGCTCTGGTTGTGACTTTGTCTCAGAGAAAGGAAGCTGAGTCATTTTAGGAAGCGGTTGTCATACAATGTATCCAAAGGCAAGTGAGTTGATGCTTTAGTGGCATTTTCTGTCTTTAGGGATTGGTCGGTGGAGAAATTGAAGGAGGTAAAAGTTGTTGATGCTCTAAAGCACCCTAACTAGAATATGGGGAAAAAAATCACCGTTGACTCTGCCACCTTGTTTAATAAGGTATGGCATCATTGCTTTGTAATTTGTCATTGTTTTATTTCTCTTTATTAACCTTAATGCTTTATTGAGTTGTTTTCCTTTCCAAATCTGAATATCTGGTATCGGAAATGTTATTTGTTCTTAGGGTCTTGAGGTAATAGAAGCACACTACCTTTATGGAGTTTACTATGACAATATTGAGATTATGATCCACCCACAATCGATAATTCATTCAATGGTTGAGACACAGGTAGGATATGTTGTCTAGCAAATGTACTTGTGTTCAGGATCTACTTCTTGTTTTTGTCAACACCAAATGCTTTTCTGATGGAGTTTTGGCTGCTTTTATTTATCAGGATTCCTCTGTTTTGGCTCAACTGGGTTTTCCAGATATGCGATTGCCAAAACTGTATACAATGTCATGGCCTGAAAGAATATCATGCTCAGAGATAACCTAGCCACGACTTGATCTTTGCAAGTATATATTCTTACTAATAAGTTGGTTTGCTTGTATTTCTGATTAGAATGGAAAGGACTAGTTATGAGAAACTATTTTTCTGGAAATTTGAATTGTTAATGATTTAACATAGTTACAATTGTCTTCTATTGTCTCTTTTGTTGAGTGGCCTCTAAATCTATACACACATACTGGTTCGATGTGTCATGGATTAGTGAAGCATTATATGTTTTTACGCAGGTTGGGCTCATTAACCTTCAAAGCTCCAGATTGTGTGAAATATCCTTCAATGGATCTTGCTTATTCTGCTGGTAGAGCAGGAGGAACCATGACTGGAGTCCTTAGTGCAGCAAATGAGAAGGCTGTCGAGTTATTTATTGATGAAAGGTGTGTTTCCTTGTTAATATATTTTGAGAGTCTTATACTGGGATTAGAAAGTATGCATGCTGACCATAAAACCAACTCTTTTGAAAAGTTCATATGCAAGGATTTTTAGTTTATTAATCTGTATAGTTTCCCTGGAAAATGATCCATGTTTCAACTTTCAATATACTTAGTACACCAGCCTATCTTTCCTGCCAACCATCATTAATTGATTCCAAATGGTAATCCATCATTCCTGTTGATTTAGTAGTCAATCTTCTATTACATGGAAGACAGGAATGGAAAGTTGCAAATTTCTGTGTAACAAGTTGATAACATACTTTCTACATGTAAATGGACATTGAAATGAAGTTACAAAAGAGGTGAGCTAACGTTGCCTTTTTTGTCTAAAATTTCTGTTTGTTTCTTTTTCCAGAATTTCCTATCTGGATAGTTTCAAGATTGTTGAAATGACACGTGAAAAACACAAAAATGAGCTATTGCACCAACCGTCATTGGAAGAGATAATACACTATGACCAATGGGCCAGAAATTACGCTGCTTCCTTGGAAAAATCCAGCTTGGAGCCTGTCACAGTCTGAGGAATTAGCACACCAAAGCTTTCATGTTTGGCTTCTAAATAATTTTGTAATGAAAGATATTTCTTCCCTTGAAGGGATGTCTATATGATGTAATTTATTGGCTTTCATCCATACCAAATTTGTAAGATTACTTCTGACTGTTTGTAAAAAGACAAAAGACCAAAATAGGTAACTGGAGGCTTTTTGCCAAGGTTGCACACTTTTCATATATGCTGGTCTTGCATGAGCACAAACTTCTCAAATTAGTCCATATGAAAATAGTCACAGTAAAGGCAATCCTGGCTTTAATCATACATTATAGAATGTTGAAGATATTTATAGAAATTTCGTTAAGAGGGCTTTTGAATTAGGTACTCTGCTAGAGATGGCTATAATAAACTAAAATTCCATGTATCACCTTTGCTAAACTATGATTTAATTTTGGAACCTATGCCCATCATGAGATAATTCATGTCACAGGATCTGCTCCAGTTGCTCAGCTGATAATTCTAGTCATTGGATCTGGTTGGGTTGCATGTAGATTATAAATTTGTGGAAGGATGCACATGGTGAGTCAGCTTGAGGAGTACGTGTCACCTTCCCAAAAATCTATATTGCAACAAAAGCTCATTGTGATTAGTAGATAGTTTTGTCAATAATTCTATCAATGTGCCACTGTGAATCTTGTATTGCAAAAAAAATACAAATGCTACTTTCATAGATGAAGTATAAGGGCATCCTATCATTACAATGACTCCCTACATTGGCTATTGAACATTAAGACGTGAGGCACTAAATTTACATCAACTATTGATTACAGCCTAGCAAAATAAGTTAAAGGGTAAGGGGAATTGAGAGCAGGTATAGTCTTCCCGTCACAGGTATAGCATCCCCGTCGCTATTCCTGGGGTTTGCATTTTTTTTTAAAACTTATACAAAGCGTCGATACAACGACGGCCAGGCGTGGATATAGAGACGGCAAGGCATGGATACAGAGACGACAAGGCGTGGCTATAGTGACGTCTTATTCCTGGGTTTGCATTTTTTCTTAAAAACCTTATATAGAGCGTGGATACAGAGACGGCCAGGCGTGGATACAGAGACGACCAGGCATGGATATAGAGACGGCTTAGACATCTAACGAAATATAGAACATTGTCGCTCTTGCAACGCAAATTTGGGGTCGTCTCAATTGCGACGGAATTGTTTCCACGAAAAAAAAAACACTTAGACATGGCAATATCCATGATTTTCCGTGGATATTGCCACGTTTTGCCGTGGAAAAATTGATCACTTGTACTAGTGGTATTCAGTTTTGGATCAGGATCAATAGCATGTACATCGAAGAAGCGACACATAGTGACACTATCCTCTACTGAGGTAGAGTATGTTGCAGCAACAATAGCTGCATGTCAAACTGTATGGCTGAGAATAACTCTTTCTGAGTTACAGCATGAATAAAATGAACCAACTCCAATTTTCTGTGACAATAAATTAGCTTTTACACTATCAAGAAATCATGTTTTTCACAAAAGAAGTAAACATATTGATACACAATATTATTTTATTCATGAACTGATAAACAACAATGAAATCAATGTGGAATTTTGCACATCAAGAAATCAGTCTACAGACTTGTTTACAAAACCATTGGGAAAATATTTGTTTGAACTTCATAGAAAAACATTGGGCTTTGTAAGCTGTAATAGAAATCAAGTGTTACCAATTTTTTGTTTTTTTTAGTATAGTAATTAAGGGGGAGAATGTTGGAGCTATTAATTAATCCACCATCGGCTGCAACATTTCTTGAAGTGGAATCACCGATTGCAATCGCTACAATGTTGAAGAGTGGCAAACCGCCTCACCGACACACTACCAGAGAAACAAGAGATTATTTAAATTGTCAAAAGTCATTTTGCTGCAACAGAATAGTGCCACCAATGCACATCCAAAATCTGAAGAGGCAGCGCACTTCTCAAATATGTCATACTGTAACAAAGCATTAACAGATTGTAAACCATTTGAACAGAGAAGCCCATTTTGTATAGAGAAGGGCCAACTAGCAATTAATGGCCGACTTAGTTGAGATACTATATATAACCATCTTGTAAACATGTTTTGTAGAGACGGAGATATAGATTAATACACAGTTGAATTTTATTCTCTAATTTCGTGTGTTTTACTCTGTTTCTAGAAAAACTCAGTTTTATTTTTTTTATGCAGTTTGCTGTAGCAGCTGGAGTTTAGTTGTGTGAATATTGTTTATTAAGTTTGTAGAACATTCGTGTTAAGTTTTGGACGCAGGGGTGATCAAATCAGTGTTAAATAGTGAGTTGCAATAGAGCTGTGAGTGACGTCAGCAGTCGCAACTAGTTGAATTAAGTGTGTTAGGTGTTACTACCAGTTACAGCTAGCTGCAACACCATCTAGGGAGCACTGTTAGTAGTAGCATCCAAGCTGCAATAGTACTGGAGAAATTAAATTGAATTTGTGAGCTCTATCAATGAGTCGCAGCCATCAAAGCTTTCATGTAGGTTGTATTTTGAACTGTTAGTTAAGTTTTTAGTGTTGTTGTTGAAGAAAGCAACACCCCTGCCTTTCCCACGTTAACATAATAAGAAAATCACAAGATAACAACAACATTCTTTTTTAACTAAATCACACAAAACAAAACATTTGGATGTCGATAAATAAATTTGTATAATCTCAAGTTCATGTTCATGTGCGATACTTTTCTCCTAGAAATGTAATTTGTGCAATCATTAAAAGGGTGAAAGTTAAATGACAAATGCCCAACCCAACATATCTCATTATTATGAAACCAAATCATTTTGTTAAGGAAGGAAAAGACAACTTTTTTAAATGCATGTGTTGGTAACATAAGCCAAAACAATCAAATTCTCTTTTTTTATGATTTCATGTAAGTCTCATTTTATTAAAACATGAACGAAATTTTCAATGTCAACCGTTCCACTTTAGTATGTGACAATTTTTTGGGTTTATCAACTTTTAAATAAAAGTTTTGTTAATTATATTTTATGTATAATGATAAAGTTATATAATTAATGGACTTTTGTTTAAAGATGTTTTTTTTCAAAGAGTTTATTAATTTTTTTGTGATGGTATTTTCTTTATTTCAATATTGATGTAATTATATATATTTCAAATAAATATAAAATTATATATAAAGAAATAAAGTTATGCTATACATAAAAGTTATTAATTGGAATGTTGAATGAATATTCATGACATGTTATTAAAAATCATTTTTGGTTTGGCATGTTAGAATATATAATATAGTTCACAAAATTGAAATGAGATTTCAAAATTCTAAAATAATTCAAAATCTTTATTCAAATTAGGTATTTTCAAAATCTAATAATAATTATCACATTTTTAACTAATAGAAATATGATAAAGCCCAAATAAAAGATTGATAAAAATTTATGTCTTGCTCATTTAAACATGGCAAGCTTACCTCTAACATTCCAAGGTACCAAACTTTTAGAGATGAGTTGAAATATATTAAATGTTTGATGTGCCATGCTTCAAAGATAAAAAAAAATTAGCTGTGATATTTGAAACATCAGATTAATTCAATTTCAAAATACACATGTGAGTGACTCAACTAAGTCCAAATAAGAGCAAGTACTGTGTTATGAATCAACCAAAGAGCCAAGAAAGTGAAACTACAAAGGTGATCCAAATCCAAAAATCTCAAGAAATTGAAACCAGGCGAAAGAACAAGCAATACTAATAATGAAGAATCAAAGGAAGATTACCACGAAATCACCTAGCAAGTTAAGCTAGATAAATGCTAGCAAACCAAAAGCTAAGTATTCACAAAATTTTAATAAAAAACTTTTCTTCATAAAATTAAAATCAAGGAGAGTTGTTGGGTACCAACAAAATAAAATCTCTTGCCATCTGCTTATGATGCACCTAACACTGGACTATTTTTTCACCCAATAAATTCTTCTTGAAACCTGTAATCAAAGTCGCGTAATCGGCCCATGATTGGACGGAAGTGAGATAACCAAATGTGGTTGAATTGATGACAGGATTCAATGGGTCACCTACGACGAGGCACCGATTTTCCATAATACCGATGCCAGATTAAAAAAATATAAACAAAACACTAATTTAAAATAAGAAAAAGAATGTAAAACAGATTAGAAGTTAAAATATAAACAAAAGGACTATTGAATCTCAGAAAACCCATCAAAAGCAAATTAAATTAAATTATTTTAAAATCTTTCAAAATGAATCCCTCTGCTCTACCAAAAGGATTTACTAAAAATGTCAGTGACTTCTCTTAAATTTTTGGGAATATTTAAAAAAATAATGAAAAATTGGGACAATAAACTTTATACCTTCTGTAAGAAAGTAAAATAGTCCAAATTTTGAGTGTAATAAGTATTGAAACGGCTCTACCGAATCCTGCTTCCGTGAAAAATGAGTACCTGATGACACGAAAGTAAAATGAGTACCCATTGATCTGATAGATATAAAAAGATCCAGTACGTCTCTAGAAGAATAAAAAACCTCATATCCTACCATCACTCACAGAAAAATATAAATCCCGAAACCCATGTTTCTCTCTCTTCGGTTGGGATAAAAATGATATACAGCACAGCTATGTATATATTTCCGAGCAGCAAAGCTCTCTCCGCAATACGAAAACAAAACATAAAAAAGGGTTTGCATCCCATCAAAGCATGAGGCGGAAAGCGCCGTTTGCATGTTATAACTGTATCTATTTCATTAAATATATTTAATTTATACTAATTTAATTTATTAAGTTTGTTATATCAGTAACTCATTTTGGGTTATTATTATGATGGGTTATTATTATTATGAGTATAGTTATAAGTAAAGTGGTAGGGGAAGGTATATAGTTATTATTATTATTAGTATAGCTAGATGCAAATGCAGTTTGACTAATCCTTAAGTGATTAGAGTTGGTGTTAAGCTAATAGTTTCAGAATCATTAAAGTTAAGCTAAACGTTATTCTATATAACTTTGATTAAAGTTGAAGTTAACTTAATAGTCCTAAAATCATTGTAACTAAGCTAATAGTTGTATCTAATAATCGATGGAGTTAAGCTCGTAATTGTATCTAACCCATAGATCCAAATCTTAGGCTCTATCAAGTGCCCATAGGGATCAAATCTCTCAAGGTGCAAACATCTTCTTAGGTATCCATTGATTTGATTCAACCAAAAGACATCTTTTTAAAGGTCCACATATAATATTTTATTATTAATATTTATTATCATTTATGGTTGACATATAATATTTATTATTATTTTTTATTTTGTTAGCAACAAACATTACAACATTTCGTCATACATGGTTTTAAAACCATATGCAAGGCCCTCCTACAACTATAGGTTGCTTAGGAGGCCTTGCACATGGTCTTAAAACCATTTGCAATGCCCTCCTAAACCATGTACAATAAAACCATGGGTTGTTTAGAGGCCTTGCACATGGTTTTAAAACCATGTGCAAGGCCCTCCTAAACCATGTACAATAAAAGTATGGGTTGTTTAGAAGGCATTGCAGATGGTTTTAAAACCATGTGCAAGGCCAACATTTTTTTGCAGATAATTCAATTTGTTATTTTTTATTATTTTGTTAGGTAGGAACATTACAACATCTCCCCCACATTTTTTTTTAAGGATAACAAATTTTTTACTTTTTTACGGCTGTTGAGTGCCTCTTCGGGCAATAATCGAATACTTGAAGATTAATTTCAATTTTTACAATTATCACAAAATGTACTTATCACATGTTAATTAAGTTATTTTTAATTTTATTGAAATTATTAATTATTAATTTTGGACTAAGTCCATAGAATCAATCTCGATAGTACACTTGTCTCATTCTTGTTTAATCTTGGAGGACACCCATAGAATCAATCTGGACAGTACACTTGTCTCATTCTCGTCTTTAGATGAAAAAGCATAGATGATAGTTCGCCCCAAAATTCTAAAATATATACGCTAATTGACATAAATATAAGAACTTTATATATACCTATTTAAATTCAAAATATTATAAAACAAGGCCCCATAAAATTGAACAACTAACTCACAATTATGAATAAATGACATAGAAATCATTTATCCTCAAAATTTTAAAACTAGATATTAAAATCTCTATTCACAAACAAATAAATGATCTATAATCTGAATTTGCTCCATATACAATAAGCATAAGTAATCTATAGTCTTAACTTGTTCCATACACAATAAATACACAATGGGTTGTGTCCACACGTCTTCAAATAATTGTTCCACATAGTTTAGATTTATTGTATGACTAATATAAAAAAATTATATTAATAAGTGAATATTCATAAATAAATAAACATGTTATAAATATGATATTATATTAAAAGGTTATTCTTTTTATTTATTTAAATTTAAAGTTTACATATATTATAAAAGATCAAAATATTATTAAAAAAACTAAAAAGTTATTTGGTTTGCATTTGAAATTTGTTAAATAAGTATTCCTCAATCATTATAATTTTAACGGATTAAAAAATTAACAAATTTTTTTTTTACAAGTACGGTTATGGGTTTTATTTAGATAGCAGTGGTATGTCCACTATGAAAAAGTCTACATCAAACAAAGTCTATTTTCTGAAGACAAAATCGATAAGATACATAACTTTATCTAGCTAGCTACTAGAGACTAAAAAACTACTTAGACTCATAAATATCCAACATACAATAGAGATAGTTCAAGACTATTACAAAACTGAGAAAACCCAAAGACATAAAAGACCCAAATTAGTGTCCATGTTGCCCACGATGCTGAGAAGATGGTTTCAAATGAGCAGGAGCACCATCAACCTTTTCAATTGCTATTTTTGAAACCTGTAACTCGAACTTTTTGAAACGAATTTCCAGTTCTGTCATTAGCGCCAGCATTGCCCATTCGGATTGTGAGAGGGATTCAACAAATTCCTCACAAGTTTTGATTAAGTTTTTATACACCACCTCTAGTTTACAACCACCTTCTTCATCCAGTTGCAGTAGATAACATTCCCGAGATCTGAATTTCCTTCGAATATCCGATAGCTTGACTTCAAACGATGGGGAAGGATCACCCAGAGCGGTCGATTCTGAGCTCGAGGCCATGAGGACAGGGAGCCTTATGAACCAAAGTATAACAACAGATCCACCCTTCTAAGACCAAAAAACCCGAAAATACACCATAATTTTTGTTAGACTAATTGTCCAAATAACACTTTTAATATCATCTCCTATACCCATTTTTTCACTATTCAAGCAGAATTCATCACACGGTCCACACAAAGGTGAGAGGGAGGAAAAGGAAATCGGATAACGACCATGTTGCAAAAGAAACCATGCGAAGGTGCACTAAATGATGTCGAGGTTATGCTTAAAGTACTAATATCCCTGAAAACGAGGCTCACATGCCTCCCGCCACGAGCCCACAAGCCCAAAAACAAATTTCCACGAGCCTGCATGTTACCCTATTTTGATATTTTCCGCCACCCATCCTGGCCACATGTTAGGCCCTTTAACTCAAAGTCAGTGGTCATATGGGATCAAAAAAGAAGATAATCTCCCATTTAATCTTAGAAGCCCTTTTCTCAAGTGGGTTGTGGATTTTGCCTCCGCATCTATCACCTTGTTTAAATTTCTTAAGATATGAGAAAAGTCTATCTTTCTGAAGGGTTTTGAATGTCTCTGTATTTTCTTAATGTTAGAATTTCATCACTAAACTAGCATTATATTAGGATATTTATTGAGAGAATAACAAGCATTGCAATCAAACACAAGAGACAATGAACACAGTGTTTATCCTCGAGGAAACCATAAATGGTGAAAACCCCGCAACTTCCTTAGAGATAGAATCAACAGCAAAAGAAGAACCCAAAACAGTAAGTGATCTCTTAACAACAATAACCTTCTTTCTATCTAGCCCTAATGTCTTCTCCTTCCTCAACTATGCGCTACACTTGAGTGTGTATGAGTTGTGTGATAAATAGAGAGTCTAGCTCTCTATTTATACTAATCCCAACATGACTAAAACCCTGCTACGGCTGACCTCACTAGGAGAGTCTAATAACCCTAGTGCCCTGGAACTACGGGGACTTTAACCCTTAGACAATAGGAGGGTTACCCACAATCACTTGACATTACTTGTTTACATGATAGAACTTCCCGATAGGGACATCGGGGCATGACATAACTCAAGTACATCCCGGAATAAACATCAGGTTACAATATATAAGAAATACAAGTGAAATACATTCTGAAGTTACATATACATCAACACTCCCTCTTAATTAGGAAGGTATTCTTTCGACACAATTTTCAGCACAAGTCTTCTTCTCTGTATCTTTTGGATCATCATCGAGTCCTCGTCATCTTCAAGTATTCTTCATATCCAAGTCATGTTCATCATTGAATCTGGATCATCACTCGATCTAGATCATCACCAGACATCATCACTAGATCTCGGTCATCACTGGGCATCATCACTGGATCTGGATCATCAGTCAATATGGATCATCATTGCTAGATCATCATCATTGGATCTAGATCATCACTAGGTCATCATCACAGGTGCTATCTCTTGATTCTTCTCATCATAGGAACCTCTATAGAGTCATTCCTTTTTCATACTGGATGTATCATCACAGAGCTAGTCCTTTTTCATACTAGATGTGGCATCACAGAGCTGGTCCTTTTTCATACCAAATGAGGCATCACAGAGCTGGTCCTTTTTCATACCAAATGAGGCATCACAGAGCTGGTCCTTTTTCATACCAGATGTGGCAGCTACTCAGAGCTAGTCCTTTTTCATACTAGATGAGTCTTCACAAAGCTAGTCCTTTTTCATACTAGATGAGGCATCACAGAGTTGGTCCCTTTTCATACTAGATGAGGCATCACAGAGTTGGTCCTTTTTCATACCAGATGTGGCAGCTACTCAGAGCTAGTCCTTTTTCATACTAGATGAGTCTTCACAGAGCTATTCCTTTTTCATACTAGATGAGGCATCACAGAGCTGGTCCTTTTTCATACCAGATGAGGCATCACAGAGCTATTCCTTTTTCATACCAGATGAGGCATCACAGAGCTGGTCCTTTTTCATACCAGATGTGGCAGCTACTTAGAGCTAGTCCTTTTTCATACTAGATGTGTCTTCACAGAGCTAGCCCTTTTTCATGCTAGATGTGCCATCATCACATACACCTAAAAATGGAAGGAACCAATCCTCTCACCATGTCGAAAGGGAACATCACTTACATCTGACCATGGAAGGAACCAATCCTCTCATCATGTCAGAACGGCACAACACTTACATGTGATCATGGGAGGAACCAATCCTCTCACCATGTCAGAAGGGATCAACATGGACACATCACTTCCTCTTGGGAGAAATATTGATCTGGAGAACACCAAGCTTCTCCCTGAAGTACTCAAACTTCACCCTAGCCAATGGCTTAGTCAACACATCGGTTATCTGTTCGTCTGTCACAACATACTGGAGCTTCACTGCATCACTGATATAGTGATACTTGATCTTGATATGCTTCGAATTATCATGGAATACTGGATTCTCTGACAACTTTACACAACTCTAGTTGTCACAGTATATACAAGTAGAATCTAACTAGAGATCAAATAAATCAGATAGTAGCTTCCTTAGCCATACTGCCTCACAACTAGCTGAACAGGCTGCAACATACTCTGCTTCAGCTGTACTCAGTGCCATACAGGATTGCTTCCTGCTAAACCACGAGATCACTCCTGATCCCATACTGAAGCAACACCATGAAGTGCTCTTCCTATCGATGGCATTGCCCTTCCTAATCTGAATCAACATAACCCTCCAGGTTAATCCTTTGATCAGCCTTATACTTGAGCCCATAATCAACCGTACCTTTCACGTACCTCAGAATATGCTTTGCAGCAGTCAAGTGAACATGTCTCGGATCTATCAAGTATTGGCTCAAGGTGTTCACAGCAAAGCAAATATCTGTTCTCGTATTCGTCGGGTACATCAAGAACCCAATCATCTGACGATACATCGTGACATCAACTGTCTCTGATGAAGCATCACTCAATAGCTTCAAGTTTTATGCCATAGGTGTGGTTAATTCCTTGCATTCCATCATCCCAAATCTCTTCAGGATCTCTACTGCATACTTTCCTTGTCCAAGGAAGATTCCATTTGTAGTCTGCCACACCTCCATACCTAGGAAATAATGCATCATTCCCAGGTCCTTCATCTCGAACTTAGCAGCAAGATTTCTCTTCATATTAGCAATCAACCCATCCACACCTGCCACAAACAGATCATCTACATATAGTAGAAGCATCACTGGGTTTCCATCTTCAACCTTGTAGTAAAGGTTGGAATCTACTTTACTCTTGGTAAAGCCCAAACTGGATAGAAAGCTGTCAATTCTGCCATACCATGTCCTGGGTGCCTGTTTCAAACCGTATAATACTTTCTTCCATCTACACACATGAGACTCCCTATCATGTGTCTCAAAACCAAGTGGTTGCTCCACATACACTTCCTCTTCTACTACACCATTCAAGAAAGTAGTCTTTACATCCATTTGGTGTATCTTCCATTTCATCACCACAGCGAGAGCAAGTACCGATTTTATGGAAGTGTATCTAGATATAGGTGCAAAGGCTTCTTCATAGTCTATTCCTTCTTTCTGAGAGAAACATCGAGCCACAAATCTTGCTTTATACTTTTCAATGCTACCGTCTGGCAGCATGCTTGATCTTGTAGATCCATTTGGAAGTTACAACTAAATTCACTTCTGGTCTTGGGACAACATCCCAAACATCATTCTTCATGATCGATTGATACTCTTCGATCATTGCATCCTTCCATTATTTCCGTTCTGCCACTTCTTCATACTCGGAAGGTTCTTTATCAATAAAATCACATAGTAAAGCTACATAACTGGAACATGATCTGGTTCTCTTTCTTTCTCTAAGATTCTCTTATGGAACCCCATATCTTTCCGCACCTTGGATAATCTCTCGTACCCAACCAGGTTTCCTCTTGTGAAGATTCTTCTTCTGTGGTGGATCTACAGGTCTTTTTGGTTCTTCAAATTCTCGATCTTCTTCTTGAGTTTCTTTGCTCATGATTGTATCATGAATTCTGCGAGCTTGTACTTCTTCAAGTTCTTCAGTAGGTTTCTTTCTAGAATTGATGTAGGCTAAATATTTGTCAAATGTTACATCCATGCTAATGTCAATCTTTTTGTTCCCTGGGAAGTATATTCTGTAAGCCTTCGAGCTTTCAGAGTATCCCACGAATGTACCCTTCTTTCTTGAAGGATCTAATTTTGTTCTATTCTCTTTTGGAATGTGTATGTACACAGGATAGCTGAATATTCTGAGATGGCCGACTTCTGGTTTCTTGCCGGAGAAGATTTCTTCAGGAGTCTCGTTCTTGAGTACTCTATGTGAAGTACAATTCTGTACATACACTATTGTTTTGGCTGCTTCTGCCCAAAGATGAATAGGAAGATCTTGATCATGAAGCATCGCTCTTGCAGCTTCCATGATAGTTCTATTCTTCCTCTCTACAATCCCATTCTGTTGTGGATTATAAGGAGTGGACAACTCCCTCTTAATCCCTAAGTCTTTACATAGTTCCTTGAACTCATTTGAAGTGAATTCTTCGCCATTGTCTAATCGAAAATTCTTGATATTCTTTTTAGTATGGTTCTCGATCAAGGCTTTGAATTCCTTGAACTTGTTGAACATTTCATCTTTATTCTTCATGAAGTAAATCCATATCTTCCTAGAAAAGTCATCAATAAAAGAGACATAGTACACATACCCGCTTAGTGAGCTTGATGACATTGGTCCGCATACATCAGAGTGGATGATTTCCAAGATTCCTTTTGCTTTGCTTTCGCTACTTGGAAATGTCTTCTTTGTGTTCTTTCCTTTCGGACATCCTTTGCAGACCCCTTCATGTTTTGGTTGAATTTCTAGAAGACCTTCAACAGCTTTTCTTGCAAGTGGTAGTGCTCTATAATGCACATGCGCAATCCTTCTATGACAAAGTTCATTTGGTTCTATAGTTTCATGAACCAAAGCTTGATCTGGTTGGCCCTTCAACTTGTATAGACCTCCTTCTTGTTCTCTAATCACTATTGCATCATCAAAATTCTTTCCTTTTGGCCACATAAGAACTTGGCCATTTACAAATGCAACCCTCATTCCTTTTGCATCCAATGCAGATATGGAGAGGAGGTTCTTCTTTAGTCCTGGAACAATCAATACATTCTTTGTCTTCAAATACTTTCCATGTCTAGTTTATAGGAGGATTCACCACTACCTTTTATTGGATATTGGTAGTCATCCCCAAGTTTCACCTTGTGAGGTGACTCATGTTCAGATAGCTTCACAAATTATTCTTTGGATCCCGTCATGTGCATGGAAGCACCACTGTCTATGAGCCAATCATTGCTTCCATGTGAAATAGTTCCTGTGAGAGCAGAGATCAGTACATATTCCTCCTCACTTGAAGAATCATCACTTTCTTATATGATTCTCTTTGTGGAAGGTTCATCATCCTCCGCAGCATGAGCATGATGTCTTCTCTTGTTTCCCTTCTTCTTTAGGTTTCTTTTGTTAGGGTAGAATCTGGAGATGTGACCTTTCTCATCACATGTGTAACATCTAATAGTATTCAGATCTTTTCTTAAGTGTGAGATCTTATCTTTGGAGTGATGATGGCTCCATTTGTTTTTGTTGGAGTGAATTGTGAGAGCTTGATCTTCACTTCCCATCTTCTCTTGTCGAGATGCTATCTGAGCTTCTTGTTGAGATCATTCTTCCCATAGTCTACTGAATTTGACTAACTTCTTTCTGGCACAGATCCCTTGAATGAAAGAGTCCCATGTTCTAGGGAGACCATTCAAGGTTGTCATCACAATCTCTGCATTTTCGACTTCTTCATATACTGCTTTCAGCTGCTCTTTGATCTTAGAAACCCTTATAAAGTAAGACTGAATAGTCTCAGCATTCTGGATCTTCACATTCTTCAATTGGTTTATCAGAGTCATCTTCCTGTTTATGTTCTTCCCTTCAAACAATTTGGTTAGGGAATCAAACATAGCTTTAGGTGTCTTGAGGGAGGACACCTGTGGTATGAGATGATCCTTGATATAATCATCAATGATTCTCTTTTCCATAACCAACTTCTTCTTATGTAAGGCCTTAGCCTCATCTACCTCTAGAACTAGAACCTCCTCTTTGATATAGGAGTCCAACTCATTTTCTTCCAAGACCAGGGAGATCCTATATTTCCAGGCTCGGAAGTTATCATCTCCCTCAAGATTTTCATCAATCTTGGTATGATGAGACATCTTAAACTAAGAACCTCAAATGGAAATATAAAATATTTAGATCTTACCAGGTCAAGATGTCGGATCTAGATTTGGAGCTGAAATCTTGCAGTGCTGGTTCTGTAGCAAATTAGGGTTTTGCTTTTCCGGAGTTCTGTCCACCCAAATGCTTTGAAATTTATCCCTAGTTTCAATTTTGGGGACGAGATCAATCCAAGCCTGGGCTCACTGAAAAATTCATTTTTTGTGAAAATCCCTAATTTTCGGTAGTAGTGTTGGGTCCAAAACTGAAAAACCTCAGAATTAAATTCTACTTCGATAGAAAGATGCGCCCTAAGGAGGAGAGTTATTCCACCTTAATTTTGCTGAAAATATGTGAAGGAAGATCCACAAACTAGGAATCCCTAGTTCTTGCAGCTGCACAGTGTCTTCTTCTCAAGTTAGCTTTGATACCATGTTAGAATTTTATCATTAAGCTATCATTATATTAGGATCTTTACTGAGAGAATAACAAGCACAGTAATCAAACACAAGAGACAATGAACACAGTGTTTATCCATGGGGAAACCATAAATGGTGAAAACCCCGCAACTGACTCAGAGATAGAATCAACACCAAAAGAAGAACCTAAAATAGTAAGTGATATCCTAACAGTAGTAACCTTCTTTCTTTCTAGCCCCAATGTATTATCCTTCCTCAACTATGCACTACACTTGAGTGCGTATGAGTTGTGCGATAAATAGAGAGTCCAACTCTCTATTTATACTAATCTCGACATGAATAAAACCCTACTAGGGCCGACCTCACTAGGAGAGTCTAATAACCCTAGTGCCCCGGAACTGCGGGGAATTTAACCCTTAGACAATAGGAGGGTTACCCACAATGAATTGACATGACTTGTTTACATGATAGACCTTCCCAATAGGGACATCGGGGCATGACATAACTCACATACATCCCAAAATAAACCTCGGGTTACAATATATAAGAAATACAAGTGAAATACATTCCAAATTTACATATACATCAACACTTAACCATTCACTGAAGCTTCATTTGAATAGGAAGATATTTTGTCACGAGGGCATGGATGATTAGTTTAGAGTTAGGAAAATCACAATAATGTCACTTATGCCATGATCATGAGCTTGGAATAGACCTTGCAACTAGGAAACATATTAGACTATGTTACTAACCTATTCTCTAAGATACCAAGCCTATATGACAAATTTTGAATTTATTCGGGGCCAAAGAGAACCCCTCCCCCTCGCGCCTCCCCTTAAAAATAAAAATAAAATATTACTATAATAAATAGTTTGAAATTAAATTTTAATAAAACTTATTTTATGGTATTTTTTATTAGTCGAGTAACCAATCTATTCTTTCAAGCAACTATTCCAACCCTAATATTTTGGTCAGACGAAGACCTTGAGCTAGCTAACACGTACAAAAGAAGGTTTGAATATCTACATGAAAATTTATTCAGGTATGAGCTAGTCAAATTTTGTAGTGAGCGTTTTATGTACCAACACAGCTGAAGTAATGTGAGAAGGAGTCCATTGATTTTTTAAAATTGCTCTATTGTGTGCTTCCCAAATGCTATAGACAAAGAGGGAAGGGAACACATCAAAACAACATACCCCTGTGTTTCGCCACTACATCTGAGCCCTCTGCTCCAAAGTAACTTCATGGTACAAGATCGTCCTATCTTGTGTGATAGCACATGATGCAGTGGTCCACACATGCCCTGCATAACGACGAGAACCAAACAAATGAGAGGAATGTTCATCACTTGATTTGCACAAAATACACATGATTGGTCCTTAAAATCCTATTTTTGTTAGATTTTCCCATGTTAGGAATTTTTTGTTCATTGCCAACCAAAAGTTTGTGAGGGTTTTCAGAGGGTTGTTTGATGCCCAAATTTTTTCCCACCACCACCTTTTTTCCCGATTGAACTATTCAAAAAGAAATTTCTTTGTAACCTTTATTTGTTGTGAATTCTCCATTCATAACATTCTTGGTCCATATCAATTTGGACTGCTCTTCTTCATCTACATGTTCAAAGCTATCGACCAGGTTATTTACATATTTTTTCCAATTCTCAGCATCCTCTCCTTCAAAACTCAACTCATGTGCACTTTTCCATCTTACTCTACCATGTAGATGAGGTTGATGGGATTGTACATCCGCTAGTTTATGAATTCGATGTGCCTTTAACTGCATTAAAACCAATTCTAGTAGCTTGTAATCCTCTCCTGCACCTTCCCACGGGTCCTTGCCCATCCTAACACTCTTTCCATTGTCGATTCTCTAGGTTGTCCATTTGCTTATTAATGGAAAATCCAACGCCATTTCTTTCCATCTGACTAACTCGTTTTTATAATTTTTTATGGGATTCTTGAACCATTTTACCAATGAGTTTCTTAGACAATATTTAGAGCACAGGAACTGTCCCCATAAGGTGTCTGGGTTTTGAACCAGCCTCCAGAATGACTTGGTTTCCAATGCTCTGCAAAAATGCATTCGGTTTTTAACCCCCCATCTTCCTAGTTCTTTCAAAAGAGAAATAGTTGTCCACTTTTCCAATGGTATGCCCCGAGTCTGTGTGCTAGCTATCTAAATAAAGGAAAAACATTTCTTCGTTATTTTTTTTAAGATTCCCTTAGGGATGTAGGCTATGGATTCCCAATACATCGGGATACTTTGTAAAACATTCTTTAAGAGTACCAATATGCCACCTCGGGAAAGAAAACAATTGGTCCAGGATGAAACTTTTGCTTCAAATTTCTTATACAACCATGCCCAGTCTTGAAAAGCTAGCTATTTGGTTTTAGAAAGAACCCTAAATACATGAAGCCTTTAGTTAATGGGATTGTTGGATAGGGAATTATCTCTCTTGCTTGTTGAGAAAGATCTTTCATAAATTCGTTGTGATTCAGACTTGATTTTCCTATATTTATCAACATACCTGTGGCCATATTATATTTATCCAATAGTGAGGCATATACTGTTAAGTTTTCCTTTGTTCCTTTTCCAAATAGTAGTACATCATCCATAAACAATGAGTGAGTTATTTATTCTATGTTGGACACTTTAACTCCTCTGATTCTTCCTTCCCTTTTTGCATTATGTATTAATCTACCATGAGCCTCAGCTACTAGAAGGAAAACAAAGGGTGATAGAGGAAACCCTAGTCGGATTCCCCTTACTGGTTGAAAGAAGCTTGAGGGTGATCCATTAATCAGTACTAAAAAGGAGGTTGATTGGATGCATCCCAAGACCTAGTCCACCATTTCCATAGCCATTCTGATTTGAATTAAAAGAATCCTAACCCCCTAACAAAGGTCCATCTTACTCTGTCATATGCTTTAGAAAAATATTGCTTCGGAGTGAAAGCACGTTGCTTCTCTTTTTTGATAGTGTGGATTGCCTCTTGAGCCAATGAGACCGCATCATGTACTATCTTGTTGTGAAGGAATCTGAATTGCTCCTATGTTACTACCTCAATCAAAATTGGTTTTAATCTTAGTGCAGTCACCTTTGTTGTCACTTTATAAATCATATTATGGCAGGAGATTGGTAAAAAATAATCAAAGGTATCTTTTTTTGTTTTTTCGGGATCAGATTTATGAAGGTTGAGTTTATGCTTCCCAACACTTTCCCTGACTTCTTTAATTATTAAACCACTATCAGAATATCTTCCTTTATTTTATCATAGAAGCCTAAGGAGATCTCTAATGTGAAACTATCTGGCCCTGGACTTTTCCCTTTTTGGAATGAGTTCAGAACCTATTGAATCTCATCCTTCGTAATATATTTAGTTAGGTCTTCATTCCTTTCACTTGTAATTAACCTTGGAAAAAGGCCTATCACCTCAAGGATTTTAGTTATTGGACATTTCTCAGGTTCTACGAAAATGCCTTGGGTTTTTTTTGGAAAGGTCCTAGCCACATTTCCATGACTTGAATTGATTTCATGAATGTTGTTTACGCTTATTCGATGGGATGCAAATATGTGAAAGTACTTGGTGTTTTGATCTCCTTCCTCGAACCACAGGGATCTACTTTTCAGTCTGCATTTTTGTTTTTCCTGGAGCAACAAAGAGTCATTTTTCCTTTCTAATTGCTTCAACACTCCTACTTCTTCCACTGTGAACATCACAGGCCTTATTTTTTTCATAAAGTTCTTTTATTTCCTTTTCCATGCCCTATAACTCCTCTTACTGCCTAGCTCTATGTTTCTTGTCCCATTCATTAGAGATCTTCTTTGCTCTTGCTAGATTGTCTGCAAATTGTTGCATGAGGGAATGCTTCCGATATTCCTACAGATGTTTCCATGATTTTAGTATTAAGGTTCTATAATATTCCTCTAAAAACCATTCAGGATTGAACTTAAAAAGCAATGGTTGCTTGACCTTAGGAGTCCTGATTTTTAATACTATCAATCGATGATCCGAGTTTCCTCTTGTCTCTACCGCAGATTGCAATATTAGTGAATCATTGATTAGGTTTCTTGCTACCATAAAGCGATCTAATATTTTTGATATACATGATCTCCCCCTCTCTTGTTCCTCCATGTAGGTTCAAACTTTAAGGAAGCTATATCTATTAATCTTTTTGTTTTGAAGAACGAGCTAAAAAAAGATCCCAAGGCATCAAATCTCGCATTATTTCCCCAAATTTAATTCATGGTAAGGGTTAAGCTTAAGTCTCCTCCTAAAATCATGTTTGATTGAATCAAGGCTCCTGTATTTGCCACCATTTTCATAAACACTTTGTTGAGGCTTGGAAATTCGCAGGCGGCAACAGTAAGGGATTCTCCCCAATCAACGTTCCCAACTATCCCATTGACTGTTTGGTGTAGGGAATCTGTCTGATTTGTGGTTCGGCTACCGTAGGTTAAGTACAAAACAAAATCTTTACTGGTTACGGCCCGATCCACCGAGTTTTTGTATTATTGACTTAAATTATGAAATGCAAGTGCCTAATTAACAATGCATGGTGATAAAGATGCAAGGAACAATCAAAATGTGATGCGCAGGTTCTTACCTCTCGTCTTAAGGTTCACCAGCATCCAAATCACATACAACAAGAAAAATAAACTAACTACCTAATCTATCCCTAGGGAGTAGGATTATCGTTCATTGGTGAGTAATACATTTTGTACATGAAATAATGAAAATTTACAGATAGCTGATACTTCTTTCAAGACACATGAACAATTTGTATATTTTTTGAACAACCAGGTAGCCAATTGTTTTATGAACACCATTCATTACTCACAGTGGAAAACATCCCAAAAAGATACTGAAGAACATTCAACAAGAACATAGGTTCAAGAAGTTAAATACTCTCACAGTTAATGAAACATAGATGAAAATGAAATAGTTCCTCTTCAACATTATTCATTTAGTCACATGAATACATTCCACATTTCCCTTTCTCCAGCAGGCAAAAGTTGGAGCCTCTGATTGTAAAACGAAGTAGTTCCTCTTACAAGCAAATGATTTACAAGTTTTTTCCAGGGAAAAAAGTCCCTTCTAAATTCTAACTTTTGAGTATTTAAACTACAGCCACAGACTGTTTGTGATGCCCCCCAAACGAATGACCTTTCCACTCCCCAACGCTTCATATTCCTTTATCTTTTCTATGCATTCCCATGATTGGCTAAGTAACTGCCGGACCTTTCAGAACTGCTCCTTTGTCACCATTCATTTTGTCTTTTCTTTGGTTTGTCCATCTTACGATCCTGCTAGTTTCGGCTCTACCTTCACCAAACGGTCTGCCCCCCTTGACCAATCTCCAGAAAATACCTGCAAGCAAATGATAAGCATCATTTGTGGGAAACGCATTTAAACGATAGCAGCAAACTAAATAGACTGAACGGCTAATCCACAAGAGATGGTCAGGTGCACCACTGTCATTTTACAAATGCCGACTATACTGCCTCATTATTCTTCAGGCTTGTGATAACAAAACCAACAGCGGAAAGCGGGAGGAAATTAACATCGGAAGCCAAATGGATTTCCCGGCCGCAATGGTGGAAGAGTCAATGCTACCAGCATGCAACGGGAGGGCGGGAAAAACTTTGAATCGGAAATTGGACGGCTTTCCCTTTCAGAAGCTTAATGACTTTGAGAGCCGCGATGGCGGAAGGGAAGGTTAAAGACACGTGCGACCTGTGAGCGGGAAAAAATTTAAATCGAAAGTCAGAGCACTTTGCACTTCGGAGGCTTAACCACTTTGGGAGCCTCAACGATGGAAAAGAAATGACTACGGGCGAGCGATTAAAAGAACAATACACATCGGCAGTTGGCATGATTTGGGCTTCAGTGCTAAACCGCTTTGGGCTCCGCAACGGTGAAAGCGAACAGGCTTCGGCTTCCGTTCGAAACAAGAAAGACTCCCGATCAATGGAAAAAACTAAGTGTTTCAGTCAGCTTTAAACATTCAACAATGGACAAAAACCCGTTTTACCTCCGTAACAGCGACCCACAACAAAGAATATTTGATCCGATCGACAAGCCAAAACCAACCTTAAAATCTGCGACTCACCATAAATCTCAAATGCAGGAAACTTGTGAAAAACCAGGATGGACTATAAACTCCAGGAAATCATCCACAATTAATGCATGACCCAAAAATCCAAGGATCCAGACGATCAAACAAATGCAAAATCATGAGGAGGGGCCCAAAAATTTAAGAAATTTGGGGAGAACGGTTGCAGCTGCAACAACTAGCGATTACCTGGTGAACCTAGATATCTGGGTGATTATTCTTTGAGTAACAGACTGTTTAACAACCAATGCATTTATTGAATTCTTCCAGCTATCTGGATTTATCAAATGACAGGAGTGTGTACACTTAATCATTGATGATAGTCCAATTTGGGAGAGTGGAAACCAAGATTTTCAAGTCCAGATAACTCTGTTGAGGCCAAAGGATGAGTTTCATTATTACTTCTATCTTTAGGTAGCTAATAGCTTGGACACCACAGGATTGTACCATATGGTAAACAGAAATATTCGTTTGTTCCTCATTCCCATGCCATTTTAGCACTTTTTATGCTTTTGGATTTTTGTCCCTTTTCTTATGAGTCCTCCTACATGCCTTTCTTACTGAATTTTAATTCAGGATCCTCTATCCCATAGTGTCCTTTTGTGTGAGTGGTGTGCTTCAAGTTTCAGCTCACAGACGGAGAGGATCTTTTGGCAATTTAGTACTTATGATTCAGCATCTGCTTTGATTTATGATGCTTTCATAGGAGTTTTTTTACTCTTTATTTGCCTTTTGGCATTTGTTTCTTGGCATGGGATCATTTATATTTAATATACTTTTCACCTTTCTCCTTTCCATGGGTCCTCTGCTGTCGCTCCTTAGAACATTTTAAGTGTGACGTGGATGGAGCCCCAACATAGTATTCCAGATTCTTTGAATCCGATTTATTTCACAGGGATTAAGCAGGACTTCAATGCACACAAAATTATTCGAGAAAATGACTAAACTGGAAGAAATGATTTTATACAACAACAACCCATAGCCTGATCACTGAATTTTTTATCACTCCCAAAATTTTTGATGTTCCCCATGCAACCGCGGGTTCGTCCCCTTTATTGAAAACAAGAAATCTCAAACTAAAGCAAACTGAACAACATGACTCAAAAGACAGCCATATGAATTATTTATATACAAGACAGAAGAAATCAAACAAACTCAGGAAAAATAAGGCTTGAGAACCAAACCATTTACTGGTAGGTTCTCCTCCCACCCCTGTAGATCCTGCAACTTGTAAGTAGAAGGGCCAAGCTTGGCTACCATCTGAAAAGGGCCTACCCACAACTGCTGGAATTTGGTATGCTCTCCTCTCTCATCAGGGGGTGGTCCCATTTGAGGACTAAGTCTCCTACTTCAAAGTCTTTTGTTCCAGCTTTATGTTTGTCGAACCATCTCTTAACTAATTCTTGCTGTTGCTTAAAGCGTTCTCTGGCTTTAGATCTAGCCTCCTTTGATTTCAGGAGATTATATATTCTTATTTGCAAAACTTCATCATCCGACCCCCTAGAATCTTGAGCTAGTATGGAAGATGGTAGCATGATATTGGGAGGAAGGATGGCTTCTTTACCATAGACAAGGGTATATGGAGACACTCCAATCGCAGACTTGGGGGTGACTCTATCGGCCCAAAGGGAATTTGGTAATGTTGAGTGCCAACTCCTCTGGTTTTCTACTACAGTATTCTTTAAAATTCTAATCAGATTTTTGTTAGAGGATTCAGCCAGGCCATTTCCTTGTGGATAATAATTAGCAGAATAATGCAATTTATCCCTTTATCATGAGCAAATGTAGTCAATTTAATTGATGAAAAGTATTTAGCATTATCAAATATTAACGAAACTGGAACTCCAAACCTGGTCATGATATGATCTTGTAGGAAGCTTATGACTTCATCTTCATTTATCTTACGCAGCGGGATAGCTTTGACCCAGCAAGTGAAATAATCAGTAGTGGTCAGAATGTACTGGTGCTGCAGAGAGGAATTTGGTTTTATTTCTCCAATAATATCCAGCCCCCATTGCTCAAATGGTTCAGTGATCATCACAGGCTTTAGGGGTGCTGCTGCTTTAGGTTTTCTCCCACTACACCTTTGGAAAATATCACATTTTCTGACATGTGCATGTGCATCTCTGAAGAGAATAGGCCAATAGTAAACTACCCTGAGGATTTTTTGGGCTGTAGTATCTCTTAAATAATGTCCCCCAACAGGATCGTCAAGAAATTCTGACATTACTTTCTTCGCATCTTCCTTTTCTAAGCATATGAGAAGAACCCTGTCTTAATTCTTTCTAAATAATACTCCTTCAACACAAGTTGATAGGAGGCTGACTTAAGACGCAGCGCTCTTCTTTGCTTGGAACTCCAATGTTCTGGAAACAACCCTACCTGCAGGTAATGCACCAGGTCCCTATACCAAGACTCAGGAGCTGTAAACAAAGGACATACCTCCATTACATGTAATTCGGCTTCACCTTCCCAGGCATGTTCTTCATTTATTCCACCTTTAGTCATCTATTTGCACAACCCTTGTCCTTTAACTATAGACGTTGGCTCGAACTCAAGGTCGCACTCTTGAAGAGAAGTTACCCAGTTACGTCTTCTTTCTCCCAACTCTTTCTGTATAAGAAGAGACCTTACAGCTGGGTAGGGGACGATCACTTTGGTTCTATTTTTTAAAATATAAGGCCTGAATTGTTTTATTGCCTTGAATACAGTGTAAGCTTGTTTATCAACAGCTGGGTAGTTCAATTCGCCCCCCTATAGACTAGTACTCATAAAGGATATTGGGAATTCATCCCCCCCATCTTCCTTTTGGGTGAGCACTGCTACTAGTGAATCATCAGATGCAAAGGTATACAAGATAAAATCTTTGTCGAAATCTGGGCTTTTCAGGGATGGTGCATGTGCAATAGCAGTTTTGATTTTGCTGAATGCGCTTTTCTCAATTTCAGTCCACTTGAATAGTGCATTTTGCTTTACCATCTGCTGTAGTGGTTTGACAATCTGAGCAAAATCAGGCACAAATATTCGCACAAAGTTTATCGTTCCCATAAATGATTACATCCCCTTTTTATTATGGGGCAAGGGGATTTGTTCAATAGCCTTAATTCTTTCTAGATCTATAGAGATTCCTTTCTTCGAAACTATGTGACCCAACAACTTTCCCTCTGTGACAACGAACACACACTTCTTAGGATTAAGTGAGATGCCATATTTCCGACAGCGTTCGAAAATTTGCCTTAGGTGAAATGAGTGCTCTTCCCTTCTCTTCGAGAATATTGTAATATAGTCAAGGTATACTACAACACTTCATCCAATCAATCCGTGGAAAGCTATATCCATAGAACTCTGAAACATTGCTCTAGCATGTATCAGCCCAAAAGGCATCCTTATATAGGCAAAGGTTCCCCATTTGGTCCTGAACGTTGTCTTCAATCTGTCTTCTTCAGCTACTAATACTTGATTGTAGCCAGAGAAACCATCTAAGAATGAAAACAGTTCAAAACCTGAAACCATTTGTAACAGTTGCTCCATGGGTGGAACATGATAGTTATCTTTGTCTTATGCACAATTTTGGTTCCTGAAATCCACGCAGAGTCGGATTTATCCAGACTTTTTCCTTACTGGTACCAGATTTGATACCCACTCAGAGTGTCTGACTTTGAAAATGATTCTAGCATCCAATAATTTCTTCACTTCACTCTGAATCAACGGTTCCAATTTTGGATGCATTTTTCTTAACGGTTGCTGATAGGGCTTGATGCCGGCTTTAATGGGGATGACATGCTTGATGATGCTAGTGTTGTATGTTTTCAAATCTTCATACATCCATGCGAAAACATCTTTATATTGTTTAAATAGACTGATGAATTTGTCTCTTTCTGCTGGCGAACAACACTTGCCGAGATTCACAAATTTGGGATTCGTCTCAATCCCTAAATTTATCAGCTCGAACTATAGAGATGAGCTGTGGGTCTTCATGTTGGCTGGTCTTCTGAACTTTTCATTTAAATCGAACATTTTTTCTAGTGTTCTGACACGTTTAGGAATGAAATTGTCATATTTCATCTCGGCCTGATGCTCTTCATCGTCTATGATCGCTCCTTTAAACAACTCGTCATTTGTCAAACATTCTATGATTTGCTGATCATCGTCGAACACTTGCAAGTTGGTGATCATATCCGATACTGAAGGCCTGAAAAAGCAGTTCGACAGAACATCGATTATTAGTGGGTACGAGTGTAGCGGCTAAAGTGGCCAATAGATCAGCAGCTGCGTTTTTAATTCTTGGAATTGAAATAATGTTGAATGCATTAAAAAATTTAAACAAATCCCATACCTCATTCTGGTAAGCCTTTAAGTGAGGAGAAACACAATGTATCTGATTCCGGATTTGTTTCACGATAATTTCAGAATCCCCAAAGACTTTTAGATTACTTACCTTTAATTCAATCGCTTTCTTTAGTCCTTGCACTAGTGATTCGTACTCAGTTGTATTATTAGTACAATCAAACTCTAATCTACATGAAAGGAAATGTTTATTCTTCTGTGGGTCGATTAGGACATAGCCAGCCCCTGACCCCTCTAATGTCTTAGAGCCATCCAAAAACAAAATCCAAAAATCACTAACTACTGAAGGTGAATCTACTCCTACTGCTAAGCTTACTATATTATAGTAAATCTCATCAGCCTGTGAGAATCGAAGGAGATCAGGTTGGGTGTCAGATGTGTTGCTGGCTTCTTTCGCTTGATAATTCCCTGGTTCCAACTCAACAAAATAGTTTCCCAGTACAAAATCCACTGGTACATTATTCTCCTCTAGCTGAGTAACATTGTACTTCATGTGAGGCTCTCTTAGAATCTTAATCTGGTTTGGACTCCCTTTGTATGGAAACCAAAGATGGGACTAATCTGAGGCGAAATATCCATTTAATTTGGCTGACCAATCTTTGCTCAGGACCAGACCGTAGGCGTCTGGTATATCAGCCACCACGATGTTAATAACTTGGAAAACTTTGTCATTAGATGCCAAACGGATTAGGACATCTTCCAGCTCACCAATCACCTTTACATCCATTCTATCCAATTGAACCACCCTCCACGTGAATGGCTTAGGCTGTCCATTTATCTTCTTACATACTGATATTGGCATGACATTAACTGACGCCCCTGAGTCTACCAGAAAATTGTGCACGTTATGATTAAAAATTTTAAACGTGAGGAAGAAAAGTGGATTTTTACTTTTAGACTTACCTCCTACACTGGTTTCTCCAATTTCTTCTTCTTCCTGAGGCTGATTGTTCATGGGAATCATCTCATCTGATGCTTCAAGTTCTCTCAACAGTCTTTCTTTTTGCTGCGGCACTTTACACATTTCGAATAGTGGCACATTTGATTTTACCTTTTTTAAATCCTCCACAATGTCATAATCCATCAGGTGCTCAATGGGATGGGGTTTATCAGTATTTTCTTCACTTGGCTTGACCTGCGCGTCACTTTGCCTAGGATTTTCGCTGGTAATAGTGAACTCTAGAATTTTATCATCCAAAGATTTGTTTTGAAATTTCTTCTTAACATTTCTCTGCAACATCTTAATCTTTGGGAGTATAAGACTGTCTTCCTTAACCATCCCTTGGCTCCTTGTGGCTACGTTGGTTTCCATAACGTCCTTGTACCCCTGAGTCTTTTCCTCTTCAGCATCAAATAACGAGACAGAATTCCATAAATCCATGGTTTCCTCTTCCTGTTCTTTAGTAGAAGTAGAAGCAGAATTCTCTTTTCTTTCTTCATCTCCCACTTCTGTTAATATAGAATATAACATTTGATTCATGACCAGCGACATCGAGTTTATCCTGAGGACAATTCTTTTCAGAGTGTGGCTGTTGGTGGAAAGTGCAAAAATTGTCGAAGCCTACCTCTGTTAAATTCATAGATGCAGTATTGTGAGGAGGAGGTTGAGACTGATGGTTATCCTCTCTTTTCTTATAATATGGCTTATAAAACTTTTGTGCTTCCTTTTCTTTCTCCATATCTATGATTTTGTTGGAAAGCTTCTGCATCATTTTGGCCATATTTTCCAGATCTGGTGACTTTTCTTCCTTAGGATTAGTAAACAGTAAGGCTTTTCTTCCCGCACGTTTCTCTCCTGATTGTTCTGGATAATCTTCAATACTTTCTCTTTCCGCTTCCACTACTTCTGCCTCTTCGTAGGTTTCTGTCAAAGTAGGCTTGGCCCTACCTTTGCAAACATGGCCAAATCAGGGCCTAAAGCTGAAGTATAATACTCAATCAATACCTTGTCTAAAGGATTATCTGTTTCAGAGAAATTCTTGAGATATGCAGCAAACCTTTGTGTGAAACTGTGTGCTTTTTCTTTTCTTTCTTTCTTCAACGCGCACAGCCCTTTCATGAGAGGTGCATGATTTTTTTGAGTTGCATACTTACTTCTGAAAATTCTTTCAAAGGTATCCCAATCAGGGATAGAGTTAGCAGGAAACCCAAAGTACCATGATACTGCAGCTCCTTTAAGGGTATGTGGGAACAATCTGCATACTACATCCTCATATTCCCCAGCCCTTAATCCTTCAATCGCCAAGTAAAAACTTTGTAGATGATCATCTACTAGTATTTTCTCATTTGGGTCAAACTTGGGCAACATCTTATCAAAGGCTTGAGGTAGGTCGTGTAATGGAGGTGTCAGGTTTAATGGTGATCTGGATCTCCATGCAGGTGGTGGATTAGGTGGGTTAGGTGGTTGATTAGCATTAACTCCTGCCATAAGTCTAGGTGGAGAATGAGGAGGCGAGCTAATACGAATGTGAGCAGGAGAACTGTGAGGGATATTTGGGCCTTCTTGATTCAAAGGTAGTACAACTTCTTATAAGGCTGTTTCTATAAGTTCTTCCCAGTCTCCAACCAACACTGAGTCTTCCGCTACAGGACGACCTTTCTTTTTAAACTCTCTTCTGGGCAATTCAGGGATGACTGGAAATCCTCCAATCTTCTTTATGTATGCCCTGGTGTGTCTTCTTAGATCATTAACAATTTCATTGCCAACAGAATATAGATGTTCTCTTTCTTCCAGAATTGGATTATGAAACCCACTGCTTTCAGGACTGTTACCGGTGGAATAATCTCGGGAAAACGGGTTTCCTCGGCCAGCCATACATTGGCGGCCCTCCTTCTAGCGACAAAACTGTTGAGGCCCAGAAATTCACAGGCAGCAACAGTAAGGGATTCTCCCCAATCAACGTTCCCAACTAGCCCATTGACTGTTTGGTGTAGGGAATCCGTCCGGTTTGCGGTCCGGCTACCGTAGGTCAAGTACAAAACAAAGGCTTTACCGGTTACGGCCCGGTCCACCGAGTTTTTGTATTATTGACTTAAATTATGAAATACAAGTGCCTAATTAACAATGCAGGGTGATAAAGAAGCAAGGAACAGTCACAATGTGATGCGCAGGTTCTTACCTCTCGTATTAAGGTTCACAAGCATCCAAATCGCATACAACAAGAAAAATAAACTAACTACCTAATCTATCCCTAAGGAGCAGGATTATCATTCATTGGTGAGTAATAAATTTTGTACATGCAATAATGAAAAGTTACAGATAGCTGATACTTCTTTCAAGACACATGAACAATTTGCAGATTTTTTGAACAACCAGTTAGTTAATTGTTTTATGAACACCATTCATTACTCACAGTGGAAAACATCCCAAAAAGATACTGAAGAACATTCAACAAGAACATAGGATCAAGAAGTTAAATACTCTCATAGTTAATGAAACACAGCTAAAAACGAAATAGCTCCTCTTCAACATTATTCATATAGTCACATGAATACATTCCACATTTCCCTTTCTCCAGCAGGCAAAAGTTGCAGTCTCTGATTGTAAAAGGAAGTAGTTCCTCTTACAAGCAAATGATTTACAATTTTTTTCCAAGGAAAAAAGTCCCTTCTAAATTCTAACTTTCGAGTATTTAAACTACAACCGCAGACCGTTTGGGTTTCCCCGCAAATGAATGACCTTTCCACTCGCCAATGCTCCATATTCCTTTATCTTTTCGATGCATGCCCATGATTGGCTAAGTAACTGCTGGACCTTTTAGAACTGCTTTTTTGTCACCATTCATTTTCTCTTTTCTTTGGTTTGTCCATCTTACGATCCTTCTAGTTTCGGCTCTACCTTCACCAAAAGGTCTACCCCCCTTGACCAATCTCCAGAAAATACCTGCAAGCAAACGACAAGCATCATTTGTGGGAAACAAATTTAAACCATAGCAGAAAACTAAATAGATTGAACGGCTAATCCATAGGAGATGGTCAGGTGCACCACCGTCATTTTACAAATGCTGACTATACTACCTTGTTCTTCTTCAAGATTGTGATAACAAAACCAACGACGAAAAGCGGGAGGAAATTAACATCGGAAGCCAAATGGATTTCCTGGCCGCAACGACGGAAGAATCAATGCTACTGGCATGCGACGGGAGGGTGGGAAAAAATTTGAATCAGAAATCAGACGACTTTCCCTTTCGGAAGCTTAATGACTTTGAGAGCCGCAACGACGGAAGGGAATATTAAAGACACGTGCGACCTGTGAGCGGGAAAAAATTTAAATCGGAAGTTAGAGCATTTCGTACTTCGGAGGCTTAACCACTTTGGGAGCTGCAACGATGGAAAATAAATGACTACAGGAAAGCGATTAAAAGAACAATACACATCGACATTCGGCACGATTTGGGCTTCGGTGCTAAACCGCTTTGGGCTCCGCAACGGCGGAAGAGAATAGGCTTCGGCTTTCGATCGAAACAAGAAAGACTCCCAATCAATGGAAAAAACTAAGTGTTTCAGTCAGCTTTAAACATTCAACAACAAACAAAAACCTGTTTTACCTCTATAACAGCGACCCACAACAAATAATATTTCATCCGATCAATAAGCCAAAACCAACCTTAAAATTTGTGAATCACCATAAGTCTCAAATGCAGGAAACTTCTGAAAAACCAGGACGGATTGTAAACTCTAGGAAATCATCCACAATTAATGCATGACCCAAAAATCCAAGGATCCAGACGATCAAACAAATGCAAAATCATGAGGAGGGACCCAAAAATTTAAGAAATTTGGGGAGAACGGTTGCAGCTGCAACACACTTTTCTGTCATAAAAATCCCCACAGATATTCAAAATTATGTATCTTAATCCCGTATCGCCATATTCCAAATGGGTCCCCAAAACTGGTATGTATCTTGTTGTTGATATTAATTCTAAATCGGGACTCCAAGCTGTTAATATACCCCCTGAATGTTCCTTTTCATCTATACTTTCCATAATCCAGTCCTTCACGCAATCTCTCATTACTTCATTAGCCTTCTTACCTTCTATCATAATTTCTTGAAATAAAAGCATCCTTGGTTTTATGGTGGATATTAACCTTTTTAGGGTGTTTTTTTTACCCCCCCCCTAACCCCCTTGCATTGAGAGAAAGAATTATCATTAAGTACCTCCTCCTTGGGTTTTTCTACTCTAAGAGCCCGGGTTATTGTTTATTGTCTCCCTTGTTTAACATCCATGATCGCTTGTTTATGTGCCTTTGATAGCAGTGATTTTCTGCCTGCTGAGATTTTAAAGAGGGGTTGAGAGATAGCCCTCCCATTGAGACACACTCCTCTCCCTTCTTCTAAAGATTTTTTAATCTTAGGTTATACTCCTTTCTTTGTTCCTCTTGGGTGTATTTTGTTATTTCTATTGTCTTTTGAGTGTAGGAGAGCTTGAAAGGGGTTTTGTTTCATTAAGTGTTACACTCTAATTTATTTTATTATTAACTACACAAAAAGGATTTACATATGGAGCAATAACACTAATACCTCTTAATTCAATAGATGACGCTTCATCCTGTCTGGAATTGCTTGAAGCGGTACTGCTGATTTTTCCTTCCTCGCGATCCATATTTGTGCCTGATCATTTTTCGCTTGACTGTGCCTTCTCATTTTCTTTATCATCCATTTTATCTTTCACAGTATTGTCATTCTTTTTCACCTCGCGACCTTTTACGTGTCCACCACTTTCTCTTATATCTTTCCTGGTCACGTTGGTATACTTTTTTTACTGATATCTTTTTAAACTAGGGGACCTCCTTGCATTCAGTGCAGTCCTTTTTCAAATGGCCAACCCGTTGACAATTGAAACACCTGAACGGAATTTTCCAGTACTCCAGTCTTTTCTTCCATAAGCTGCCATGCATCACTATTATGAGTTCTTCATAGAGGCCTTCCATCATATCTATTTCAACAAATATTTTGGCACATCTGCGATCTACTTCGGTTTCCCAATCATTTTCTAGGGCAATAAACTTTCCCATTTTGTTTCCTATAGCCTCCAAAATTCCTTCCTAGCAGAATAGCATTGGTAACCCTGGTAAGATGACCCAGACCTGTTGCTAACAATGTGGCACCTTTCTAGCATCGAAATCTATTCTCTAGTTCTTTAAAATAAGGCTTGATGACCACCATTGACATTTTCATTATAATAGATTATGTTCATCCTCCTCCTATCATAACTTGAGCAAGAAAAAGCCACATGGGAAGACATGGAAATTTTGCATATATCCCAGCACTTCGTTCCAATTTGACTCCATCCACGTTTTAAATGCTTCTCTTCCTATTGTCTTACAAGAAAAACGACCCATTAACACCAATCTTAGGTAATCCAAGATTGGTTCTATGAGGATATCCTTTCCTACTGTAAGCTCCGCATAAGATTTCTTCGGCTTGATGCCTTTGGTTTATTTTGGCTTGAGCTCACCCAAGGTTTTAGTGATGTCATCCTCACGAATTTCCATCATCCATACATGAGGTGAAATGATTTTAGATTATTGTGCTGAGTTTTCCACCTTGAACTATACAAAAAATGGATCCAGTCTACTTCTCTCATTGATAATCCACCTCATAATCCACTATCACTAAGAAAAAATATAAATCCCAAAACCCGGGTTTCTCTCTATTTTGCTAAGATAAAAATAATAGGCATATATACATAACAACTATGTATATATTTCTGAGTAGCAAATCTCTCTCTGAAATATGAAAACATCAAGAAAGGGTTTGCATGCCATTAACATATGAGGCGGAAAGCGCCATTTGCATGCTACAACTGTATCTATTTCATTAAATTAAATATGTATTATATAAGAAATTTATTCTAATTTCATTTAATAAGTTCGTTATAAAGGTAACTAATTACTGGTTATTATTACTACTATAGTTATAAGTAAAGCGGGAGGTGAATGTTTATAACTATAACTAACCATTTAGTTTTAGTTTTGTGAAAATAACTAGCCTTTGAACACACGGTAAAATATATATATATATTTTTTTTGTTAAACAAAACAAATAGTTTTTAATACATATAAAAAATGAAAAACTTATGTAAAAAAAATCAAATTGTTATATTTTTCTTTAACCTTTTAACTTAAGCTTATTTAAATCTTAATCAAAATGCATATAAGCATAACAAGATACAACAACCATGAAATGAATCTTGTTGATTCCCTCAAGAAAGTCCAAAATTGAGATAATATCTAAATGCGTATCTAAATAATCATTAGTGTTATTAAAGAAAAAACAAACCAATTTTTAACCTCTCCAAACCATGTCCAAAATCTGAAATAATATCCAAATGCCTATCGAAATAATCATTAAGGTTATTAAAAAAAAAACCAATTTTTAACCTGTCCAAAACAATTTTAATATTGAATTATAAACAACTAAAAATATTATATTTAATTATAACTGTATTAATTAAAATAGTAATAGTTATCAAAATAATAATATATTTTATAAATAAAAATAATATATATCAAATATATAATTACTAGCAACAATCATATTAATAAGATTAATGTGTTTGTAGTACGACGTGAGGAGTATGTTTCACACATTGATAATTTTTTCCCTAAAGAATGTGTCAATTACTTGTATCTAATAGTTATAACAATCATTCATATTCTACTATGATCAGATCTTCTTCCAAGCCCTCATGGTTTTGCTACGATTGAATCTGAGCCGCGGCCTGGCCCCACTCATGGGTGTCGCTAGTGGCGGTGCGCCACCGTCCCTTTCCATCGAAGATGCTCAAAATATTTTCAAAGGCTAGTCTCTTGACAAGGTCTGAAATATGGCTCCGCCCTAATCCAAAATTTTGTGAAGAGGTTGGATGAGATCTCGACGAGTAATCTCCTGCCACAGCAAGCCATGCAAATAGCCATCTCTCTAGAAGATCGAGCATTGGTTGGGAAGTTTACTGGGTTTTTGTCATCTCCTAAGTCAACTAATAATTGGATCCAAAATAAATGGCACCTGTTGATCTCTAACATCATTACCTGCTATGCTATGGGTCGGTGCTTTTTTCTCTCTAAGTTCATCTCCAAGGAATATCTTGATGTCATTTATTTGCAATGGGCCTTACTTGATGACCCCCCAAGGCCTCTATTTGAATAAATAGACGCCATATTTTGACCTCGTAGTGGATGTCCCCAAAGAAGTACCGGTTTGGGTTCTTCTTCCAAATATTTTGATCGACTGCTGGACCATGTCCTCCGTACAAACTATCAGCAACAGACTTGGAAAATACAATAATAAATCCAATACTAAATACATATACTCTTGTTTGAGGATCTGTGTTGAAGTAGATATGGAAGATGGGTTACCAAAAGCTATCACCTTAATGGTGGGATATTGTAAACATTATCAGAAACTCGATTATGAGCAACTTCCTTTCAAATGTAAGAAATGTCATGACTACAGGAACTTTTAGAAGAACTGTCCAAAGCTGCCCCCAACACAAGTAGAAAAGGAAGGTGAAGAAGGGTGGAAACAATCCAAATGTACAAAAGAAAATCCCAAATCCATGCAAAAAAGACACGGGAGAAACCTTAATCCTCCAATTCCTATAAAGGAAGACTTAACCCAAATACTTTAATCAATGGCAAGTAATAAGTTTTCCGCTCTAGAAAAAACTTTAGAACAACTAAGGTCGAAAGTGCAACAATATTAATTGAAGAAGAAATGGGGCAGGCTTCCACGCCAACAAACCCTAGGGAAGAAGCAAAAGTATCTCCCCACAAAATTAAGCACACTCATCGGAAAATGATAGCAGACCAAACCACAGGACCCGAAATCGGAGGAAGACTCGTCGAAAGAAGAGGAAGGAGAAATATGAACACCACAGGTATCGTAGAAAAAATCTAGAAGAGGAACGAAAATGAACAACGAACACAAAGAAAAAACCACTTACAGAGATAAAATATTAGGATCGCAAACAACAATTGAAGGAATGATGAATCCAATATCGACAAGACAAAAAGGCCAAGCCTCCAAAGGGGTTGCTCACCTCCCAAAAGGTAAGTAATGAAGGTTGCCTTCTGGAATTGTAGGGGACTAGGGAGAAGTAAAAAACTTGAAGCAATGAAATATTTAATATGTATGTCCATGCTCGATATCTTACTGATCCAAGAGACCAAACTAGAGGAATATGAGTTCCTCCAATCTAGCCGTTTTTTCTTCAAAAAAGGTGAAGGTGCAACAATGAGTGCCAGGGGGGCCTAAGAAGGGATTGTCATGCTCAGGAATTCAGCCATTTTCAAGCTAGTTCTATCCTCCTCCTGCACACACTGTATTCTCAAAATCCTTTGTCACAGACATTCACGCCATTTGGTACA
This sequence comes from Pseudotsuga menziesii, assembly GCA_001517045.1. Taxonomy (NCBI): domain Eukaryota; kingdom Viridiplantae; phylum Streptophyta; class Pinopsida; order Pinales; family Pinaceae; genus Pseudotsuga; species Pseudotsuga menziesii. The sequence continues at coordinate 79,165 of LPNX010959685.1, forward strand.
AGTATTCTAAATATCTATGTTCGAGCTTAACTATCACAAAAAAAGGAGTGTTCGCAGGGTATCCAATAAATTTTAACCTCTATTCATTGCGAGAACCTTATTCTAGTTGAGGATATTAATATCACCCTTAGCATCAAAGAGAAAAAAAATGAGGCTCAATTGTTAGAGATCCACTTCCAAAAGAAGGTGAATCAATCATGAGGGATTGGGATCTTGAAGACATTAAACCATCCCATTTTCTCTATACTTGGTCTAATAGAAGACTCGGTTCTCGCCACATAGCAGTAAGGATTGATAAGTTTCTGGTTCAACAATTCCTTCTCCTGCTTGGATTTAGGGTCGATTCTTCCATCCTGCCCTTAAATATGTCTGATCATGGGCCAATCCTCTTGGAACTCTTCGTGGAAAACAATCTAGGCCCCATCCCGTTCCGTTTTAGTCCTTCTTGTATCAAGCAGGAAGGATTCCAGTATATAGTTCATTCAGTGTGGAAGGACCCGATATCAGGCTCCCCTTTCTTTGTTTGGGAGGAAAAGATAAAAAAACCCAAAGTAGCTCTCAAATGATGGGCTAATACTTTCAAAACTCCAGCCATGCAAAGAATCGAAGCACAAAAGAGTCTAGAACAGCACAACATATGGCAGCAATATCATCCAATTGATATGGAAAGTTTGGAAAAGGAATCTTCTCTCCACCGAAACCTCCATACTTCTTGTCAAATAGAGGCGTATTAGAGAAAGAATTCCAAATGTCTTTGGCTAAAATCTGGGAACAAAAATACTATTTTCTTCCATAAGCAAGCTCATGGTCATAAGCACTTCAAAGTAGTCAAGGAAATCCATAAGCAAGGTAAAGTTATTCAGGATTTCGAAAAAATCAAGTAGACTGCTCAGGAGCATTTCAGGAGTATCTACACTGTAGAAAGACCCCCTAGGACTTTTCCAAACCCTCATGTTCTATACCTAATCCCTCCCATGATCAACCATGCAGCTAATAGGGCCCTCATAGGAACTATCTCGAAAAAAGAAATAAAAAGGGCCCTAGCTAGTATGGATCCTGACAAGGCACCGAGGCCTGATGGATTCACAGCCATGTTTCTAAAGTCATGCTAGAAGACAATCAAACATGATCTTCATGTCACGTCCTCGTGCCTCCGACCGACGAAGAGGATGTGATCCATGGCTTCAACCACTTGGGCTAAGAGCCCCAAGAACATATGCATACACAAAATTGCTGAAACAAAATGTTGAAGGAAAATGCGTTGAAGTAAAACATGCACTTATGCAATCATCTATCATACACAGCGGAAACATCATACATTCAAACAAGCATTCATCATACACAACGGAAACCAACAACATTCAGTCATGGATGCATTCAACATGTTCATCATTTCATTAATAGAAATTAAGGTTGCAGAAGTATAATTGGACAAGATCACTTATCTTATGAAGAAGTCGATCCGCAACCCGCTACATCACTGCAACATTCCACCCAACCATAGGCCAACGTGCTCCTTAATCTTTCAGCAACGCTACCACCCCTCGAGCTGGGAATGATTCTTCAAGGAATAAGGGAACAAGCAGGATTACACATAGCCAAGGATACACAAAACATAGCCAAGCCAACAGAGTTGGGTTTATCAGGCCATTAAGGAGCTGGAGAAGGCAAATTGCTAAGCTGGTGAGCTCATTACAGAGCCAAGAACACCTACACCAGAACTAGCCTGACCCCTAAGACACCCAAACACACCCAACATGAGGAATCAGTCCCTTCTCTGCTACACAGTCCCTCAGGCCCTGCATTCCCTTCCAATGCTATTCAGGGGTGATGGAGAAGAAGGCCAGCCCTCTAGCTCTGTCTGTGTGTTTTCCAGCCACCAGGTTTATAAAGAAAATCTAAGCCAACATCCCTGCTCTTCTCATAGTCCGAAGACCAACCATTGCACTCAGGAAATTAATTTAGCTGTCACAGATTAAACAGGGAAAAATGACTTCAAACCATCTACAACAGTCCCCAAACGTAACAACAAACACAGCTCATGATGTGGGGGAACAAAGGCCCGTTTTGCACAATCGAAACTGCTGGGGAAAACGCACGCAAACCATACTAGGAATGAATTTTACAGTCTCACCACCGGTGCGTGAACAATCACAATGCCGAACCCACAAATCAGCCCGTGAGTAAAGGACGGTGCCACACCATTCTCAAATCCACGGAGGAAAAACAGCGTGGGTGAAACCAGGAAAATTCCTGTGTGTGAAAACCATGAGCAGGCAATTGGAAGTTTGTGAAGGTGAAAAACTACAGGGAGGACGCGAAATTGCAGTGCCTGGGTGTTTTACAACTCGTGGATGGAAGAAGTGCGTGCGTGAGGGAATGAACAACAAAATCATGGGTAGAGTGTGCGTGTGGGTGAGGACTGATAGTCTTGCCACCCCACTCCCAAAGATCATAACTGCCTCAACCGCCAACAACCTTTCTTAATGAAGGTGGTTGGAATAAAACAAGGGAAGAAGACACATGGGTATTTTTCCTCATTGGCCAAGGTTTGACAATTTTCCCCCACATCCTTATCCTTGTGAAAATCATGCCCCTTTCTCATTTTAGTTGCTACGATCATAGCTAGTCGGGTTCATTTAATTAATTATAGATGCATATTTACATGATGACCAACATAATATATGCCGCATGGCCCAATATACCATCAGCGACAATTTAAATCCCAAAACATAGCATAACCGATCAATGGTGGGGCCTTGGCCTTTAGCTCCACACCATGATCATTTACAATTTATACATCATATACATCTAATGTAACGGGGTCAAAACCGAGACATTACATTCCCCTGCCCCTTCAATACCACTGTCCTTAGTGCTCTACAAAATTGAACCAAATTGCTACACTGGTATCACCTCAGTGTTCCACAGAATTGAACAAAAATGGATGTGCCAATTGCATGGCATCCTCCAGCTCCCATGTAGCCTCTTCAGGTGTGAAGTGCTCCCATTGCACCTTTACCTGCCCTATGGATCGGTTCCGGAGCATGGTGACCTTCCTGTCGAGGATGCACATTGGCTCGATTCAGAACTCTCCCTCGGGTTCCACCTAAATCACATCCCAATTTATCACATGGTTAGGATCATGTACATACCTTTTAAGCAAATAAACATGAAAAACATCATGAGCTCTAGTGCTAGCAGGAAATGCAAGCCTATATGCAACTGGCCCTATTCTTTCAAGCACTTCAAACGGCCCATAATATCTTGGTGACAACTTGGCACAACTTCCAAGATTCAAGGAACTCTTTCTTTCCCTCACTCTGAGGTAAACATGATCCCCAACACTGAACTCCTTGTTCACCCTATGCTTATCTACATAGATTTTCTGTCTGTCATGTGCCAGTTTTAGCTTCTGCCTAATCTTTATACCTCTTGCTCCATTTCCTTGAGCAATTCAGGTCCAAGCACAATCCTGTTCACTGGATTGTCCCAAGTCACTGGTGTTCTACACCTTATTCCATACAAAACTTCATATGGACTCATCCCCAAGGATACATGCTGTCCATTGTTATAAGCAAACTCTACCAAGTGTAAGTAATCTTCCCACTTGGTGGGTTTGTCCATCACGTACATGTGAAGCATATCTTCAAGCACTTGATTAACTCTCTCTGTCTGAACATCTGTCTGAAGATGGTATGCGGTGCTGAAGTTTAGCATTGTACCCAAATCTGCAAACAACCCCTTCCAAAAGTTGGAAGTGAACTTGACATCTCTGTCAAATACTATTGCCTTTGGAAATCCATGCAATTTGAATATCTCCTTCATGAAGATCATTGCAATGTCACCAGTCTCATACGTGGACTTAACCGGTATAAAATGTGCTTCCTTAGTCAACTTGTCTACCACAACCATGATAGAATCATGTTTCCTCCAAGTCATTGGCAATCCTGTAATAAAATCCATGGAAATAACTTCCCATTTCCATTCCGGAACTGGCAAAGGATGCAACAAACCTGCTGGATGTTGATGCTCAACCTTTACCTGTTGACACTTCATACACCTTGAAATGTACTCAGCCATGTCCTTTTTCATTCCTGGCCAAAAGTACTGCTTTTTAGCTGTAGCAATTGTCTTCTGATATCCCGGGTGACCAGAATATGGAGCTTGATGGATTTCATCCATGAAAATTATCCTCAAATCTGCTACATTCGGAATATAAATTCTGCCTTTATAAGTGAGAAGTCCATCTTCTTCCAATTTATATCCCTCATACCTCTTCTCAAGACTTTGCTGCTGCAACTTGTCTTTTACCTGCTCATACAATTCATCTCCAGCAACATGACTAACAATCTGTTGCCTCAAATCTGATTGGCAAATACTAAGAGATGCCACTTGCATTTCTTGCACCTTCCTGCTGAGTAAATCAGCTACCTTATTTTCTTTTCCCTTTATGTGCTTGATTTCAAAATCAAATTCACATAAAAAATCTAGCCATCTTGCTTGCCTAGCATTCAAAGTAGGCTGATCAAACAAATACTTCAGTCCACAATGATCTATTTTGAGCTCAAATATTCTACCCATCAAGTAATGTCTCCACATCTTGAGAGCATGTACTATGTCTGAAAGCTCTAGATCATGAGGGGCATAGTTCTTCTCATGCTCTTTCAACTTTCTTGACTCATAGCATATCACGTGGTTGTCCTGCATAAGGACTCCTCCAAGCCCTTGTCCGCATGCATCGGTACACACCAAAAAATATTTCTCTGGATCTGTAACCTTTAATACCGGTGCACTAGTGAGAAGATTCTTCAACCTATGGAGGCTTTCTCCACACCTCAATGTCCATTCGAACTTCATCCCCTTCTTTTGCAAAGAGGTGATGGCATGTGCAACTTTGGAGAAGCCCTCAATGAATCTCCTGTAGTATCCTACAAGTCCCATGAAATATCTCACATCTGTCACATTTCTTGGAGTAGGCCAATTCATAATGGCTTCAATCTTTTCAGGGTCCACAGATATACCCTCCTCTGAGATAATGTGACCCAAGTACTGAATTCTATCTGTATAGAAGTTACACTTGCTCAGTTTTGCATACAACTGATGCTCCCTGAGCAATTGCGATGTCAATCTCAAATGCTCTTCATGCTCCACCTCATTCTTAGAATAAAAAAGAATGTCATCAAGGAAAACAAGCACAAACTTGTCCAAATACCTACTGAAGACACTATTCATGAGGCACATAAATGTAGCTGGTGCATTCGTGAGACCAAACGGTACCACTACAAACTCATAATGCCCATACCTCGTCCTGAAGGTTGTCTTATGAATGTCTTCATCCTTGATTCTCAGTTGATGGTAACCAGACCTTAAGTCAATATTGGAAAATACCCTTGCTCCTCTCATTTGATCAAAGAGGTCATCAATCCTAGGAAAAGGATATTTATTCTTCACAGTAACCTTGTTCAACTGTCTGTAATCAATGCCTAACCTGAGTGTACCATCTTTCTTCTTGACAAACAGAACTGGTGCTCCCCAAGGAGACACACTCGATCGGATATACTTCTTTTCCAACAACTCTTGCAGTTGCATCTTCAATTCTAGCATCTCCGGTGTACTGATTCTGTAGGGTGCCTTGGACACTGGTGCTGCTCCTGGCACAAGTTCAATTGTGAAGTCAATGTCCCTCTTTGAAGGAAGCCCTGGAATCTCATCAGGAAACACATCCCTGAATTCCTGTAACACCTGATAGTCCTCCAACCTCGGAGTTTCATCTCTCGATTCCTCCAAAATCTGAGCTGCATACAACTGACAACCCTTCCTACAGAACTTCTTTAACTGCATTGCTGAAACCTGACATACTGAAATCACCTTTGGAATACCTTTCACAACTACTACGTTCCCTTCCTCATTCATGCATTCAAAAGTCTTATTGTAGCAATCAAGCTTCACCCTATGAGCTTCTAACCAATCCATTCCAATGAGAACATCATAGGAACCAAGCAGTAGAACATTCAGATCTACACAAGTGGCCAATCCATTCATGACCAATGGACATTTCTCTACCACTTCACTGACCTTTCTCTTAGTTCCAGTGGCTAACTGAACTAACCAATACTTCCTATGCTTTACTTTCTTAAAAGCACAAATCTCCACTACTCTAGGAGTAATGTAACTGTGAGTAGAACTAGGGTCAATTAAAATAGAAACAGATCAAAAATCTTACCTGCTACTTCAACCACAGCTGACTGGTGATCTTCCTGACAGTCCTCCAGTGCTGCATAGATCCTAGGAACTTCCCTTGCTACTTGACCCACTGTTTCTACTTCTTGAACATTATAAGTTGGCCTTGCACTCTCATTCTTGAGTGGACAATTTCTGCGCATGTGGGGTCCTCCACATTTCCAACATTGAAGTGGCCCTCTATTCTGTTGTGGATCCTTAGGATTTTCTCCTGTCACTCCAACCGGCTTATTCGCAGCTTGGGATGGCTGCTTCTGCTGATTCTTGAAGCTAGAAGGTTTGAAACCTTTCTTTCTTTGGTCAAACTTCTCGTTCTTCTTGTCCTTCCATGCCTTATGGAAATATGGCTTACCTTTGCTTTGCTCATAGCAATACTTAGCCTTTCTTATCACTTCTTGAAGAGTTCTAGGTTCATAGAACTCAATTCTATCTTTGTAAGACTGAGGTAATCCACTCAGAAAATGCTGGACCTTTACTTTTTCATCTCTGATGTACCGGACATACCTCAATAGCTCCAAAAACTTATTAGCATACTCTTCCATGGTCTGCTGTCCCAATCTCAGCTCATGGAACTCCTTGATCTTGTCATCATAATACCTGTCAGAGAGGTATTTCTGCTTGAAATACTTCTTGAATTGTTTCCTCTTAAGCCTACTTTCACTGATCCTCTTCACTTGCTTGAAGTGTTCCCACCAAATGGATGCTCTTCCATTCAGATTGAATATGGCAACTCTTGCCTTCATGTTTCCTGAATAATCATGCACTTGAAAGTACTTCTTAATACCAAGAAGCCAAGCTTCAGCCTCTTTTCCAGTCTTTACTTCACCATCAAATGTAGGAGGTTTAGCTTTCTTAAATTCATCTTGAGAGCGATCCCTATGGTGCCTCTTTCTTTTTCTTCTATGAGAAGAAGAGCTTGAATCACCGCTAGATTCTTCAGAATCAGATGACCCACTAGAATTCCTTCTCCTTCTCCTAGTACTGCTCTTACTGCCTTCTGGTCTTGCTGTACCTCATCCAGAGTCTATCTTTCTTTGCAAGTCTGTCAAACTCTGCAGCATAACAGCATTCAACTGATGCTGCTCTTCCTGGGCTTTAATCAAGCTTCTCATAGTGGCTGCAACATCTGACGGTGTCTCTTGGAATATCCTTCCATTAGACTCTATGTCATCATTTCTTTTATGTACATTTTCTCCCATGGCATCTTCTGCTCGCTCGTAAGAATCCGAAGCATCATACCCATCATGAGTTCTCATACTGAACCACCACTTGCTTATCAAATGCACTATTTGGAATACTTCCCTTGAAGGTGACTATGACTCTGCAATGTGTTAGTAACACAATTGTTAGATGCATAATACTAATATAAACCAACATTACTTACCTTATCTTGGAAACTTATAAATTACGAGTTTCCCAAGACATAGAATTTTCTCCATCAAAGAGTTTCTAACTGAGGGGGACGACGGGGGTCAAGGGGGATTTCCCCCTTGTGGCTTCCCAAAACATAGAATTTTTTTTTTGTAAATCATTGTTTTCGTGCAATCTGGCTCATAAGATCACTGCCACTTTCTCATTTTCCAGCCCTAAAAATTCACTAAAAAACAGCTGAAAAATCCCTCTGAAAACAGTCAAAATCTGCTGAGAAATCCCATGGAAAAACTCACTATTTTCCTTTCCTTATCATCGGCTATTGGATGTATTTCCACATCGGAAGTCTTGGCGCTTTGGCTTCCGCAACGATGGACACTCAATCACTTTCTCTTCCGATTGATGAACTGATTGACCGGCGTCGACAGTCTTTCTAATCGAAAGCTTTATCGCTTTGGCTTCTGCAACGGCGGACGCTCAATCACTTTCTCTTCTGCAATGGCGGCTCTCGGAAGCATTCTTCCTTCCGCAACATCGGCTCGTGAAACGCTTTTCCTTCCGATCGGCGGCTGATTACTTAGAATAATTTAAACTTTTCTGCGGCGTCGGAGGACTTTCTCATCGGTTGGCAAATTACTTTGGCTTCCGCAATGGTGGCACACCAAAGATGAACTCCTTCTGATGGCCGCTCTTTTCTTAAAGAAATTTTAACTTCGGACGTCGACGGACTTCTTACATCGAAAGACAAATGACTTTGGCTTCCGCAACGGTGGCTCGCCAAATGTTAACTTCTTCCGATTGGCACTTACTTATAACAATTTTAATGTTGGGCATTGGCGGACTTCTTACAATGGAAGAGAAATGAATTTGGCTTCCGCAACGGCTGATGCACGAACACTTTCTCTTCCAATGGACGTCGAAAAACTTAGAAAATTCCCGTGATTTTCTTTCTAACTATGCTTCGTCGGTAGGCTTCCTCTTACTCTTCTGCAATCGTGAATGAAATACCACTAACTCTTCCGCTACATAGAAAGTCCTTCCCCATCAGAATACTTAGTGGTTTGGTCTTCCACAACGGCGGACGGGAAACTTCACCAATTCATCCGCAACAGTGGATGTCCACTCCGCCAGTTCTTCCGCAATGGCCGAAGTCAATTCCACTACTGGTCTGACCACTTAACACTTAGACCATTTCCTTTTGAATTTTACGAGTCGTCCACTGATTCGGCTGGGCAGAATGTGATACACCTCTGTCAGTTGCTCCTTCTTGGCCCATAGAGGTCCATTATTTCCAACATTGCTCTGATACCATGTTGTCACGTCCTCGTGCCTTCGACCGGTGAAGAGGACGTGATCCATGGCTTCAACCACCTGGGCTAAGAGCCCCATGAACATATGCATACACAAAATTGCTGAAACAAAATGCTGAAGGAAAATGCGTTGAAGTAAAACATGCACTTATGCAATCATCTGTCATACACAGTGGAAACATCATACATTCAAACAAGAATTCATCATACACAGCGGAAACCAACAGCATTCAGTCATGGATGCATTCAACATGTTCATCATTTCATTAATAGAAATTAAGGTTGCAGAAGTATAATTGGACAAGATCACTTATCTTATGAAGAAGTCGATCCGCAACCAGCTACGCCACTGCAACGTTCCACCCAACCATAGGCCAGCATGCTCCTTAATCTTTCAGCAACGCTGCCACCCCCGAGCTGGGCATGATTCTCCAAGGAATAAGGGAACAAGCAGGCTTACACATAGCCAAGGATACACAAAACATAACCAATCCAATAGAGTTGGGTTTATCAGGCCATTAAGGAGCTGGAGAAGGCAAATTGCTAAGCTGGTGAGCTCATTACAGAGCCAAGAACACCTACACCAGAACTAGCCTGACCCCTAAGACACCCAAACATACCCAACACAAGGAATCATTCCCTTCTCTGCTACACAGTCCCTCAGGCCCTGCATTCCCTTCCAGTTCTATTCAGGGGTGACGGAGAAGAAGGCCAACCATCTAACTCTCAAATCCGCAGAGGAAAAACAGCGTGGGTGAAACAAGGAAAATTCTTGTGCATGAAAACCATGAGCAGGCAATTGGAAGTGCATGAAGGTGAAAAACCATAGGGAGGATGTGAAATTGTAGTGCCTGGGTGTTTTGCAACTCGTGGAGGGAAGAAGTTCCTGCGTGAGGGGATGAACAACAAAATCATGGGTAGAGTGTGCATGTGGGTGAGGATTGACAGTCCTGCCACCCCACTCCCAAAGATCATAACTGCCTCAACCACCAGTAGCCTTTCTTAATGAAGGTGGTTGGAATAAAACAAGGGAAGAAGACACATGGGTATTTTCCCTCATCGGCCAAGGTTTGACAATTTTCCCCCACATCCTTATCCTTGTGAAAATCATGCCCCTTTCTCATTTTAGTTTCCGCGATCGTAGCTAGTCGGGTTCATTTAATTAATTATAGATGCATATTTACATGATGACCAACATAATATATGTCGCATGCCCCGATATACCATCGGCGACAATTTAAATCCCAAAACATAGCATAACCGATCAATGGTGGGGCCTTGGCCTTTAGCTCCACACCATGATCATTTATAATTTATACATCATATACATCTAATGTAACGGGGTCAAAACTGGGACATTACACTTCACAAAATGGTTGTGAAATCCCAAGCTTGTAAGAAAATTAGGGGAAGCACTAACTCATCTTTCCTTTCCCTCATTCCAAAAGAAAAAGGGGCCATGTCCTTTAATCGGTTTAGACCTATCTCTCTCTGCAATATTGGCTATAAAATAATTACCAAAGTCAATATAGAAATTACGCTTAAAGGCATCATCCCTCGCATAATCCTTGGAAATCAAGGTGGTTTCATAAAAGGAAGGCACATTGTTCATAACATCATTTTCATCTAAGTGGATAATTCTAGTCTCCCTCACTGTGAAAAAAGGTATGATCATCAACCAAGACTTAGCTAGTGCTTTTGATAGAGTTAGACATGAGTTTCTTTACCAGGTCATACTCCACTTTCTATTTGATCCATTCTTTATCCCCTGGATCAAATCTGGTATCCAAGGCCCATGGATTGCTCCACTAGTCAATGGTTGAGAAGCAGGCTTCTTCCAAGCCACCCGGGGTCTTCGACAAGGTTTCCCTCTCTCTCCTCTTCTCTATTCAATTGAAGCTTCAATGCTGAGATTCCAGCTTATTTAGAGTCGCCATAATCAAGAACTTATAGGGCTGCACATTGCTCGAGGGGTCAAATATATTAATCATGCTAAATTTCTTGATGACATGATTCTACTTGGAGGAGCAAGTGTTCCTTCAGCAAGGAACTTCAAAAGGGATCTTGATTTATACTAGGATGTGTCAGGAAGTCAGATTAATTACAGAAAAGTAAAATTTATGGGTGGAAATGCAATCCTAGAGAGATGTTTGATCTCACCAGAATCCTAGGAATAGAAGCAAAAACTCAGTGGGAAGCTCTTAAATATTTGGGCATGCATATCTTTAAGTCTGCTCTAAAATGCTCCAATTGTTTTCCAATTATCAACAAATTAAAATACAGGATCAACACTTGGGGCTTCTCGTTAAATCCTGTGGGGAAAGTTGTGTTAATAAAAGTTGTTCTCTCCAGCATCCCTATTTACGAATGTTCCATCCTCTTTGTCCCGAAAGGTTTTATCACTCAAATTGAAGCTCTCCTAAGGAAGTTTCTTTGGAAAGGAGGAAAGAAGAATGAAAAAAAACTCTCGTTGGTAAGCTAGGGAAAACTTTCAAAACCTCTGCTGGAAGGAGGTATTCAAATTAGGGAAATTTGGGGACAAAATATTTCCATTGGAGATAATATCCTCTGGAATATAATCATAGGTAGCATGTCTTGGTGGAAGAAAATGTCGTGGAAAAAATACTTTTCTGGAAATCGCTTAAGATGTCTAGATAATCCTCTTTTGGCAAGAAAATGATCTCCTATATTTTCAATTTACTCGAGGTCCATGGTTTCTTCTAAAATAATCCCACATGGATTCCATGAAATGGAAAGCACATCAAAAACTGGGAGAACTCTATCAGATCTTCCACTTTAACAACGCCCTGGCATTGATCAAATTAAAGGATATTTGTGAAGTCAAAATATTGTCATTCTCGGCTACATTTCAGAGTGGAACACTGACAGTTTAGAAACTTGGAAAAAGTGGCACATTCCGAACTGTCCTCCTCACCTCTAAGAGGAAAAATATTCTCTTCTTTCCCATCTTCAAGGGAAATCTCCGATCTCGAGGAAATCTAAGAATACTCGAGGGAGGGGAAAAAGGACGGGTTTTTACTCCACTTATTTTGGCAAGTAGCTTATTAAATCTTCTCTGAATGCTCTTGGCAATCCAACAATCTAGAAAAACATCTAGAAAGTAAAAAGTCTACCCAAAAACGATTTTTTTGTATGGACTCTAGACCATCACCGGATTTTGACAAGAGATCATCTAAAAAGGAAAGGTTGTGAAGGCCCTACTAGATGTCCTATCTACCTCACTAATGAAGAATCATCCAAACATTTGTTACTCTCTTGTCCCTTTGCTGAAGTGGGCACTTCTTTGTTGGGATGGATTAGTTCATCTCCCTGAAAGAATTCACTCTCTTCTAATGAACTAGGATTCTTTTTGTCCATTCTCTATTTCAAAAAATGCTTTGATTACATCCTACTTGTTGACTCTTCAAAAATTTATCTTTTGGAAATTATGGATGGAAAGGAACTCCTGCATATTCAGAGGGAAATCCTCATCTATGGAGTAGGCTATCACCAAAATCATTGGTTTAATAGGAGACTACCTTAAATTTCTCTAGAATGACTCTTTTGACTGCCCTCTCTCTCCTTCATGTGACGTCCCTGACCCTCTTACTGGCGAAGAGGACGCTACTAACATCACACATATGGGAAAATGGCCCCCATGAACATGAACATGCATATTATGCTGAAATAAAAAACTTAGACATAGAACATACTAAGATGCATAACCCTTCATTTACATACCGGAAGCAAGCATACACACATTCAAGCATGCCACATGTTCATCATATTCAATAATAAGTAAATATAAATGCAGAAGTAAAATGGACAAGAATACTCATCTGATAAGAAATCGTCTCGCAACCATCTACATCACTGCAACGATCCACCCAACCATAGGCCAGCGTGCTCATCAATCTCTCAGCAATGCTGCCACCCCCAAGCTGGGAATGATTCCTCAAGGAATAAGGGTCAAAGCAAGCTTACACATAGCCAAGGTACAAAAATCATCCAATCCCACACAGTAGGGTTGATCGGGTCGTTAAGAAGCTAGGAAAGGATAAATGCTAAGCTGGTGACCTCAAACACCAGTTTTCTCAATCATACCCAGCCTCTAATACTACTCTCAATAGTCTGAAGACCAACCACTGCTTACCGTAGAAAAATAGCCCTTCATAGCTCTGTGAAGAAGATGAAGTCAATAGGGTGACAACCCCAAACCAAAGGGTGAAACACAGTTCAGTTCAACAACGCTTCAGAGTTGTTCTTGGCCCTAGCGTGGCCAAAACAACTCAGCAACAATCCCGATAACCTCAGCACCCAAGAAGAAACCCAAAACCAGGGGAAGACAATAGCCCCAAAATCACAAATAAATGATGGCAACAACTACATAGTTTGCAATGGAAAGAATCCACACCCCCAGCATGAACAGGGGAAAACCCAACCAACCAATGTGAAAATCAATAGCCACCAATATCCCCGAGCTCATAGCACACACCATCCCCAATTTAATTGCTGGAGAACTTACATAGGTAGAAAAAGGGGAAGAATAGACCCTCAACCTGTACGCAAGGGAAATAGACACATCCAAAACAAAAAGTGGAAGAAAACAAAGGCATCAACGAGGAGAAACAAAGATCCTTCTTCAACAAGGAAACACCAGTACGTTTTCGCAGTCGGCAAGGGTGGGTTAAAAATGGGCTCTCTCTACGTGAACAGGAGGAAAACATCTCATGATGGAAAACACGAAAAACATCCTGCTGGCTTGGAAAAAGACAAAGTTAACCCAAGACTGGGAAAGAGACCACCACCCACATGGCATAGCGACTCACCGCATCCAAAAAGAATAAAGGGGACAACCACCATGGTTCAGCGATGAACCACCGGGAAGAACCGCAACAATATTTGGCAATTCCACATTGTAAAGAACTCACATAGTCCACAAAGCATGGAGGAGAATCGGTTCTTTTCCCGAACGGAAGGAACATAGCCATAGACTGAAAATTTGCGTGAGAGAGAGGCAAGGCGAACTCCCCAACCCCAGAATGTGGAACCTTTTAACTCAGCCCGCGTGAGAAAAGATGAACAAACTCACGATCTGGTTAGTCGGAAGACCATCTGCACGTCGTGGAGAGTGGGAGCAGGCATGGTCTTTTTTTCAGCAAATTGCTGCCCCCAACTAACAATAGAATAGTAGCGGTGGTGGTGGCACATGGCTAACTCCTAATGCCCCCCCACGGTTTAGACAACCCCCCTTATCCTTTGGAATCATGCCCTTTTCATTTAACATTGCACCGTCGTAGCCGGATGTAGGTTTAATTAAATTGATGTGCACTTTTCATGATGCCAAAGCTATAATGTGTCGGATAGCACGATATACCATCGGCAACTATCCCCACTGCCGAAACATAACACAACCTAATCCATGGTGGGGATTTTCCCTTGAGCTCCACACCATGATAAATTACAATATATACACCATGTACTTTTTTAATGCATCCGGGGTCAAAACCAAGGGTATTACAATCCCCTCCCCCTTGGAATAACATTGTCCTCGATGTTCCAATACATAGGAATACATATACAATCTTCACATCAAAATTTCAAAATTTTTGCAGATCTGTCTCACATTCACTCGTTTACTTTGAACGTTCAGGACCAAGCCCCTCAGCTTCCATGAGTTTCTCTTGCTAGTTCTCAGCTCTTGCCTTATCCCGAAGCCTAGGAACTTTGTGGCTGCTGCCCTCTTTATGTTCCCTCTCTGGACAGTACCGGCATAAATGATGTCCTACACATTCCCATTAGAGAGAATTTGAGGTCAAAAATGGGCCTCCTAAGAGATGCACTACAAAAATATAAGATATATTAAAATATTATGAGTTAGGGGTTTTATGGGGTAGGTATATATGACAACTCACCCCCTACACTACTTTTTATGCACATTATAAATAACCATGGTTGAGTTACTTTTCTAAATTGACTATAAATAAAATTAATAAAATAGCTCTACAATGATGTGACTAAGATTCATTTTAAATTCCCAAACATTTATTGTCCTTTAGCATTTATTTGTCTTGAACTTGTGAATAAAATTACACAAAAATTAATTTAATTTATATGCATAACTAACATATTTTTTTCATATAAATATCATTCATGAATTTAATTTATTTTAAAAGTACAAGATTATATATATATAAGTTTGAGATTATGATATTAAGTACAATTGAGTGAATATATAATTTAAAATTAAAAAAACATGAAAATGACAATATATTATTTTATAAAATAATGTGAAAAGTCATTTTTATGAATTATGAGTACTTTACTTGAAAATGACAATAATATTATTTTATGAGAAAGTGAATTGTGAGTACTTTACTTGAAAATAACAATAATATTATTTTATGAGAAAGTGTGAAATGACTTTTATTGTGACTACTTCACTTTATGACTTAAAAGTACTTGTACCACTACCTTGGTTAACTATGGGTTTTCATCCACCATAGAAAATGTGACAAATAAACATTCTTAACTCATGCAATGCCACCTCAACCATGGGGGATGATGTCATCTACTAGAATGTAATTGGTTGATTTTTATAGTACATTTTGGTCCTTTTGAGGCCCATTTTTGACCTCAAATTCTCTCTAATGCAACATTTCACTGGTTGCTTCATCTTTACCTGCTCACTTTCCTTTGAGTCTTCATGCCTGGACCATTTTATAACGGATCGCGTGGACGAATGTCCCATAGTTGATCCACCTTCCTTTCCTTTGTTGATTGCTCCCAGAAGGCTTTTCACCTTCCTTTGCAAACCAATATATTCTTGCAAAATATGTGGTTCATTTCATTCTTCCTTTTCTATATCTTGAGCATCTCTCTAAGATTCTCTTGGGTCCTTGTAATTGTTTGAAGGAGACTTCCAGCCAAGTCCAGTAACTTTTGATTTGCTGCCATGATCAATGTGCACCACCGGATTTCACCTTTCTCACCTATGAAATGCATCATTGAAATTTTGTTAGACCAAGCATAATATAGGCATTAATATCAGTCATTTAATTGCCCAATTGGCATGACAGTTCAAGTCTCATCAAGGAGACTTTCATATTTTTAATGCCTTCCCAACAGGCACATGAGCTCATTCATGTCCATTCTTGGGTAGGGATTTAACTATTCCAGCATTCACAATTTACTTTAAGCAAATACACACATTCTATTTTCAGTCATACATGCATTCAACAACCTCTTGTTTTCACAATGTATAAATATGTGTGTGTGTGTGTGTGTGTGTAATCAAAAGGAAAGAGAGAGCAACAAGAGTTTTTCCCCTCTTTGTTTTGTTCCATCCTGGACCCCACACAACCACTGTGTCTTTTCATGCTCTCAGCCTCTTTCACTTCACCGTGAATGCTGGACTAATCCCTCTTGGTCATGACACTTAGTGTCTTCAGTCTATTTCAGACCTCTCAACCATGGAGCCTCCCCACATGGTTGGTCTCGGCTACTAGGACCTTCACATTCTTGCTAGCACCTTTTTCATGACCCCTCATTCTGAGCTTTTTAGGATAGTCACATGTCCACATGGACCAGGCTAGGATGCTCTCATAGTCCTTGCTCCCAACGATACCTATATCCAAACATTGAATAGATTCACATGTTTAGTCTATTCTCATTGTTTTTATTTTAATTTATTTTTTTTATTTTTATTTTATCTCTAGAACAAGAGCTTTAAAGATCATAACCAAATCATATACTCATTTATATTCATAAGAAGGATATTGCAAAATCATCCAATACTTATCTGTATTGCGCGTTTCCTTGTTGGTCCATAGGATCTTGCTTCGCTTTGTAAGCCTTGGGATCGCCTATGGACTTGGATGTTAGGTCAGCATGCAGGCTGCTTCACAACATCCTTTTGTATATGTGTGTGTGTGTGTGTGTGTGTGTGTATTAGGCATAGTCAAGCCAACCCTCGGTGGGTTTATCAGATCGTCAACAAATCACCTATACTTAGTCATGAAACTTTTAGTGTCTCTGGTATATTTTCGGACCTCTTAACCATGGAGCATCCCCATATGGTTTGTCCCCTTCTCTGTAGAAGGTAGGATGAGTTCAAGCCATTGTCCATTTAATGTACAGTACCAAACTACGTTTGTTTATCCTGACAACACAAGCAATATAAGCATATTTGTCAGTGTTATTGCTCTAAAATTGTAACCATATTTCACACCATTCACTATCAAGTATTGAGACATCAGGAGTGTATCCACTCCCTAGGGTGTAATGAATATTGAAAATCCTTTTATGATCCGACATCGGAAAAGTGTGCACCCTTGTCCAATGTGTATCATGTAGTCCCTATTCATACTCAAGCAATCGGTCCTAATGGAAATAAGATCAGAACATGTTTTGCATATTGAATTTAACAATTTGACATGCATATTCTTAGCTAGGGTTACAGAAAACTTATCCATTTGTTGTAGTAGTATTTATTCATTAAGGAGGAATGGGGGCTCCCTTCTCTGAGTTGACAGTCCATTGGTTTTCCATCCCAATTCCTCTTTACTTTTCATATCCACACGTCTTACCGACATAATCCATACCATCTCACTCATTTTGCTTACCAAACATGTAGTGTAGATGAGACATTTCCAAAATGTTCAATGGAGTTTCACCCGAAACCCATTTCCAAGATAAGAGAAAACCTTCCCATGAAGTTTGGCTCCCGCAGGCCATCACCCATGATCTTCCTGCAGTGTGTACCCTTGGCACATTCAACAAATAGCCAAACAGTCCATCATTATCTGATACTACAATCCAAATTGATTGTTTCATAACTAAGCAATAACATTATTAATTAAATTCAATAAGAATTTGCAACTCTGTTTACTACAGAAATTGCTTTGCTTGGCAATGAGGTGATCCTCATTTGTGGGTCTCTTGTAAGTAGCACCACTATACCCATTATAATTTCATGCTTACTAGCATAACATGAATACCCACTTATAATGCGTCCTCCTGACACAATCTCATGCAAGCCAATAGTGATTAGTAGTTGCCAGCAATTTCTCAAATCTGAAATTCACAAATTAAAATTTACAACTCATTATGCATACAAACTATTATCACAGCCATGAGACTCTTCTCATGAGGCCTGGCTCTTTCACATGGTATATTCTGGCCTTTGTCATTGTCTTACTCTCATTGCCATGCTCCAAACAATTTACATGAAACCTAAACTTCAATCAACCAAACACTTGGTAAGTCTTGATGCATATAACCTTTTCATTGCTGCAACAATTACTGATGCATTTTCAGAATTTATAAAATTCCAATACTTCCCGTTTTTAATCATATCAATGTTACCAAAACTCATTTACTTCACACAATCATTATCATACTTTAAATTACAGGGTACCATCAAACCATTCACGTAATTTAAATGAAATGTTTAGATACTCCTCACTTCACAAGCGTATCATTTGTACCACCTTTCCCTTCCATAGATCATTTCCGGAATCCAATCGATCATGACTACCCTCCTCATGCACTTACTATCCTACATTCATAACAGCATCTGAAATGGTTCCAGAATTGTCATCAATTCATCATTTCAGCCATTAGTTATTCATAATATCACATGCGCTATCTCAATGCATTCATGCAATGCATATCAACCCTTTCACCCATACTTACATAATCAGTTACTCACACCCTTTATATGCATTCATTCAATGCATAACTACAAGATCCATAAAATATTTTAATTCATATCCTCTCAATGCTACCTTGCATTGATTCAGGAATACTATGCATTCAAACATACCATGCATGGCCTAACCATGACTACTTCATATAGGATGCATTACCATAATCAAGATCAGCAGTGCTTACTTTCCTTGGCTACTAAGCTCATCACAACATAATGTAGGCATGGCACCCTTCTATATGAATGCAGTATAAAATTCAAATATCCACATGGTATGACATCTTTTACTTTTACCACTCAATGCAATGGTCCTAATTACACCATTACCTTCATGGGTTCTACTTACACCCTTGACATTACCAGTTTGGTTGGTCCTTTGCAGGAGATTGCAGAGTTTGTTTACCAACTTCTGATTATGGACTTGTTTCTTTATTCCTTTCTCCAGAGGGTTGCTAGTTAGCATCAACAACATATTCAGTCATGTCCATGTTCTCATTGGTTTTTTTTTTCCGCTAATGCCAACACCAATGCAATAATTATCATTAGTGATTCCTTATAAACATATAATCCTCACTATTCTTACCAACATGCAATATCCTCGGCATGCACACGATAACCTCATACATTTCATGTATAAAACTTAGAAAATTTAGTTATAATCAACAAGATAGGGTTTAAGGAAACTTCTCTTTTTAAGTCCCTCATCCTTGCATGTAACTCCTCTTCCATACAACAGCTATTTTGACTGCATGGTCTTGCTACCTCTAAGCATGCAATTCCCATATTTTTCCACCTTTACAGCAGCACATTTATCTTTAAAGCAATAACTAGCACTTTGTTGCTCCATACTTAGATTCTAGTGACTCTCCCTTGTGCCCTGCTGGATAAGCTTTCCAACGCCTGTCCACTGGCTTCATTCTGACTTTGGATGTGAAAACCACACCACTTCAAAATGATGCTTTTTACCAAATGTATTTTGGTCCGAAATGCGAACTTCAGCCACCTGGTATTTTCTTGCTTCTCAGCCCTGACATCCTGCTGAAATCAATTGAAAAACAGTTGCATTAGAGAGAATTTGAGGTAAAAAATGGGCCTCAAAAGGACCAAAATGTACTATAAAAATCAACCAATTACATTCTAGTAGATGACATCATCCCTCATGGTTGAGGTGGCATTGCATGAGTTAAGAATGCTTATTTGTCACATTTTCTATGGTGGATGAAAACCCATAGTTAACCAAGGTAGTGGTACAAGTACTTTTAAGTCATAAAGTGAAGTACTCACAATAAAAGTCATTTCACACTTTCTCATAAAATAATATTATTATTATTTTCAAGTAAAGTAATCACAATTGACTTTCTCATAAAATAATATTATTGTCATTTTCAAGTAAAGTACTCATAATTCATAAAAATGTCTTTTCACATTTTTTAATAAAATAATATATTGTTATTTTCATGTTTTTTAATTTTAAATTATATATTCACTCAATTGTATTTAATATCATAATGTCAAACTCATATATATATATATATATAATCTTGTACTTTTAAAATAAATTAAATTCATGAATGATATTTATATGAAAAAAAATATGTTAGTTACGCATATAAATTAAATTCATTTTTGTTTAATTTTATTTACAAGTTCAAGACAAATAAATGTTAAAGGACAATAAATTTTTGGGAATTTACAATGAATCTTAGTCACATCATTCTAGAGTTATTTTATTAATTTGATTTATAGTCAATTTAGAAGAGTAACTCAACCATAGTTATTTATATTGTGCATAAAAAGTAGTGTAGGAGGTGAGTTGTCATATATACCTACCCCATAAAACCCCTAACTCATAATATTTTAATATATCTTATATTTTTGTAGTACAACTCTTAGGAGGCCCATTTTTGACCTCAAATTCTCTCTAATGGAAGTTGCCAAGAAAATTCCACTTTGAAAACCCAAAAATTTCCTTTGTCAAAATCGAGTCTCATCCCAACAAAATTTTCGACGTTTCGGCGGCTAGAACTTCTAATTTTCTCCCCTATATCAGCAGGTCGCTTGTCTATTCCTTTCCGCTATATTGGACCCGTAGTGGTCTATTATTCTACAATAGTGTCCAATCAACCTTTAAAATCTCCGCGGATCACAGCTCTGTCGGCGATCGGAACAACAACCCACTGTGCCATCGGACACCTAGCCCTCTAAACGTCCACAACGGTGGTAGCCTTCTCATTGTGGTGTCCGTAGTTCACTAACCTATCAGTGGATCGGAGCAATTATCCACTAACTTTCGGCAATCCAAGACTAAACGGGTTCGCTGTATCATGACACTAAACTTCCCGACATTGCAATGATCAAACAGTAAATTGTCCTCCGATGAGTTGGTGATTGGAATGTTAGCTAACGCGGCATCGGCGGTCAAAGCAACTGACCATTTGCTCATCGGACGGGTAGTTCCATAGTCACCCGCAACAGAGGAAATCCAATCAACTCTGGGTTCTGCCATGCACCCCATCGGTGGTTAAAACCTATAACTGTCAGGAGGATAGTTCACATGACATCCGCAATGGCGGATGCTTGAACAACTAAAACTCATCGACATCTTCTGACACATTAGTGACTCAATCCTTTAATTTTCACCAACAGTATCAGCGGTCTAGTCAGCAAGGTTTCGCCGATGGCTTTTAACACTTACGAGAATTTTGGCAAAATTCCTTCCTTCTCCTTGGCGCTTTCAACTTTTTCGTATCACTCCATCGACGTTTTCATAATCTAATTCCCGCCGATGGCTGATGGATTTCAACACTTTTGGAATGTTAGCTAACGTTTTCATAAGTTTTTGCAATTTTTCCCTCAACCATTCATCAGCGATGTCAAAAACTATCCATCGGCGATGTCAACCACTATCCATCAGAAGGATAGTTTCCTTGCCATCCGCAACAACGATGCACCATCGGCTAACTTCCTCCAATGTAGTCACTAACTTTTTACCACCATTGGCAGTTTGATCATCTAAAACATCGGAGGTTCTTTCCTCTAACTTTCACCGAATTCCAAAAAAAATTTCATTACTTAGGAGATTTTCTTTCTTGTTCTTCTCCGCGTCGGCTGCTTCATCGCCTAATCCTCTTCTATTTGTTGTTGCTTTAGTTCAATGAACACCTCAGCATCGATGACTATAAGGACTAGCATTGGTGGAGTAATTCATTTTACAGCTGCAATGGTGGACACATCATCTACTATGCTTTGCCGATGTTCATCGGCGATCAATACCACTAATGTTCATCGATCGCCAATGATTTTCTTGCCATAGAATTTTTTTTGAAAAATTTCACTTTGCCATTGTTGTATTGGCTGGAACCTTTCTTATCAAATGGTGATCAAATCAATTGTTCGTTTCCAATTGGTGGGCTGAAGCACATCGGTAATCGATAGTCAGAGCTTTTCCTCATCGAAAGACTAGAGCTCTAGGCTTCCGCAACGACGGGCGCATGAACCACTATCTTCTTCTGATGGCCAATGATTTCAGGCCTTAGAGATTTTTTCAAAAATATTTTTCCCATTGCGTCAGCTACCGGAATGTCTTCCTTCCGTGACATTGGCGGTCGGAGGCTCTATCTGTCGAAGGGATAGTCCTCTAGCCATTCGCAACGGCGGTGCTCGATCAGCTAAGCATCGATGATCCGTTTATCTAATATTTTTGATGTTCCAATGGTCAAACACTTAGATATTTTTCTGAAACCAAGGTTGTTTTTCCCTTGTCAGGTGACCTTCAGACTAAGTGAGTTGCTACATCGGAAGAGCTTCACACTTAGTCTCCCAATGGGGCGATGGTTCCATCACTTGGACAATTTTTTGAAGTTGAAGTTTTTCTGTCACAATTTTCTGATTGCTGATGGGAAGAAGGCAACTTGCCTCTGATATCTAAACTTTCATAGCCCATTCAGTCCCATGCTGCAAGCATAGCTCTAATGCCACACTGTAATGGCCCCGATCCTCTGACCGACGAAGAGGATGCTACTAACATCACAAATACGGGAAAATGGCCGCATGAACATGAACACACATATTATGCTAAAATAAAAAAGATTAAACATAAAACATACTAAGATGCATAAACCTTCATTTACATAGCAAAAGCAAGCATACACACATTCAAGCATGCCACATGTTCATCATATTCAATAATCAGTAAATATAAATGCAGAAGTAAAATGGGCAAGAATACTCATCTGATAAGAACACATCCCGCAACCAGCTACATCACTACAACGTTCCACCCAACCATAGGCCAACGTGCTCATCAATCTCTCAGCAACACTACCACCCCCGAGCTGGGCATGGTTCCTCAAGAAATAAGGGTCAAGGAAGGCTTACACATAGACAAGGTACACAAATCATCCAAGCCCACACAGTAGGTTTTATCAGGCCATCAAGGAGCTAGGAAAGGCTAAATGCTAAGCTGGTGACCTCAAACACCAGTTTTCTCAAGCATACCCAGCCTCTAATCCTACTCTCAAGAGTCCGAATAAAAACCACTGATTATTGCAGCAAAACAACACTTCATAGCTCTATGAAGAACATGAAGTCAACAGGTTGACAACCCCAAACCAAAGGGTGAAACATAGTTCAGGTCAACAACACTTCATAGTTGTTCTTGGCCCTAGCGTGGCCAAAACAACTCAGCAACAATCCTGATAACCTCAGCACCCAAGAAGCAACCCAAAACTAGGGGAAGACAACAACCCCAAAATCACAAAGAAACGATGGCAACAACTACACAATCCGCACTAGAAAGAAGCCACAACCCCAGCATGGACAGGGGAAAACTCAACCAACGAATGTGAAAATCAACATCCCACCAACATCCCCGAGCTCACCGCACACACCGTCCCCAATGTAATTGCTGGAGAACTTACATAGGCAGAAAAAGGGGAAGAACAGACTCTCAACCTGTACGCAAGGGAAAGAGACATAGCCAAAGAAAAAAGTGGAAGAAAACACAAGCATCAATGAGGAGAAACAAAGATCCTTCTTCAACAAGGAAACACCAGCACATTTTCGCAGTCGGAAAGGGTGGGTTAAAAATAGGCTCTCTCTGCGTGAATAGGAGGAAAACATTTCATGATGGAAAAAACGGAAAACATCCTATTGTCTTGGAAAAAGACACAGTTAACCCAAGACTAGGAAAGAGACCACTTCCCCCATGGCACAGGGAATCACCGCATCCAAAAAGAATAGAGGGGACAACCACCATGGTTCAGTAGTGAACCACTGGGAAGAACCACAACAATATTTGGTAATGCCATATTGTAAAGGAACCACACAGTCCACAAAGAGTGGACGAGAATCGGTTCTCTGCATGAAAGGAAGGAACACAACCATAGACTGGCAATCGACGTGAGAGAGAGGCAAGGTGAACGCCCCAACCCCAGAATGTGGAACCTTTTAACTCAGCCTGCATGAGAGGAGGTCAATAGACTCATGATCTGGTTAGTGGGCAGACCATCTGCACATTGTGGAGAGTGGGAGCAGGCGTGCTATTTTTGTCAGCAAACTGCTGCCCCCAACTAACAACAGAACAGCAGGGGTGGTGGTGACACATGGCTAACTCCCAATGGCCCCCCATGGTTTAGACAACCCCCCTTATCCTTTGGAATCATGCCCTTTTCATTTAACATTGCACTGTCGTAGCTGGCTGTAGGTTTAATTAAATTGATGTGCATTTTTACATGATGCCAAAGCTATAATGTGCTGGATAGCACGATATACCATCAGCAATGATCCCCATTGCTGAAACATAACACAACCTAATCGATGGTGGGGATTTTTACTTTTGCTCCACACCATGATTAATTACAATATATACATCATGTATTTTTTAATGAATCCGGGGTCAAAACCGGGGGTATTACACTTCAGAAGAAGCTTGGCTCCATAGTCTCTCTTCATATTTACCAACCGTGAATCTAGCCGTTCAAAAAAAAAATTCTCTCTTGGGAATTAAGGATAGAATATTCTAAATTGGACATATGGATTATTAACTTATGAAGAAATATCATTTTCTTTGATGGATCGTCCAAAGGAAACCCAGGGGCAGTACGGGGGGGAAGGTGTTCTCATCACCACATATGGAATTTAGGAAACAATCTACTCTTATGGATTTGGATATGAAACAAATAATGTGGTTGAATCCCTTTCCCTCTTGCAAGGCCTCTGCTAATCTAGAATTCAAGAAATCGAAGAAAACATTGTGGTCGGTGACTCAATATTAATCATTCAAGATCTCTCTACCAATTCCCTTCGCTCCCAGTTGCAAATTCAACAGTTCATCATATAAATAAAAATCCTTTTTAATTCCTTCAAGAATATTGATTATTTTCATGTTCTAATATAGCGAAATGACAGAGCAGATCAGGTGGAAAATATTGCTTCCTCCCTAATCAAAGGTGCTCTGGTGATTAATGGTTTTAGATCGTCATGTGATTTACCATAGGAACAAGGCTAAAGGTCCTTGGGGCCTATCCCTAGTCCCATCCACGTGGATTCGGCCACTCCCCTTGGCTCGTGGCACTTCTATCTCCACCCTCCTAGTGTGTGGCCTACTACATGCAAAAAGTCTCGAGGATTTAAGAAGTACAAGCTATACCATGTCAACATCCCTTATGAACTTATTTAGTGAGCTCGCTTGCCTCCTGATCCTTTTCATGTGTCCTTTGAAATCCCTCCCCCGACATGGGAGTTCGGTGAAATATTGTCCTGCGATCCTGAAAATCATGACCGCCAAGGGTGAGGTTTTAGAAGCTAGCCAAGTCCTTAGCAATGTATGTATCATCCAGTTCTATTTGTCTCTCTGACACCAAGGACAAAGCAAGGTGGAAATATTTGGGTTTCAGACTATGGTTTTAATGGATACTTCCTCTTAATTCATGGCATCCTCTGACCCTGTCCAATCTGTTGCGACCGAATTAAGGGAAATTATTAAAACAATCAAGATGAAGACTTGTTTCATGCACAAGATGGACATTGAGGAGGGCGATGATTGTAGATTGTTGACTTTGATATCTCTCAGATAAGGGAAGAATTCACTCATTCCATCTCTTAGATTAAGCAAGCAATGGTAGGAATTCTCCCCAAGCTAGAGATCAAGTTCAATAAGCTGGAGCTCAAGGTGTAAAAACATGAAACTTTTGCATTCCTGGCTCATATTCTCAGCACGCCGGATGAGGAAAGTAATCTTGGAGTCCTTTGGGAGATTAATGAATTTTTTTTCTGTTATAGTTGTGCATAGCAATCACTTCTCGAAATATGGCTCTAAGTAGTTTTATTATCTGTCTGAAACTTTATATCTATGTAAAGGAACTTGTTAGCTGGGTTGGGTGGAAAACTCTTGTTTATGGGGAGTAGTAAGGTAAACCTTCAGGATTTTGAACGTTGTCTTCTAAGGGTAGTGTTGAATTTTGTGGCTCTTTCTCAGTGGTTATATCACTCATCTATAATACAAATATATTTGTTCTTATAAAAAATAGTTATTTTATTATAACAACCCCTTAATTTGTGGTTGTTAAGATTATTCCTGAAGTTAATCTCATAGTTGTATCATCATTGGAGTTAAGATAATAGTTGCATCTAATAGTTGCTTTACAGGTTAACATAAAGCTATTGCAGTGACTCCTAACTTCCAAATGGAGTTTGACTAAGACATTAAGTGCATCTAACAATTAATTTAAAAGTTAACATAAATCTATCGTAGTTAATATAACAAATTCTAGTTATCTTGACTCCTGGCTTCCAAATAGAGTTCAACAAAGACATTAACTTGACTCCTAACTTCTAGATGGAATTCAACGATCACATGAGTTGCACATTACGATGCCACTAAGTGTAGCTATCACATGAGTTCAGAGGAATTTATTAGGATTTTAGAGGAGTTTATTGGGATTTTGATTGTCACAGGAACAACACATTACTTCAACTCCCAGCTATAAAATGCATTTTGACTAGATGTTGTGCTCATTAGCTCGACTTCTAGCTCCTATATGGAGTTCCAATATCACTTGGACTACACATTACCATGCCTTTAAGTTTAGTTATCACATGAGCTATTTTTTATTATTTATTTATTTCGAACTACAACAAAATGCAATTATCACGTAAGCTATTTTTCATTTTTTTTATAATTGTTAATTATGAATTTTGAACAATGCCCATATAATCAATCTATATTTTATTAGTAGTTCTAAGGATTATATTAGGAGTTATAAGGATTTTATTAGGATATTTACATTTACAAGAACTACACATTAGCTCGACTCTAGGCTACCAAATGGAGTTCAACTAAGACTTATGCACATTTGATTGACTCCCAAATCTCAGACGGAGTTTTACTATCACATGGACTGCACATTAGCATGCCACCAAGTGCACTTATCACATGAGTACAGAGGAGTTTAATAGGAGTTTGATTGTCACATGAACTACACATTAGCTCAACTTCTAGTTACAAAATGGCGTTCGACTAAACCTTGTGTAGATTAGCTTGACTCACAAGACTTAGATGGAGTTACAATGTCACATGGACTACACATTACCATGCCAATAAGTTCAGTTATCACATGATATTTTTTATTCCTTATTTATTTTTTTCCAACTACAACAAAGTGCAGTTATCACATGAGCTATATTTTATTTTTTAATTGTTAATTATGAATTTTGGACGATGCCCATAGAATCAATCTGGACAGTACACTTGTCTCATTCTTGTCCTTAGATGAAAAATCATAGATGGTAGTCCACGATATATACGCCTATTGACGTAGCTATCAGCGTAAATATTCTATTTATTTAGTTTATTAATTATATTATATTTGTACATTATTTGAAACATATATCACTAGTACAAAATGAGATATTAGTGACCATGAGACCAAAAATTTTGGTCACCACATTTTTTTTCAAGGGATAAATGACCAAAATTGATAAATTTAAGTGAGTTAACTAAAAAAGACCAAGATAAATGACCACTTTTGGTCACGGGATAAAAACTAAACTAAAAAAGACCAAGATAAATGACCAAATTTGGTCACGTGATATAGAGACTAAAATCACCACATAACAATTGGTCATTTATTTGGTCATTTTTAGTTGTGTCACTCTAACAATGGAAAATTACAATTTTGGCAATGAATTTTAGTCTATTTACTAAATTCTAACACTGTAAATGAATTCAAAGACCCCTTAAAGAGGTTTCTTTGAAGGATAAAGTATTATCCTTCAACAAGTGCATAATTTGAGAAAATAAAATATCTCTTATTTTCTCTTCCTTTTATGTTTGGTCTTCTCCATCAATTTCTCAAAGTTATTAAGAAAGTTCCTACAGTCGAGCGTAAAGTGCAAGATTTGTGAAATAACAATATCCCCATATCAACACCGTACAAAAGCATAACAGATTAAAAATATCAGTATAAAAAAGAGCATAACAAATTAAAAATACAAGTACAATAAATATAAGTATAATAATGTGGACCCATCCAATCTGACATTCATAAACTTGATAGTAATATAAAATTCATGGTCACAAAGGATATGGTATACCTGGAGAAAACATTAAAACCCAAAATGACATTTGATTTTTCAATTTGGCTTTGTATATCATGTTCCATTCTTAACTATTGGATGGACAGAATGGGTTAACAAAAAAATCAACTATTAGTTGTGTTGTTAAGTCTGTTGCTGGCCAATCCGATCTTTCAATAGAATCATTGTACATACCAATTAAATTTAAATATGGTTGTTTATTAGGTGTTTATTGTATATCATAATCCATTCGTAATTGGATTGTAAGATCAAATTATTCAAAAAATAAAATGTGCTCCACATAATTCCAATGATGCTAAAATTTGATAATTGACTTCACATATGTGCCTTGCAAGTTGCTCCTCTCCCCTAGAGATTTGAGATTTGATACCATGATTTTGTCTTTTACATCATCATCGCAATGTGGTGGCCTGATCCCATGAAATTTGTTCTATTTTAGAGCTCAAGGTATACCGGATAAATAGATATACATGCCATGGCTATAGCAATGGTTGATTCTTCCCTTCAACAACGGAAATGCAACCCCCTTCTTCTGACAAAACCATCCCTCACAAATCATAAAAACAAAAGAAGAGTATCAAATTATATCTTTGGGAGACCCATTTGTTCTAGAGCTCACAGAAAAGCCAGAGGAATCATCCAGCTCAAACAACATAAAAAGAGAAGAGTCTCCGCTGTCTCATAGAAACATGTATAGAGGAGGTATTCTGACGCCAATGGCCGTTTGTAAAGGATGATAGTTTCATATTTACAGACATAAAGTTTCTGAAACAACCCAAGATTAAGGTCTCAAAGATTTTAAATTTCCCTTTGGACTTGTAGGGTTTCGAGAATGGCAGGACTAAAGATTACATGATTCTACTAATTGATGGTCTTCTGCTGGTCTCTCACTCACACACGACTATCTTTCTGAATGGAGTATTCCTGGGGATTCTCTCTCCCTACCTGATGATTACATGTTACCTCCAATCAATGCTGCTGACGGAGGAGACTTGTTTTTGTGGCTCAACAAGATTGGAGCCTGTGACCTGGGAGTCATCATTGTCCTTAAGGGTTGCAAGCTCGAGAGACCACTACATGTTGTGTATTATTCATAGTAGGGGGGGGGAGGATTCGTAGTCAGTATATGTTTCGAACCTACGCCTATAGGTGGTGCTGGGAAAGGGGGAAGAAATGGAGATCATGGAAGAGTTCTGGGGGTGCTGCAAATAAATCTTACTGGAAGAATTATGTGTTACATGTTTCCCTCGAAGAGAAGGCCAAGTTATGCCATTTGTTCATTTAGCTACATAATCCCTATGCTGTCCACATGAAGTGGAATTTTATACAGTAGGTAACATATAAAACCTTATTTATTTTTTATTTTAAGTGTCCTATGCAACTGAATATATATTTTTGTGTTTTTAAAACAAATTTTAAGTGCACTATACAGGGGTAGCTATTTCGCCTAAATTACTCCATACTTGCACCTGGGCTTATCCCTTTGAAATTCATGTTATTTCGATTTGGCAAGGCTAGAGTCAGAATGAAATCTTGGTGGTAAGCTTAGTTCTCCATTAACCTCACTAATGACCATTACCCCATGGCAAGCCTTTACCTTTTCTTAATGCACTAAGATATTTACGAAGAGCTTTGTAAAGAAAATCTAGTGGCAAGAAATGCAATGGTTAAACGATGCATTTAAACCAGGATAGTCAAAACACTAAGGAAACCCCAAAACAAGGAGGGGAGTAAATACAGAATCCCCAACCATATCAAGCATACATCATAAAATCATTGATTGAAGGACACATATTAGATACGTAGTACAAAAATTAAAAGTTTTCCCCAAAAAGTTCACCATAAGCACGTATAAAGCCATAAAATATTTTATCACACATGGCCATTTCCACTGTAGGATGCTAGTGGTGATGGTCCTTTGATTTGTTCCAACCAGTTGTCCGATGTGGCTCATCGATAACCAGCAGCCTTGGTCCATTGTCCTTCGGAGCTTTGGCTATGTCCGATATAGGAAAACTTACCATCTAGTGGCCGATGTTGCACATCATCATTTCATTCCAGCCACGTAGCCTAAGCCTTTGAAAATATTCTTTGCATATTGAAATATGAGTCTCAATATTAGTTAGAGGCATTGATTAAATGAATTCACTTTATGAAACACCAGAAGATCAAACTAAACCATGTGATCAAAATATGCTATTACATTAACATCTTAATTCCGATCCATTCTTGCTCTTTGTCACCTAACTATGAACAGATGTAAACAGACATCAAACTAAACCATCTGACCAAAATTTCAAATTTGTGACAATATTGGCATCTTAATTCTTAATTCTTCCCTTCGTGCTCTATTTTTCCTAACTGAGAATGAAAAGATAACAGAGAAACCCACCCATTTAATATGTCATTTATCTGTTAGCCTATATGATACTTTACTGTGTGCAACCAATGGCTGTTTCCATTTGACTTATTGTCATCTGTGGCAATAGAATCCTAAGATCATTTTACATGGCTATGTTTTAACTGAAATAATGAAGTTCTTTAAGATTTGGACGTTCGAAGGAGTCAATGGACAATAAATTATGACTAGAACATGATGAAACACTGCAAATATGAATCTCCTGTGATGATGAAGTTTTATTAATGGAATAGAAACTACAGAATGTGTTTTTTAAAACATCTAAAAATATAGTACTGATAGTAGATACTAGCTATATTATATAAACATGGAATTACAGTAAAACGTTGAGAAGGTGAAAACAATTTACTTCTGGACAAGATTTGAAATTGATCTATAGAGCCTTTTTGCATCTATTGCCTCATGATTCAATATTTTTTCCTTGGCCCTCATTTGGTGCAATTTCCATGTCAACACCACATACAAGTCTAGCAGGTGGGAGGGAGCAGCTGCATTGTCCTCAAGGATTATCTCAATGTTGCACTAGAGCTCCAACTAGTCAATTTTTCACCAGCCATTAAATGGTTTATGTAGGACCCTAAAGTTCTTGTGTATTATTGAGGAAGTAGACATTATTCATACATTATAAAATTATCTTGTGACTGTTTGAGAAAAATTAGAACATGCAAAGCATTGTGGTTGGGGAACTAGGATATTTCAGCTATGAATTCAACTATATTGGCATTGGGCAACCTTCACCCATGCTCAAAAACATTACGACGATCTAATAAGGAACATCGATTCTTCCAAGTCACACCCCCTTAATAGGCCTTGTAAATTATCTTGAAACAACAACATCAGAATGATTTATGTATATTTGGCATAGGCTACATTTGCCACTATTTCACATGTATATGTGCAACTAGAATGACACACTGTTACTACTTCCATGAAATTACAAATGGGTTCTTACAATATATTTCATCAATGTAGGGTACATTAAGTAGCTACAAGTTGGTATAGAAAATTTCTGGAGGTAGGTTAAGCACGTATTATCTACATATTCAACAATTTGGTCCTGATATAGTGACATAGATATCTATGTTTTGCTTAGCATATGAAAACTGAACACAAGATCTATGTAGCAAGTTCATTTTAAACCATCCAAAAGGCTATAGCGGGAAGCTCCAAAAGTGCATTGTGACACATTCATCTTCTCATGATGTCTTTGATGGTAACGTTAAGGTGAATAGGTAGGCACCTTCAATCTAGGTTTTTCTCCCTAAATATTGCAGTATAAGTCCAAAACATAAAATATTTATCGGTATTCTATTTCCTATGTTGGCTATTAATTATTTCTTCTATAAATGTAAATATGTATGGGTATCTAGATGTGTGAATTTTCTTGCTTGGACATACAAGTCTTGGTATGAACTTTGTAAGCATTTACTATGACCTTAATGCCTAAAAGTGCACGATGCCAATATGTTATAATCAATTACTATGTCCTTGTTTCACATTGATTAGTTGTTGAATTATCTTATTCTTTTTTCTTCCTTAGTCATGGGTGTACACTATCTAGCCTTCTTAAGCACCATAGATTAATCTGTTTACTAGGATTCACCTTCCCTCAATGGGATTAATTGGTTGAATAAATTGTTGGCATTTTCCTATTTATCTATATTACCATCTCAGTTTGATTTTGTAGACATTTCCATTATGGGACTTGAAAGAATTCACAAATGTTTTGAGTGATACCCCTATGCAAAAGGTTTTCTTGGACTTCTTTACTTGTTCTTAACTTTTTGATAGGTTTTGCAGAATTATCAATTGATATACTTATCTATATGAATTGTTGTTATTATATGTCATTACAAGAATCAACATTCATATCACCTCCACACCTTTCTGTTTTAAGAATTAATCATAATGTGTTGTTTTGAGGTTAATCAAATTTCCTCTTGCAGAGGGCCTAGGACATCCTAGCACATCTTGTGTTTTCTTATTGCAGATATATGAAAATAAAACAATCCTTTGATGAATTCCAGGTCTAGTGACAATTTAAGTTAGAGTAAGAACATAGTTCATGAGAGACCAGGAATATGAGTTATGTAGTTTTATTGCAAGGATTTGCAATTACTCAAAAAAGTAATCATAACACACACAAAAAATGATAGCACATATGGAGTTGCAAAAGAATGTCCAAATATATGACTGATGTTTGCAGCATAGGAACATTTCACCCACAAGTGGTATGCAGATTAAGCATTGCAATAATATAGGACAATGTACATAGAAAATATTCAAGGGCCACTTTTGCTTATTTTTGTATTAAAACTTGACAGTATAGTTTGTAGACAGAATTCCCACTCTCATAAAAGATGTAGTCTCTTTTTTGAGATTGTTGCTAGGGAAGACCTCCTTCTCTTGTTTCTCAAATAAGGAGGGGCCATCTATATAAGCAACCATTGGTTCAATTATGTATGAGTCTTGTAAGCAACCATTGGTTCAATTATGTATGAGTCTTGTATTCTTTTTATTGCTCAACAATGACATATATGATGAATTTTTTTGGAAAAAACCATGTGTAAGTGTCACAACCTCATACATTAACTTTACCATTCATCCTACCTACAATATTTGTTGAAATAATGTAACTTTGGAGGTTATCCTCCTTATGTTTGAGTCATTAATTTATTATGTAAATTCCCTTTTGTGGATTAGTCATGTTGGGTCAACATACATTCGTATATTTTATATTTTCATGGTGGTTTTGGTTAGGTCAGCCATGGTGGTTTTACTAGGTCGACCCATGGCATTTCCAACCAAATTTTAGGTTGGGGACTTGTATAAATAAGAAATGATGGCGTCTCATTTGGTCATTCACTCACTTGTTCTCTCTTATTTATTTGAGTATAGCGAACAAGTAGAAGAATACTGGCGCAAAAGTAAGAGAGGCTTTTCTCTCTTGTGATTTGGTCATTGTACTTGGTTGAATCTATATTGTGGAAGTTTTGTTGGGTTTTTTACCCTAAGAGGGTTTCTGAGGATAAATATTTGTGTACTCTATGATCTTGTTTCTTTCGGTGATTCTCATTATGTTGTTATTGTAAATGTTGTTGAACTCGGGATTAATTATAATAGCTTAAGAAAAAACTTAACAATATCTCCTCTTAATACTAGAGTTCCAACAAAGATAAGAGAGAGTACTTGCACATACAGATTTTGAACCTACTCACACCCTTTTGTGCCATTTCACAAGCTTTTGAGGAAATCCACATTAACTCCTTTCTTGGAACAATTTTGCATGTCATTGTACACATATCCTATTCGATCATACTTATGATGTTGCTAGTGCACAAGCATACATATTTTGACTATCTTTCATAAATTATTATGGATGACAATTGTAAATATCCTTATAACTAATAACTATAAGGATGAACCTAGTAACACTAGCCCACCCGTGCCTACTTTCTTCTTGTCACTGCATTTCTCTACTCATTCTTGTTTGCAGTGTAACTCTATAATACTTTTCATGACTCACCCCTCTACTCTTGAGTCCCTTTGTTGCGGGAAAGAGTCCTCCTTGCTCTCGAACTAGAATTGTGATTATTCAGAAAACATGTAGGAATTGTTGAGGAATCGTGATTAATAAGGTGCTCTTGTTCGATATTGTTCGAGAAATCATGTTTCCTCCCTTGTTTCAATGCTCCCTTCAGGATTCAAAAGATATGCATTGGGAAACTCCTCCACCCCCTGATAGAACCAGGGTCAACGCCCTAACCTCGAGCCATACTGTGCAACTGGTTTTTTAGAGCCTTGGTATTAAATAACCAATTTGGGAAACTGCATTTCCTGTAGCACCTACACTTTCCCACATATCATAGAAAATATATAGAAACAATAATTAAACCACAAATAATGGTCCCTAGAATGTTATTACTCTTTCGAGGTCCATGACATTAGTGCTAACTTTGTACCACAATAATTTGGCTATCACCTAACACATTTACTTGTAGGGTAGTTTACAAGAACACATAATCATGCATAACTTTATAACCAGTTTCATGCTATTTATTAATAACATTATTACAAATTGCATTTATTATAAACAAACATGTTCATTTATCATGTGCATTTAAACAAACATGTTCATTTATCATGGGTATATTAGGTTTTGTTTTTTATTCTTCTAGAGATCACTTGTTTTTCTTACAGAGGTTTATGTGATTGCATGGGAAAGAATAATCAGGAATATGCTTAGTTTGTATGTCTGTAGACTCTGTACTACTCACAAAAAAAAATGTCATTCCATAGACTTTTAAAGTAGGAAAACTAATAGTGTCTTATTTTTATTTAAAAGTTTGAATGTTTTCTTAGTTCACTGATGTTTTCTTGAGGATATAATTGTAATTAGTGACGATAAGAAAAATCATTTTTGTTTTTTGAAATGTTGGTCAGGAAGTTCTATTTGTTTTCTGTAAGAATGATGTTTTGGTTGTTTGTTTCAATTAGTTGCTTTTTTCTGAAGTAGTGATTGTTATCAGTAATTAATAATTGATTGCTATTAATAATCAATTATTAACAAATTCTTTCCTGTCAACTTAATGACAGTTGATCAAATTCTTATGTAGCAGCAATGAATTATAACTCAAGAGACACCAGAAATTTTTACTTGGAAAACCCAAATGGGAAAAAAGCACTTAATGTATGTGTTATACAAAGATAAGGTTTACATTCAAGTTTTATTAGCATGCTAGCAGCTAGGCACCCTAGGAAACCACAAATTGCCAAGGGACAGATTTGTCCTTGCCCTCAGATTTGCTTGATCTATCCTGTGACAAATGTTAACACTTGAGTTCAAATTGTCTTCTTCTAAACTTGATCATCCTTGAGAACAATTTCGGATTGTGCCAAACTTCATTTATTCTGACTGTATCAACTCAAAACTTGGACTCTGGCATCTCCTTACTCTCAACCTTGGATTTCTCTAAGCATACCTTTGGACTAATGCTCCCCAAACCCTTTAATGCACCTATTATAGAGCATTTGACAGCCAACTCAGTCACAAACGTAGAGTACAATAATTCTATTTATACTCGATGACATTTCTATGTATTGGCAGACCCGTCATCTTTTAATATAATTTTGATTTTAAAAGAGAATTAACACTCCATGTTTTTTTGTCTTCTTGTAGATCTATTGAATATACTTGAGGCATATTTAAAGTCCATACTTTAAGAACTTACCACCCTTTTCTTCTACACGTGATTTGTATATTTACTAGGGCCTTTAACCCTTCCAACTCCTAGATCTTGAACTATAATTTGATTCTAGCTAGAGTGGTCTATATATATGATTTTAAACATTCCAAAACTCCCACCTTTTTTGCATCATTCATTTTCTAGGCTTAATTATGCATATAACCTGAAATAATACAGTGAGTATTTATAGTCAATATTTGTTCCTTGTTTCAACTAACAATTTGTGTTGTAGTTTTTGGTTCCTTTCATTTTATACAAGAGGAAAGTAATGAATCATCCCAGATTCATTAGTATAGATAACTGAATCTTTTCTAGTATAAAGTGTGTGATCAATTTTGTTGTTTTGAGCTTTTAAATATAACATATCCACAATTCATATCATGCAGTTTGAGTGATTATTTAAGTCATGGAAGAGTGTGGAGGAAGCTGATTCATATCATGTAGTTCGAGTCATTATTTAATTCATGGAAGAGTATGGAGGAAGCTGAGTGTATGAGATCTTATGATTCTGCCATTGAAGCATACATGGGGGCCTTCGACCGTTCAAAACCACATGATGAGGCGATATATATATATATATATATATATTTATCTTTAAAGTTTGCAAATTTCAAGAATAATAGATTGGATTCTTAGAAGCATGGTAACCTTGGATTTTGTAGGTTGCTTTGGAAGAAACACATGCGTCTGCGTTACAAAAGGATTTAGCTATTTTTAACAGTAGTGCAGTGTGAGCTGGTGCTGCAAAGAAGAAGTATGAGAAGATGGTTCAAACTTCATTGAAAAAAAAATTGAGGTAAAGATGATGGGCTCTTGGAAATGCTTCAATTATCAAATAATCTGCTATATGATCTTATAAAATAATAAATACAGATGAGAAATCTAATGTCCATGTCCTTAATTTTTCTCAGTACCTGTTCTATACATGTGGTTTTTTTATTGGTTGTAGCTGTTATAGAGCTGTTTGGGATAGTGGCGTGTTGCATAATGGAGTTCTTGTGTCTTATGTTTTGCATGTTCTGTTCACAATATGAGCTTATAATTTTTATTAGATATAAGCGGCATAACCCAGGCATTTTTTTGAATCTTGAATTCCAGTCTATAACCCTGACATTTTTTTTTAATCTTGACTTCCATACTTTGTGGATGTGGAAACCCTTAAGTGCCGAGAGTAAGGGTATTCAAAAGACATTTTCACCGAATGATTGTTTAAATGGGCCTATAAAAGAATTGTCTTACTTTATCATCTGACCTACTCATATATTTTTAATTTAGAGTTTCCTCATAGCATAACTAAGAGTAACATCTTCAATGCTTAGATTAGGGATTCTTCCAAATTTGACCTGCTTAATTGCTTGATTATATAGTCTTGTCAGCCACAACAGTATGTCTAGGAGTGATGTTTCAAGGTTCGGATTAAGGCTCCATTCAATTTCGATATGCTTATTTGGTCAACTCTTGTTGTATACTATCAACAACTACAACCATCGAGCCCTATCACAATGGTAAATACTTTCATACATTGACAACTGATATCACTTAGACCCAGGATTCTCATAAGTATAGATTCTCCTCTATCACTGAAGATATTATGGCTATAGGTTATACCATTAATAGAGATGAGTGTATATTCCTATCAACCTTCTCATCACATTCTTCATGCCGCTCCTGACTACTGACATCTACCTACTGTGGATTGTTGTCTTCACCACTTGTTTAGACTGGCAAAGAAAGCTTAGTTGAAAAGCTAACGGTTGAACAGATGTCCTGCCAACTCGTTTGACATCAATGCCAATTTAGACTTCCAACCTTTATGTTTAATTAAGTAGTGGTTATGTTAGGTGTCATGTTTTGAAGGAATTTGGTGAGTTTCCGATTTAATAAGTAATAATATGGAAGTTATTTATTGCAGGTGAGATGGAACTCCAGTGTGTGCTTAGTCGGTTCGAGTCTGCAGAGGGACACGTGCAAGTGTTTGAGCCTTTATTGTTTGAGGAATGTCAAGCACAACTATGCAGCAGTTGGGAGGAGCTTTGCAATGCAGTTTCTAGAGATGTATATTCAATGGTTCATGTTAAGAATGTTGATAGACGAGAAAGAGGTATTGACACTTTTCTGAATTGGTTTGCAATGATTTTTCATTGTTTATATATTCGAATATATTTGATAATGTAATATATATGATGCTGACTTCCTATTCCATACCCCCTCACATTGTGTAGCAGTAGAAATTACTAATTTCATGGTTGTATCATATCCATCTTTAAGATATGGCAGCGATTGAAGTTATTTTGTACTATTTTCTAGTGGTGAAGTATGTTTCATTGCTAATTTAAAATGTGCACAATAGTAATGAACACTGTTCATTCAAAATGGGGTGGACAGTATATTGAGTGTTGGAAAATAGATTCTTTATCTTTTGTATTTTTTTTCCATTGTGGGGATTGGCAATGGCAAACTATTTTGTATTGCAGTGTTTCTTTATGTTTTTTTTGTTATGAATTCACAAATAGTTCCTGATACTTGTATATGGTTTTCCTCTTGGGGGTTTGGTGTTTTAAAAATTTCCTTCAATTAGCCTAAACTTTATAATATTTAGAAACATTTATTTACTGTTTTTCTTTGTCATGATTTTTGGCTGCATTCATTTTTCTTTAGCAAATCATCATTCTTATCACTCCCAACTTTCTTGGAAGTAAGATGTACTTATTATGTGAACTTCAAGCACACCAATTTTCTAACTGAGGAGTTTTAAGAAACACACCAATTTTCTAACCAAGTTTTGAGAATCTTTCAATTTTTTTCTACTTAATGCCTGAAAATGTTTCTGTAGTTGTTAGTACAGATTCCTAGTTATACTGCAAATATATAAATCTTTAAATGTAATTTTTTTAACGCAGAGTTGTGATATTTGGAAATTAGAAAAAATTGGAGTTTGTTTCTCACCTTTTTGCTTTCAAAATTATGTTACAATAATTCCTGCTTCTTGAAATTGACAAGGATTTATGATTTCTTGGATATTATGGGCATTCATTTTTTGTTATACCCAAAAAATCATCTAATATGACTAATACAACTCTGGATTTAAAAAAATATGTAGGTCTTTGATAACATAGTGATCTTGTTGGTTACATCAATAGGCTCATTGCCATGTTTTTAAAGCTTCTATCTCTTGTATTGGACTCCCCTTGTTTAATTAATGTTGCAATCACATTGCTTTGATTTCAATTACTCATGTGTAACTCAAATTGTAGATTAAACTCTACACATCCTGTAGTTTATTTGATTTGCCAGTTGCAGTGATGCTACTAGTTTCATCATCTCGCATGGTGCCAACATTTTAGCTAACATGTCAATATTGTTTGATAGTATAAATTGGGTGATGGCAACCCGACTTTCAATTTTGTGGCCTCAGATTTGAGTCTTTTCTACCTTTTACAATCCAAAATGGATGAGTCCAAATATATGTAAAATCTTTATCCACCCTTGTTGCTTTTAAATAACCAAAAATCAGCTAAGTGAAAACATGTAGGATAATCAAGTGACACTTAAGCTTTGTTTTTAAGACTATTATACCATTTCTTCATTCATGTTTCTTCAAAATTCTTCTAATAATACAATTTTTTTTTTAAATGTTATGCAATTTCAACGATTTTCTTTGATGATATTATGCATTTCATGCAACCATCCTTTTTCCCCTAAATATGAAAATGCCTATTTTTGGCAAAAGTTCTTTTGGGACGATGTAATGGTATATCCATTAGTTTGATTCTTCTAACTGAACTATAGAGTGTTTTTTTCAAATTACTTCTGTGGTTCAACTGGTTGGTGCTCACACATGAAAAAATGGTCTTGTTCTCTTATCATATGATTTACTAACATATTCCTAGACTATGCTAATGCTTATTCTCATTAGATAACCAAGCTTAGGACTTACTTATGACTAGTCTGGAATTTTGTCATGTGGGAATTAGGTTGGTATGATGTCATAGTTATTACTATGCATGAATACAAGTTTTAATTCAAGGAGGATGATGTAGCTATATTATCAACACCAAAACCAAGATCAGGTTTGTTATTTATAAGTTGAACACACTACTTTGGTTTCTAACCCATTCAATGTTCTCTTTGAATAGGTAGGTTTAAGAGGATTATTTCGGGGAGCGCAGTGGATCTTGAACCTAAAGGTGAGTTAACTGGTAGAGTAGTTGGTACCGTACATAAATACACACTAATTGATACTCATGATCCTAATGGAGCTATTGTTCACTTCTATGTTGGTGATACATATGATTATAGCAGGTCTTTTAGAACTCACACTTTTTTCCATAAAATATTTTGAATGTGATGTGCTTATTCTAGAGTTTATAGAAAAAGACTAAATAATACTATTCTGAGAATGATTTATTTGATGTATAGCAATGAAAATGATGATCATGTTCTAATGAAACTTCAGAAGAGCCCGGTTTGGCACCTAATAGTCCTTGGATCCCTTGCTACAACACAAAGGGAATATGTGGCTTTGCATGCTTTTAGGCATCTTAATATCTAGGTAATAATTGTAGATTGATTGCAGTTAGATGTATTAGGTTTTTTTTTGAGTTTTTTTAGTGTTTCTGATCTGTTGTCTTTTTCACATTTCAGATTCAAAGAGCAATTTTAAATCCTATCCCGGAGCACTTTCCTAAGTACGAGAAACAACCTCCAGCAATGCTTGAATTTTTTACAACTACTTTTACCAAACATCTTCATAGGACATTAAAGAGTCCAAAACTGGCAGGTATTCAATGGGAAGGTATGCATACTGCTACTGGTACTAATGGAGTTGGGTCTGCGAAGTGGTAGGAACATTGGCCCTTTACTTTGGTACAAGGGCCTCCATGTATAGGAAAAAAAATACACTTTGGGGTATGTTAAATGTAATTCATATTGTCTAATAGAAACACTATTATGGTGCATTTTTTAAGAAACTTTCTCCTGAAAGATACAGGAGCAAGCTACAGGATGCATATAACATCTAGGGTTTTTTTTCCTGTTCTTAATTTCTAATCGAAATGCTCCAT
This sequence comes from Pseudotsuga menziesii, assembly GCA_001517045.1. Lineage (NCBI taxonomy): Eukaryota > Viridiplantae > Streptophyta > Pinopsida > Pinales > Pinaceae > Pseudotsuga > Pseudotsuga menziesii. The sequence goes on from LPNX010959685.1 coordinate 120,123, forward strand.
GTTCTGTAATATGACTTTTAATAGAATTAAGCCATGAATAGGTCTGGATCTCTTATGGTGGCATCTTGAATGGGCACTGTATTACTGGTGATATCTTGTTGAGTAATAAATACTTGTTTTTATATCAAAAAGCTATGTAAGATCATTTATACTACCTTGCATTGGAATTTGGTAGCTATGAACTTGCAAGGCCATTTGAATTTGAATTTCTTGTTTATCATCTATCCTTTTAAAGCTATAATTTCATTATGAAATTCTCAATGTTTAAAGTTTTTGTTTAGGCTTTCAATTAGTTGAGTGGGTGCAACTCCACTAGGATGAAGCCTCTTATGGTTTTTACTTCTCTTTTGCATAATGCAAACTTCATAATTTTTTCCTGTTTTTTGGTTTCTTGTGTATCTTTCTTAGTTGGATCACATATAACAAAGTGTTCAAGATACTATTACAGTCTTTTGGTCACTGGTTATACTCCCTCATCCCATTGACCTATTCCTTGGTCATTTGTGGACATTAATAAAATTATCATGTCACTAGCATGTTTTTTCTTACAAAAAAAACCTCATATCAACTTGTGTTTCAATGTGAAATGGTTTTGAATCCATATTCTGGAATTGTGAAGAAATGCACATAAAATATTTTCAAAAGTTCACAAAAACAAGTATACCTATTGATTACATAATTAGGAGAAAAACATCCATGAGATTATGAAGACTGATAAAAAAATATAACAATCATCATTCGCGTTCAGATGAAACATAAGATTTCCTTAAGATAACTGCATAACCATCATAGGATCCCAAATGGAGAAGAGACCAAGACTGAAAACTACAAAATTTGAACAGATGGAGGGTTGTTAGTCTAAAAGAGAGAAAACTATTTCTCCAACTTCCATCAGGGTATATTGATACCACTCTCATAGAAGAAAGTCTTAAAATGTGCTAGAACATAATCTACCTAAAGGGAAGAGGAAAGCACCCCCATCTTTATGCTTGGTTACGTCCACTAGATCCATATGAAGATCAACTACCTGCTTAGACAGTAAATCAATCTTCTTGTTATTTCCTCTATACACATGAGAGAAGGATATAGAGGTAAACTTGCTCATTTAGCTCCTTTGCATTCTGGATAGTTTTTTACAGTAGAAGTTTCTGATTTGAGTTCCTTTTATGCACCGATGAAATGACTAAGTTAGAATCCCTGAAAACTTGAAGGTCTTGCATATTCCACACTTTGGTCATCTAAGAAGAAAATTTATTGTGCAAATACCTACTCAACTCTTTGTCCCCTGTCTGAATCAAGTTTTGAAATAAATCCAGTTGTCCTCCTTAAAGTACAATAGACATCTTCCCCCATGGTCTTGGATATCCTTTAGAATCACCATAAAAAAACCCCAAGCGTAATTTTTCAATGTTGGGTTTCTACACTATTTTTGTTTCGAAGTTTTGGGATGTATTTTCATTTCATGATAGGAGTATTTCTACCATACATAAGACTTGAGATGGGGATAGGTATTCCTCCTAGAAAATGGCCTTGTTTATGGCATTTGACACTACCCATGATACTAATACAAGTACGTCTGGATGACATTTCATTTCAGATCATTCCATCTAACTTTCTAAATATGTGACCAAATGATAGGGCCGCAACTCATACTATTTGGTTAAACTGACATGAAATTAACTGTTGTAACATATTATGTGGTGTCATTCGTGGAGCGCTTGAAATTGTAAGAGTTCATATTAGAATTTAAGAAGCTTTCTCTACAAACATCAAGTTTGCAAGATGCATATTTGAATGCAAACCTCTTTTTTATTCATATTGTTGTTGTAAAGCTCTATCTACAATTATATTAGGAGGTTTCTTCATTCAAGTTTCTCATTTCATAGTTCAATGATTACCAAAAAAACAAGAAGTTCTTTGAAATAAATATTATTTGTTATATAACGTCCAGAAATAGAAATATATCCTCTTGAGAAACCTTAAAATATCTGATGTTCGCACAACTCTGTCCATATGGAAATTAATAGTTCTCAGGCCTGCAAGCTTCAAAGTGCAAAACAAATCAGATATTAGAAGCACCTTCACCATTTCTCTATCAGTTACACTGTCATTTGCAATTTACTCTGATTTATTTCAAAATCTTATGGTTTTTTTATCCATAGTGACCAGCTATGTATTCCACCTCATCTGAAATGAGCATGAGTTTCTTCTTCTCAAAATCAATATTTGTCAGTCCTCCAAGCTTTAAATGGCAAGAAAAAGGATATTATCAACTTTTCTCTCTCAGCATTATCGTTTGCAATTTTTACTCTGATCTATGTTTAATTATTATGGGATTTATACGTATGGTGACCAAGTATGTATTTCACTCCTTCCCAGCCAACCAACTTCCAGCATAAAGAGTATATAAAATCATAAAACATTAAAATTGTGTGATCATTTAACATAAAGTATCCCCACAGATTTAAACATTTTCCTTGTGATTGCAAGCATGATGTCTTTGTTTCCTGTCAAGGTCCCTTGAGACATTTTTTTAATCTTTGATAATGGTTTACCAGTAGCTTGAGATTAGATACCTTATTTACATACTTCAAATATAATATAGATCAACTGGACCTCTATTTCTTAGTCATATTCTATAGAGAAGGTACTAGTTCTTCTAGAAGTTTCCTTAAGTTCGCTAACTGCTTGCCTAGTTGGATTCCTGTTGTAGATTGGCCATCCTCAACATGAAAATTGGATAGTTGTGATATGGATTGGCTAGTTTCCTACTTGTTTGTTTGACTTCCCTTTGGTTTTTAACTTTCTGTTATAGGAGAATGGCATCCTTGAATACATTATTAGTAATTACATTTTTCTTTGGGTAATTGTAGTTCCTATGAAATACTTGAAATACTGGGATAAGCACACTACTTGGGAGTATCTTGAATTACTGACTAGTAATAACTATTGAGTTTCCATATATATCTATGCTTTTAATGATTAGGAAAAGTTCTTTGAGTTGTTTGTGAGTTTTTGAAGTTGACATTTACTTGAAATATGCCAATAAAACTTTGTATGCCAAAGCTCCCTTTGTGAGATCTGAATTTAGTATAAAATTTCAGTTAGACTCTCATGGTTTCCTCCATTTATTGTAGGGATCTCTTACAGATGGAACAATTTTCAACTCAAGCTTTGAGAGGAGTGGTCCAATAGAATTTGAAATTCACAGTGATCAAGTAATCAAATGTTATCTCTTGGGGTTTATAGTTTATAATTTTATACCTGTAATTACTAATAACTATTGGGTTTCCAT
>LPNX010959685.1:123528-149534 GCA_001517045.1 Pseudotsuga menziesii
ATGCCAATAAAAATTTGTATGAAAAAACTCCCTTTGTGAGATCTGAATTTAGTATAAAATCCAGCTAGATTGTCATGGTTTCCTCCATTTACTGTAGGGATCTCTTACAGATGGGACAATTTTCAACTCAAGATTTTAGAGGGGTGATCCAATAGAATTTGAAATTGGCAGTGGTCAAGTAATCAAAGGTTAGCTCTTGGGTTTTATAGTTTATAATTGTATACCAGTAATTACTAATAACTATTGGGTTTCCATATATATCTATGCTTTTAATGATTAGGAAAAGTTCTTTGAGTTGTTCGTGAGTTTCTGAAGTTGACATTTACTTGAAATATGCCAATGAAACTTTGTATTCCAAAACTCCCTTTGTGAGATTTGAATTTAGTATTTCTCAAGGGACATAAGAAGTCAATACTGTATCACTATTTGAAATTCATAATTGATGTCAAATTTTGATCTATTATTGCATCTTTATTTGAGATACAATCAGAACATATCCTTTCAAAACTGAAAAGATGGATTTGTTTTGCACATTGCAATTACACTTCATTAGAGAAATTTTCAACTAAAAATGGGCCTTTTAACTTTAACTCAAATTCCATGTCATCATGTGTTAACTAATGGAATTGCTTTAAATTTGAAATACCGTATAGGTCTTAAACACTTTTTTAATATAAATTTTCAGAATAGGTACCATAAAAAAACTATTTTTTTTGTTTGTATTTTTGACATATCTCCCCATGTGTTTACTCAAATTTCGATCGAGAGAGCTCGTTGGATGCGGAATTAAATTCCGCATCCAACGAGCTCTCCCGATCGAAATTTGAGTAAAAACATGGGGAGATATGTCGAAAATACAAACAAAAAAGTAGTTTTTTTCTTTTCTTCCTCCAAAATTAATAAATATTATTATTATTATTTTTTTTAGGAGGCCCATTTTGAGTTGAAATTTCCTCTAATGGGTGGCTTGTGTCAAATTCATTGGTATGCTCATTTGACCACTATATTTGAATATTTCTTAGGAAATGCATGCAATTATTAATTGATAATGTCTTTGTGCCTTGAAGGTGAGCTGGTTTCCCATATAAAATTTACAGTCATGTTGATGCCAAATTGATCAGACAAAATCACAAGGCATCCATTCCAATAATTGAATCCAACCAAGGCTATTGACGGTCCTGAGATAAAAGCATGGATAGCTTTGGTTCGAACCAAGTCAAAAAAGAATGGAGGTGGAAAAAAAGAAAGGCCATTTGATCTCTTTGTACAATTTATTTATCAATCTATTTCTATAATTCATTTGTTGGTGTCTCAAGATATAGTAGAACATTAATTATTAAATTAAATTTTATTTGTTACATGCAAAAAATATTCTCAAGATAATTCAGTAGATGACAACCTGAAGCCTGAAAGAATACAAGTCATTATGAACATAGGTGGTCTATGTAGGATGAAATTTGTGATGTGGCTGAAGCATTCACGGTGCTTGAAGTTTCCCTTCAACAATATCCAACTTATCATGTTACTGGTAAATCGTACAACTTTCTTGATAAAGGTGGTGAGTTTACAGGGTATCATAAATTGGTAGTGTATGGAAGGGCATAAGAGAAGAGCGCGCGCGCGCACACACACACACACACACACATACACACAAGTTCTCAACTGTACATATATTGTGTACTCTTCATAATCCATGAACAAGCAATTAATTCTACTTGAATTGTATATATTTGATAGGGCACTTCAAAATAATCTATTGTTTGTATTCAAGGAGTTAAACTTCTGCATAAAGAATTAATATAGATTCATAGTTGTTATGTGCTTAAATGCTGGATAAAGTTTAAGTTAATTTACAACCATGACTGTATATAGGCAGTTGTTGAGGAAGGCATCATTGTTGGTGGTAGGTATAGTTTATTGAGGCTTGCTTCAAAGGTTGATGCTATCAAATATACACTTAAAAAAAATAAGCAAAAGGTGTGATATTTGTATCTTTCATTCAAGATCAAGTTCAATGGGGGTGGAAAATATTCTAGAGCCATGTTTTATAGTCGAATGACAAATTATTTGTTCAACGTAGAAATATTATGTGTACACACAAAATTCCATTTCTTTTAATCTTTTCCAACTTGTTATTACATGGGCTTTAAACTGTGTTGGTGTTTTTGGTACTCACAGATTGGTGTAGGCATTGTTAAATAGGATTTAAGCTACCCATTAAAATTAATTGCAAAGAATCTTGAAGTGAATGGAAGTGTCGTGGCTGAAAAGGTTAGGAAAAAACCTACCATGATTGTCAATTACCTTTCATGCTTATTGGAGTGCTTTTCCTTTTAATGTGGGAAAACTTATTTATGTTGAGCCAGCCTAATTGTAGATGGTGTTATTTCTCTATTGGCTACGCTTTTTAATACATACTAGATTTAAATTATATATTTCATTTTTCTTATGTATTGAATAGTGTAGATTTAGCCTTTCAAGTTTAATTAACCAATTCTTAAATTGAATTTTCTAGATTATATTTTCCTATTTTGCACATGATCTTCGTTAATGTTGTTAGCTGTTGAGCATTATAAATAATTTGCTTCATTGTTTTTCTACTTACGAGTGACATTTTTTTATTGGATTTTGCAGGGGCGAGCTTAACTAAGTGGTTCATTGAGTATGAAGAGCCTACTGCTGAGGCTTTTCCATTGAGTATTAAGAGCTTGTTGCTAGGGGTTTCAAGCTGCTAAGTATGGTTTTGAAGTTGCCACAGGATCTAAGTATGGCTTAGCAGCAAAGCAGAAGTGGGATGGTTTGGCCATTGTAATATTTTGAAAAGTCATAGATGTACTAAATGATTTTCATGTAAAGTTATATGGAGATAGTTTTTGAGAAAACTCATATTTATTATAATACTTGACATTTCATATAATATAATTTTTTCACTTTAAAACTTTTATGGTTGTACTTTATATTATTTATAAGTGTTGTAATTAACTAACTAATGTCACATTGCATAATTCACATGTGTATTGGATGATGTTAAATAATGTATGGTTCTTTTTTTAATTTAAACATAATATCATATTAAAAATTTATATTGATTAATAATGCACACCATTAAAACTACTAAAATATAATAACCCCACATAAAACGACTAAAAATGACTAAATTAGTGAGCAATAAATGAGATTAATGACCAAAATTCACATATAAAATGGCAAAAAATTGAGAGATAGATGACCAAACAATGAGATATAAATGACCAAAAAAATGACCAAAATTTGTATATCAATGACCAAAAATAGTTTTGGTGGCTAATTTACGGTCTTTTACTACGCGACCAAATTTGGTCATATTCTAGTTTGTCATGTGGTCATAAATTTGGTCATAAATGTGGTCATTGATTTGGTCACTGATTCAAATATATGACCAAATTAATGACCAAACTAAAAATGACCAAATTTGGTCGCGTAATAAAAGACCGTAAATTAGCCACCAACGATCGCCAAACCAAAAGTGGTCATTGATATGCGGATTTTGGTCATTTTTTTGGTCACTCATCTCTCATTTTCCACTAGTGTATATAATATTTATTTCTTTATTTTATTAATTATATTATATTTGTACATTGTTATAAAGAAAAAATTTTGAAGTTAAAAGGCTTGAATTTCTTAAATTAAAATTACTTTTTTTAACTAAATTATTTTTATTGAAACTTGAATTTTTTTCGAATAAATAATAACAAATTAATTACAAAACATAATACAATAACACTTCATTTTTCCTACTGAGATTGAGATTTAAGTATAAAGTTTAAAGATGATATTTTTTTATTGAGGCATAAACATTTGGTAATTTTATTCCTTGATCTCTGCTTACAACCATCCTTTTTGAGAGGTTGGGATGGATGATATCATTTTCTAAGAACATCAACAAAGGAGATTGGCTCTAATTTCTTAGTTAAGGGGAGTGGGGGTGCCATCATGAAATCACCAATGACTTAATTGGTTTGGTAGCATCACCTTCGTGGCGAAATCTAAATCATTCACGTCATCTCCGTTCTCATCTTCCTTTGAGTCTTGTGGATCTTCATATGCATATTCTTCAGTCTCCTAATCTTTCTCGACTCCTTCCTTTATATCTTCCTCAATTGGTTCTTTCTCTTTTGATTATCCTTCTCCTGAAGTCCCATAGAGGGTATTTTCAAATGAAGCACTATTTATTTATGATTCTGAGTATTTAGAGTATTTTCCTTAAAATGTCCTGTCTTAAAGAGTCAAGAGCTACAAACCTATTGGATATGAGTTTTGATGGGATACTCGCCTCTTTTCCTTTTTTCTAGGAGATTTTGTTTCTAGTTTTATATTTAAAATACATATATATAAAGAATGCTTTTATTGTTTCAAACTTCCTACTAAGAGAGGATTCATAATCCATTCTCAATATAATTAATTATTTATGAAAATCTAAATGATATATATATATATATATATATATATATATATATATATATATATATATATATATATATATATATATATATATATATATATATATATATATATATATATATATATATATATATATATATATATATATATATATATATATATATATATATATATATATATATATATATATATATATATTCCATAGAAAAAAATCATTTTATTCATTAGAATAACTTGGGTTGTTGATAAGGACTTACATCAATTCTTCCAATAGCCCTTCCTACATCGTTACAATATGTAAACAAAAGATAATCATTTTTCCATTTCCAGCATGGGTTCGATCATCATTGATATCTTCTACATGCGTGGATTGTTGTGCTCCAGCACCACTCAGAGTTCCTCCTATGTCACTAGGTAAAGTCGAGCATGCTTGTTGCAAAGATCTTTTCCTTCAGATTTGTTTTGTGTCAAGTTCAGATGAAAATTTTTGAGGCTTCATCGTTACTCAAAACCTCTCCTTCAATAATTCCTTGTTGTATTACTAGAGCCATCTTTGACAAAGTGTCTGCTTTTGTATTGAGTTCTCTGTAAATATGAGAGAAAGTTACTACTTGAAACAAGGCTACAGAGCTTGAAGTTCCTTTAATAGGTTATGCAGATGTGTAGCTCTAATGTTATTTTTTCCATTCGCCCAATCAATCATTGCTTTTGATTCACCATATATGTGTATTCTTTGGAGTTGTTTTTCCTTAGAAATCCTCAAGACTGACCATAAGGCTGAAAATTCAGCTTTGTTATTTGTGGCATGACTCAAATAAAATTTGAAGGATATTTTTCTATGATGAGATAGATAAATGACACCACATGTTCCTCCTATGGGAGGGTCTCCTTGAATTTCATCATCAAATAAATCCCATCCAAATATTTTATTGAATGTCGGTGCAATTACTACCCGACTTCTTCCTTTTTGGGGGGTTGTTTTGTGCTCTTGCATTTTTTGTACCAAGAGAGATGAACTAATGTCAAAATGACTCCATTGATTTTTGAAAATTTCTCTATTGCGTTCTTCCCAAATGTTATAGACAAGGAGGGCATGGAATGCATCAAAACAACATACCCCTGTGTTCTACAACACATCTGAGCACTCTGCTCCAAAGTAGCTTCATGGTACATGATCGTCCTATCTTGTGTGAGAGTGCATGATGCAGTGGTCCACACATGCCATGCATAAGGAAAAGAACCAAATAAAGGAGAGGAATTCTTATCACTTCATTTGCACAAAATACATATGCTTGGTCCTTGAAATCCTCATTTTCTTAGATTTTCAAATGTTAGGAGTTTTTTGTTCATTTCCAACCAAAATATTATCATGGTTTTAAGAGGGTTACTTGAGGCCCAAATTTTTACCCACCACCACCTTTCCCCCCCTTAGAACTGTTCAAAACTTGATTATTCGTAACCTCCTTTGTTGTGAAGTCCCTGTTAGAATTTCATCATTTAAGCTAGCATTATGTTAGGATCTTTACTGAGTGAATAACATGCACATCAATAAAACATAAGCATAACACAAGAGACAATGAACACAGTGTTTATCCTTGGGGAAACCATACATGGTGAAAACCCCACAACTTCCTCAGAGATAGAATCAGCACCAAAATAGAAAAGCCCCAAAACAGTAAGTGATATCCTGACAGCAGCAGTCTCTCTCTCTCACACTAAGAGAGCTTCTCCTCTCTCACTCATGCACCCCAATGAGTGAGTGTGTGTATGAGTATGATAAATAGAGAGGATCTCACTCTCTATTTATATTGTTCCGTTCACTTGGAACCCACTCCAACATGTCGGCCTCACTTAACAATTACTTACTAGAGCCGACATCTCTAGGAGTGTCTAATAACCCTAGTGCCCCACCACTTGTGGGGAATTTTCCTCCTCCGACCAATAGGAGGGTAACACAATGGTGGGGACTATTGCCCTAACTTACAATGACTCACCTAGGGTCGACTTCACTACGATATTCTAATAACCCAAGGGCCCCACAACTGTGTGGAATTTAACCCTTGACCAATAGGAGGATTACCCATAATGACTTGACATGACTTTCTCATTATAGAAACTTCCCGAAATAAACATCGGGGTATGACATGACTCAAATACATTACAATACATCTCAGAATAAACATCGGGTTACAATACATAAGAAATACAGATGAATACATTTTGAAGTTACAAATACATCAACACTCCCTCTTAACTAGGAAGGTATTCTCTCGACACAATTTATCAGCACAAGTCTTCTTCTGATCTGTATCATCTGGATCATCATTGAGTTCTTGTCATCTTCATCTTCAAGTCATATTCATTATTGGATCTGGATCATCATCATCACTGGATCTAGATCATCACTGGATTTGGATCATCACTCGATCTGGATCATCATCATCACTAGATCTAGATCACCACTGGACATCATCACTAGATCTGGATCATCACTTGATCTGGATCATCTCTGGGCATCATCACTGGATCAGGATCATCACTTGATCTGGATCATCTCTGGGAATCATCACTGGATCTAGATCATCTTTTCTGGATCATCATCACTCGATCTGGATCATCACTGGGAATCATCACAGGTGCTATCTCTTGATTCTTCTCATCATAGGAACCTCTATAGAGCCAGTCCTTTTTCATACTCGATGTATCATCTCAAAGCTGGTCCTTTTTCATACAAGATGAGGCAGCTACTTAGAGCTAGTCCTTTTTCATACTAGATGATCCTTCCAAGAGCTAGTCCTTTTTCATACTAGGTAGGGCATCACAGAGTTGGTACTTTTTCATACCAGATGAGGCATCATAGAGCTGGTCCTTTTTGTAACCAGATGTGGCAGCTACTCAGAGCTAGTCCTTTTTCATACTAGATGAGCCTTCCCAGAGCTAGTCTTTTTTCATACTAGGTAGGGCATCACAGAGCTGGTCCTTTTTCATACCAGATGTGGCAGCTACTCAGAGCTAGTCATTTTTCATACCAGATGAGGAATCACAGAGCTGGTCCTTTTTCATACAAGATTTTGTAGCTACTTAGAGCTAGTCCTTTTTCATACTATATGAGCCTCCACAGAGCCAGTTCGTTTTCATGTTGGATGTGCCATCCACACAGAACTAGTCCTTTTTCATACTATATGAGCCTCCACAGAGCCATTCCTTTTTCATGTTGGATGTGCCATCCACACAGAACTAGTCCTTTTTCATACTAGATGTGTCTTCACAGAGCCAGCCCTTTTTCATGCTGGATGTGGCATCCACATATACATGACAATGGAAAGAACCAATCCTCTGATCATGTCACAACACTTACATTCGACCATGGAAGGAACCAATCCTCATGTCAGAATGGCACAACACTTACATCTGACCATGGAAGGAACCAATCCTCTCACCATGTCAGAAGGGCACATGAAATCATCACTTCCCTTTGGAAGGAACCTCGATCTGGAGAACACCAAGCTTCTCCCTAAAGTACTCAAAATTCACTCTCGCCATTTCTAGCATAAAATCACATCAAGGATGATTACATCCAAGGATAACCTGTGAGCTTCTCCAAGACCAATTACATCCAAGGAAAACCTACAGGATTGTTTACATCTAAGAAACCTACGAGCTTTGACAGGATTTATGCTCGGACAACCTGTCTTACCAGCTATGCTAGAACTCCCTCTTTCGAGAGATCTCGATCTGCATCACAAATTGGAGCTTCACTGCTCCTCTCTACATCATAAAAAAATGTAAGTCAGATCAATCAAATCAAATAGTAGTTTTCAAAAGAAACATACTACCTCCCGAAGAGCAAGTCGCAACATCTTGTTCCTTGGCTATACTTAGTGCCATGCAAGACTCCATCCTGTCAAACCAAGAGATCACACCTAATCTCATACTGAAGTAGCACCTCGAAGTGCTCTTCCTATCAATGGCAATGCCTGCCCAATACGAATCCACATAGTCCTCTAGGTTAATCTTCTGATTCGTATCATACTTGAGCCCATACTCAATTGTACCCTTCATGTACCTCAATGCATGCTTTGCAACCATCAAGTGAACATGTCTCAATGTGTTCACAGCAAAGAAAATATCTGGTCTCGTATTTGTCAGGTACATCAAAAAATAAATAATCTGACAATACATTGTGGCATCAACCGACTCTGATGAAGCAACACTCAATAGCTTCAGGTTTGATGCCATAGGTGTGGTCATGGCCTTGCAGTCATCATTCTGAACCTCTTCAATATCTTTACTGCATACTTCCCTTGTCCACACCTCCATGCCTAGAACAATAGTGCATCGACACATCACTGGTCTTCTGCCTTCAACCTTGAAGCAAAGGTTGGAATCCACTTTACTCTCAGTAAAGCCTAGAGTCATCAGTAATCTGTCCATCCTATCATACCATGTCGAACCTCAAGATATTCTGTAGTCACTCCCTCTGAAGTAAAGCATCATATTCCCTCTGAAAACATTCTGTACTAGAGTGACAAGTAGCTTCCTATGCTACTAATCTTCTATGTATCGATCTAGGATCATTGGATACCAAGATCCTCTATCTTGAACCTTTTCAAAATTTCCTCTTGCACCCATTCATGAGCTTTTCATCCTTTATCCACCTTGTACCAAAGGTTCAGATCTTCATTAAGATCCTCATGTATGTGTTATCCCATGGGTGTTTTTTGAGCACATACAAGTCCTTTTTTCATTTGCACACATGATTCTTCCTATCATGTGTCTTCACTTACAATGGCTGCAAATGTATCTTCGTAGTCTATGCCTTCTTTTCGTGAGAAGCCTCATGCTACGAATCTTTCCTTGTATCCCATGATGTTTTCATCTACTGCATGATGGAACTATGAACTTCCCTTCATCTATCAATACTGCATCCTAGACATCATTCTTCTTGAACTGGTCTTCCATTTCTTCTTGGTTATTTCTTCATGGCTAGAAGGCTCTGCATCAATGATTTCACTACACTTGTCATATTATCTTTGTCTTTTAATTGTTGTCACTTGTTCTTCGAAACAAGTCTTCATTCTTCTTTGCTTGTAGGCGATTATGTATGCGTCCTTTCCTACAAGTCAAATGCATTTGTATGGTTAGAAACATTTCATAAGGAATATTTATACTGGCAAGTTCTTATGCATAAATATATGATCATGCAACTACTTTATCCAATACAACATTCATCCATATCTCACTGAAACTTTCTAGATGCCTTCCATCTCTACCAGGACAACATTGAGATTATGCACTATTCCAATATGTCAGCAAAGAGGTTTCATTCTAGATAAGTAGCAATGAAGAGTTTGTATAGCACCATGAGCTACTTACCCATCACATGCATGTTAGTAGTATACAATCATTAATGAAAACATCCTATCATGCATGATACATCAACTGAATATAAACAAATGTATAACAAAACAATATTATGAAATGACAATTGAATACTTATCTTTATTTGATTCGTGGGTATACTCCTTCTTCAGCCTTCGGCTTCATCGTCTTACTCATTCATGATAGCATCATTTCTTATCCAAATGCTAGGATAAGAGGTTCTTCAAGAGTTGATTTCTTCATATTCATCATTGCTTGAGGGATCTTCTTTGGATGATGAGAGCTTGATCTTCAATTGCTCCCATCTTCTCTTCTCTTCTTATGAGTCAAGCTTCTTCTTCTTATCGGAGTCCACTGAAAGTAATCACTTCCTTCTGGCACACATTCCTTGCCTGAATTAATCCCATGATCCTAGGAGGCCATTCAAGGTGGCCATCACCATTTCTGCATTCTTCGCTTCTTCTTTTACTACTTCAAGTTGTTCTTGATTTGAGAGACCCTTATGATTGCATGGTCTCTGCATTCTGGATCTTCATATTCTTCAACTAGTTTCTTAAGGTCATCTTCTGATGTATGTTCTTCCCTTCAAATAGCTTGGTAAAGGAATCAAACATCTTCGATGTCTTTGGGGAAGACACTTGTAGTACAAGTTGATTCGTGACTAAATCAACAATGATCTTATTGGCTATGACCAAGTTCTTCTTGTGTAAGGATTCTAGCATCATCTCCCTCTAGAAATAGAACCTCTCTACTCATGTAGGTGTCCAAATCATTTTCCTCAGAGAGATCAAATACTTCCATGCTTGGAAGTTGTCAACTTCACCAATCTTATCATCAAGCTGATGTGATAGATCACTTTTAAATGAGAACCTCAAATGAAAATAGCAAAGTATTAGATCTTACCGATTTGAGGTGTCCGTCTTGGTTCCATAACTCGCTGATCTAGGGTTTGTCATAGAAACCCTAATTTTCAAACTTGGAATATTTTAGATCTGATTGTATAGAAATATAGATCTCTTCAAATGGAGTTGTCCAATGTACTCCTTTTCTGAAAACAGTGGAGGGAAGCTCCCGGAATAGGAAGCCCTAGATTTCCAATTTCTTTTGGAGAAATTCCTATTACTGTTTCTATGATATCTATGTAATAACTAATTCCCTATGTTTGAAATGTTTCATTGAGGTAACCTCCCATGTCCCTGATCTAACACCATAGGTTTCATTAGAATTGGTTTTACCATTTGGGATTTATGATTCATTTCCCAAGGTGACCTGTTATAGCACTGTTCATAACAATGAAGTTGTACGGCATTCCACGTGTCACCGGTTCATCTTCTGAGTCTAATATTCATATTACCTAAAATATAGTCTATTCCCTTTTTGGAACTTCTTCAGGAATTCCATTTGGACCTCTGTATAGCAATTCTCCCTAGGTGTCCTATTTAGGGATGAATTCTTGAAGAGGCTGGACCCTAACTTGGAGGGATCATATCTCCCAAAATATGATGAATCTGAGTCTGATTTTTGAGTACAAGGTACATCAGGATTTTATATTTGGCCCCTACAATTTTTTGCTCTTGATCCTTCTCCAATTTCATAATATAGCGAATGTACCAAAATGTAGCAGTTTTAGTATTTAGGGTTTTTCTAGCTCAGGGTCAAGCTAGGGTTTGACTTTCCTAGAGTTTCACCCAACCAATTTTCTTGATCCAGGTCTCTAAAATTCTATTTTGATGAGGATAATAATCCTATGCTGGTCTCACTCAAAGATTCATCTTCTGTAGAAAGCCCTAATTTCCGCATCAAAAACTGAAAATGCTCGAAATCGAATTCCGCTTCGATAGAAAGATGCATCCTTCAATGGAGAGTCAGCTTAGCATACTTTTGCTAATGGATTGTGGAGAGAGACCCAAAAAGTAGGAATTCCTAGCTTCTACAGCTGCACAATGTCTTCTTCTCAGGTTAGCTCTGATACCATGTTAGAATTTCATCATTTAAGCTAGCATTATGTTAGGATCTTTACTGAGTGAATAACATGCACATCAATAAAACATAAGCACAACACAAGAGACAATGAACATAGTGTTTATCCTCAGGGAAACCATAAATGGTGAAAAACCAGCAACTTCCTCAGAGATAGAATCAACACCAAAATAGAAAATCCCCAAAACACTAAGTGATCTCCCGATAGTAGCAGTCTCTCTCTCTCACACTGAGAGAGCTTCTCCTCTCTCACTCATGCACCCCAATGAGTGAGTGTGTGTATGAGTACGATAAATAGAGAGGATATCACTATCTATTTATATTGTTCCATTCACTTGTAACCCACTCCAACATGTTGGCCTCACTTAACAATTACTTACTAGAGCCGACATCTCTAGGAGTGTCTAATAACCCTAGTGCCCCACCACTTATGGGGACTTTTCCTCCTCCGACCAATAGGAGGTTAAAACAATGGTGGGAACTATTTCCCCAACTTACAATGACTCACCTAGGGTTGAATTCACTAGGATAGTCTAATAACCCAAGGGCCCCACAACTGTGGTGACTTTAACCCTTGACCAATAGGAGGATTACCCACAATGACTTGACATGAATTTCTCATTATAGAAACTTCCCAAAATAAACATCAGGGTATGAGATGACTCAAATACATTAAAATACATCCCAGAATAAGCATCGGGTTACAATACATAAGAAATACGGATGAATACATTCCAAAGTTACAAAGACATCAACAACCCCCATTGACAAAATTCTTGCTCCATATCAATTTTTCTTCCAATTATCAGCGTCCTCTCCTTCCAAGCTCCACTCCTGTGCACTTTTCCATCTCGCTCTACCATGAATATGAGGTTGATGGGCTTGTACATCTGCTAGTTTATGAATTTCATGGGCCTTTAACTGTGTTAAAACTGATTTTGGCAGCTTGTAATCCTCTCATGCTCCATACCATAGGTCCTCTCCCATGCTGACACTCTTTCCATTTATAAACATACCTATGGCCTTCTTATATTTCTCCAATAATGAGGAATATACCCTTAATTTTTCCTCTGTTTCTTTTTCCAAGCAGCAGTACATCATCCACAAACAATGCTCTAGTGATTTCTTCTGTGATGGACTCTTTGATTCCTTTGATTCTTCTTTCCCTTTTTTCACTATGTATTATTCTACTTAGAGCCTCAGCTACTAGAAGGAAAACAACGAGTGATAAAGGACACCCTTGTCGAATGCTCGTTGTTGTTCGGAAGTAGCTCGAGGGTGATCCATTGATCAGTGTTACAAAGGAGGTTTATTTGGTGCATCCCAATACCTAGTCCACCATTTCCATAGCCTTTCTTATTTGAACTAGAAGAATCATGACAAAGGTCCATCTTACTTTGTCATATGCTTTAGACAAATCTAGCTTCAGAGCGAAAGCACATGCTTGCTTCTCTTTTTTGATAGTGTGGATTGCATCTTCAACCATTGAGACTGCATTGTGTATTTTCCTGTTGTGAAGGAATATGAATTTCTCCTCTGTTACTACCTCACTCAAAATTGGTTTTAATCTTAGTGCAATCACCTTCATTATCACTTTATAAATCATATTATAGCAGGAGATTGATCGAAAATCATCACAGGTCTTTGTTTTCTGCTTTTTTGGGATCGAAGTTATGAAGGTTGAGTTTATGCTTCCCAACAATTTCCCCGACTTATGTGATTCTTTAACCACTTCCAGAATATCATGTTTTATTTTATCATAGAAGCCTAAAAAGAACTCTAATGTGAAACCATCTATCCCTAGGCTTCTCCCTTTTTGGAATGAGTTCAGAACATGTTGAATCTAATCCTCTATAAGATATTTAGTTATTTATTCATCCATGTCACTTGTAATTAACCTTGGAAAAAGGCCCATCACCTCAAGGATTTCAGTTATTGGACATCCCTCAGGTTCTACAAAAATTCCTTGAAAGTGGTCAACAACTGCTTGGCATTTTTCTTGAAAGGTCTTAACCACATTGACCTGAGTTGAATTGATTTTGTGAATGGTGTTTACGCTTCTTTGATGTGATGAAAATTTGGAAAAGTACTTGATGTTCTAATAACCTTCTTGCAGCCACATGGATCTAGTTTTTAGTCTCCATTTTTGTTCTTCTTGGAGTAGCAAAGATCCATTTTTCCCTTCTAACTACTTCAACACTCCTACTTCTTCCAGTTGGAAAACCCCTTCCTTAGTTTTTTCATATAGTTATTTTTATTCCTTTTCCATGCCCTTTAACCCCTCTTGTTTCCTAGCTGTGTGTTTCTTGTCCCATTCCTTAGATATCTTCTTTACTCTTTCCATATTGTCCACAAATTGTTGCAAGAGGGAATGGTTCTGAAATTCTTACAGAGGTTTCCATGCATTTAGTATTAAGTTTATATAATATTCCTCTAAAAACTATTGGGGATTGAAATTAAAGGGTGATGGTGGCTTGACCTTAGGAGTCCTAATTTTTAAGGCTATCGATTGATGATCCGATTTTCCTCTTGTCTTTATTGTGGACTGCGAGATCATTGAATCATTGATTAGGTTTTTCACTACCATGAAGTGATCTAATATTTTGGATATAGACTGGTCGCCCCCTCCTCTTGTTCCTCCATTTAGGTTCCAAATTTAAAGGAGTTATATCTATCAGTCCTTTTTGTGTGAAGAATGAGCTAAAATAATATTCCAGGGCATCGGATCTCACATTTTGTATCCAAATTTCATGCATGGTAAGGGTTAAGTTTAAGTCTCCTCCTAAAATCACGATTGATTGAGCCATGGATCTTGTCTTTTCCACTGTTTCCCAAAATAATTTTCTGTCATAAAAATCCCCATAGACATTCAAAATTGTGTATCTTAATCTCGTATCCATTGATGGAAATTCTCATCTTTTGCGGATAGAAGTTGTTTCCCTAGCCCGAAGTCCTTACAGATAGAAGAAATGAGTTACAAAAATGAGAAGCACTTTGCCTAGAATTGGTAGATGCTTGGAATGTACCTTTCACCCGTCACATAATGTAATGTACCAACCTTCTAGAACACTAGATCTCCATAGTTTACTTGCAAAAATCACATCACAAAATAATAAAAGATTAAAAGTACCAAGTACGATCTATAATCTTATATCAATGACTAAGGAATTTTATATTGAAACCAATAGTTAGTACACAATATATCTCATGGAAAAGGAACTTTCATTGCATTAACAGAATAAGAGAGAGATTACAACCAAGATCCTTAGTGTTGAGGGATCTCTTCTCAAGCTAGATCTTTCCTTCCAAGATTCAAACTTGTCCACCTAGTGTCCAATATCCTGGGTTAGAGTTGGCCATAATTTTGGTGTTGTAGCATTATCTTCCTCCTCTTACCCATGGGGGATGAGCCAATATTTATATCCATGGAAGGATAGGGATGGTTGAGATAACGGTGGATGAGGTGGAGGGGAGATCCTACAAGGAGGGATATCGATTCCATGTGGTCCAAGAGTCTAGGGATTAGGTTTCCATGAAGCTGATATTCGAGAAGATTCGTGAAACTTCTATTTTTATCTTTAAAACTCAAGCACTGCTCTTTTTCAACTATCACAAAGAATTACCAATAGGGAAGCACTCATTGTACAAATTTAAGTTGTGGTGGCACGTCTTTTTACGCATGGAAAACATGTGTTACTCACTTAGGTAAAACAGTTTTTCCAGAAGGAAAGTGCGGTGGTGGACTAAAGATTTAAACCATTGATCCAATTCCAATTCAACTTCATAACTTGGGGAATGGAGGTAATTTCTAATGTTTTTTTCTTAGTATATGATGATGAAAAAAAATACGTATAACAGAATTCCCCCCAAATCATGAGGCTAGATGGATAGGATAGGGGAGAGATTTGTTAGAACAAGTTATCGCTTTGAGGAAAGACTTCATTGGTTTGAGATATTCAACAACATAGCTCATTCTGTAGTACATCAATACTTTGATTCAAATCTATCTGAATCTCATCATGGATGCAAACCAATACAAAGCAGATCCATGTGAGGTACAACAATCATGGATACTACAATACAACATAGATCCATTCGCATAAAACTCAAACTTGGGCATAGCTACTAGACATACAATGTAGATCTATGTCATTTAGACACAAATTTGAGAACAAGCATGACCATACAAATGTGGATCCATTCTAGGACTCATACAAATACTCCATCACGACCTGGGGAAAGTAATGAGTGCTTAACATATACCTAGGGTCTTCATCTCATCTTCAACAATGTATGATTCTATCCATGTCATTACAATGTCTTGATGTCAAAAATGGTAGAAACCACTTGATTACTGGTCAATGATGAGAACAGTTAACAAGTGTGAGGGAGATCACCATTGATGTCTATGATTCCCAAGGTACCCTAGCACAATATCCTGAATGCAAATAGATGATCTGATGTAGAACACTCGATCGAATCATTTGATCAGAGGTTAGTGATGTGAACCTATGTCGAAACTAAGAGGATATTTAATTGAAGCATACATATCTCAAGGTACTACTTTGTTTCTAATACTAATTCTTGGATGATGAGTTGAAGTCAACAGGAATACTCTCGTCGAAGGAGGGCCATGATGAATCCCACATCAGCGACATGAAACTTGGAACAAATTTTTGTATTTTGAGTATGACATAATCATAGGTCTGACTCAAAGGTACCTGACACAAAAATTTTGACTACAGATGCAAAATCTCAACATGAATTCCCTTTGAACATTGGGAGGCATGACTGAATACTTGGAAACATTGAATTGACCAAGCACATACCAATACATAATGCGATGATGGACAATGCATTATTTGAAATACTCAAAGGAGTGGCATGAATCATGAAATTTGATCAACTCGGAAGTAAGCTGAATACCCAATTGACTAAATTAAATGCAGATAAGTTCCATGTTCAAAGGTGACTACAAACTACCATTATTCCAAATGAAATGTGGTTCCCTTCCCTTACTTTCCCCATCATGATTGATGAGTGCCTCTTTTAAGTTTTACGAGTTCAAAGAGGGTAACAAACACTCATTGCAGCTTATCAAAGGATAATTCCATTCTCACATGGTTTACAAACCTGATAAATGATGGTTTTGTTCCCAAAAGAGGGTCTCTCAGTGTTTAGTTTAACGAGTCCATTGAAAGTAAACTCGGTATCATTCATGTTTAGAGGGTCTAAATGAAACAGAAGAAGTCTCCAAAAGTCTATTTTCATATGATATAGTCTCTGAGGCCCAAAAAAATATAAAATAATACCTTAGAGAACTCTTCTAGTAAATGACTAGAGTATTCCTTTTTCATAATTTAGTCAATCCGAACCAAAAAAAGGGGTATACTGTCATTGAAAAGACGACTCTTCAAGCACTTTTATGAGTGTGAAGAAGACAAGTTCACTCAGTGATATTTCTACATTTTAAGAGTCCAAGAAGAGCTTAAAGAAGACTCCATTAGGGTTTCTTTTCACAAAAAAAGAGTTTAATGATCCTGAAAAAAAGAAGTAATACTTGACTCGAAAATTTAGTACTAGGTTTAACAGGCACGATTAAGATTTCGAAAATAGCGCTCACGATATTTTTATGTTTTGTGTGAGGATGAAAATGTAAAAAAAAACTCATTAATAACCAAAAATTCAGTTTCTCTAAGCCCTTCACGACTCAAAATGACCATTAGACTCCAAAAATATTAAAAACTAGGCCTTATAGGTAGTTTGAGGCTACATATTTAATGAAAATATAAAAATAATTAAATCAAACCCAAAAACATTTTAATATAAGGTAGTAAATAGTAAAAACATTTGTCATTTTCACTTTTACCATTTTGGAGATCATTTTAGGGCCTTTTGTGTGCATATTTTAGTTGAGGATTCCGTAGTCGTCGACCGTCTGTTTTTAGTACCGTAAGTTGCAGGTAAGTCCTCAAATCATTTCCAAGCATTTTATGGTTTCATTTTTCAATTCCATGCTATTTTTAGGGTTTTGGGGGATTTTACCTAAGGGTAAAATGCAGCCATTGAGTAATGCACTTTTCCCTTTTGAGAATAATGCCGCGTGGAACCACACATTTTGCTATAAAAATGTGCAGTAACACTGCTTTGTCTTAAAGGAAGACAAGAGGTGTCATGAATGCCCTATAACATGATGAAATATGAGCCAAAAGAAGAAGTTTTAAATGGTTGATTCTATGTTCTAAAGATCCTTTTTAAACTTTTGGTAGGAAACCTTCAACCAACATGGTTATTTGGAAGGAGAGAGAACATGAAGTTAATGACATAAGAGTCGGAAATGATGATGGCACTATAGCTTCTTTACGTGGGTGTGGGATATGGAAATTTTTCAATGTACCCAACATGAGATCCCAAGTGAAGTTATTAGAGTATATTGTGAGGACATGGAATCCTCAACAACAATACTTCGAGGTTGGGGCCCATGTTTTGACATTGGAAGTAGAATACATCTACTTCCTTGTAGGTTTATTGCAGTGAGGGGTGCCCATATCCCTAACAGGTCTCGTCGAGTGGATATAATTACATAGGGTCTCATCGATGGTTATTGCTTCCAAGGTATTTTAGATGTGTGAGAATAAAATTCCCATCAAGTATGTCATGGACCTACCATTACACACATTACTTTTCACTATGCAACACATTTCGAGGAGCCAAGGGGTTTACCAAGATTCATGTGCACACATTCTTTACGCCACAGAGGAAATGGCACCCACGGTATTTAACTGGGTAGAGGCATTACTGGTTACACTGAAGGAACATTTGATTAAATTTCGACGAGGAGAGATGAAGCAATTTGGCTATGGCACTATCTTAGTATCTTTTTTCTTCAAGAGGCTACCCCATATGATGGAACAAGTGGCCTTTACTGAGTTGAGGAAATGAGACCCTTGTATGTTGTAGTAGGTATATGTCATGGCACATCATGGTGACAGGGGTTCTTGGGTAAAATATAGGACTACATTCTTCAAATGGTTAGACGATCAGCTCCTCGTGATTGAGGAGTACGCGTATGCAAGCACTAATTTATGAGGATATCCTTCTCTACCCTTATGAGCAGGTACCCAGTGGGGAAATATAGGTAAGTGAGATACTAAGAATTCAAATTTTTTATATTCCATGTTTTTATGATCTTTATCATTTTTATGTTAACAAGACCTACTATTCTTATGCAGATGTGGGAGATGCATGACTTGGGGGCTCATATCCCATTGGCAGGCAAGTGGGGGCTCACTTTGTTCACAGAGGAGATAATGAGTTGATTGAGTTCAAGGAGAACCTCAGCCGATTGACTTTGGACATCCTGAACATTACTGTAGATGACCTCCCTAAGAGGTACTAGAGACATACTACAAGGGTGTCAAGCTGATTTGGATGGTTTCTATGTAAAGTGGCAAGGGTCGTCATGTTCTATCATGAGCACCATTAGATCCCAGATCATGTAGACACTGAAATCTATCCAGCAACCACTTGTCATGAAGAATTCATGACAAAATTTTGGGGACAACACTGAGTGGTACAAGGAACAATGGAGTCTTCATGTATATTCTTGTTTGCATAGTTGTCTCAAAATCCCAACAGTTGATTACCTTCAAATAAATAACTATATGCATGCCACAACTAAGACTTGTTTTGACTGTAAATGGTCTTAGTCAGTTAGACCAAACTAAAATAGGGCATGTTCAGCAAAAAGCAATCTCACCTGTCACAAATTGTTTTTAACCATATAAGAATTATTTATATATAATTAAAAGTCTTACAACAACTTACCATATAAGCATTATATATATAGTAGAATAACTTACAATATTTTTTTAAGAAAAATGAGTTTAAAAAAATAACTCATTTTTTTAAGCAAAATAAAAATCAAATCCAAAAATCAACCCTATATAAATCCAATCCAAAAATGATTTGTTTCACCCTGTGTCCCATTTTTAACTGATAAATTTCTAAATTTGTGTGCCTCATTTTTTAAGCATAATAAAAATTACACTCAACACAACATTGCTGCACAATCCAATCCAAAAATTATTTGTACTAGTTAAATGTTTAAGCTCATTTCCCAGACTACTCAAAGGGTTTCCATTTGGTTTGTGTTTAGGCATCTCATTATTCCTCCCATATTCTACCAATTTACCATCACGAGAAACCATCTCACAATTACAGTTACCATTTTGTAACTCAAATTTTCTTATTACAGTTTCTTGACAAACCAGTGTGTGGAGTTCCTTATACAGAGATTGTTTCATTTTCATATTCAGTAACTGCTTTACTTCTGCTTCTTTCCTTTTCCAACGCATTCAGTCTGTCTACCTGTTCTTTAAGCTCACGAAATTCCCTACTTTCTTTATTAAAAGGAGCAACACCAACTTCAATAGAGGCCAATCTTTCAACAGATTTAAGTATTGTTTCTGCATATGAATCAGGTTCAGGACTTACCTTGCCCCCTAAAGAATCCATGTTTCTAACTAATGGGTTTGTTATTTGAACACATGAGTGTTGAAGGAGATTTAGCATTTTTCTTGGCACCATAACCATATGGGCCCTTAAAGGGGCTCCATTTCCTTCACATTGTTTCCATTCATAATAATCCTACAACCCCAAGATACAATTAACAATCTTTGTAATAGAACCCGGCTACAAAATTTCTTGCTCTAACTGAGAAGCTTGGAAAGTGGGCAACTTCATCTCTTTAATAGCAGCAAGAAAATTATTAACATTCTCAATATATTGATAGGCAGGTAAAGATCATCCTTCCTGCACATGGTTTGCAATGATCTTGACACTGCTCCCGGTTGAACCTTGTTGAGAAGATTACATAAAATGATTCCATTCTGAGCCAAGAACTTTTTCAGTATCTATCTAAATTTTTATAATCAATTTTCTATGAAGCTACCCTTCCCTTGTAGAACAGTTACTACCAGAGATACGCGATTACTTGTTTAGAATATTAAGACCACATCCTTATATGCCATCATTGTAAAGGAATTCATGATCATTTTGATTGGCCTCTGTGGATGGTCTCATCTTCCCGAAGAACTAGTGCAGAGAGAGGTATTTTCGAGGTGTTTCTCAGCATTTCCAAGATTACTTCTAGTTATACTAGTTATGTAGGATGCAACGATTTGTCAAGAGAAGTTGAAGTGAAATGATTACAAGACATCAATTGACTAATACATTTTCATATCTTTTCAAAATGATCCAGAATTTTGAAGTTAGAGATGAGCCATCAATTGATATTAGATGGTTTCTCAATTGTTTGTGTATCTCATCTAAAATTTAGTTGTGTATTGCATCTAACACTTGCAAAAAAAAATTCTATTAATAGATGCTTTTGACATTTCTACTTTGTTATATTTCAGCAGTGTTCGAATATCAGTCTACTTGTTCGGTTAAATTGTAGGTGCAAGTCCTGGGTGATTATGACATAATAGTATGCGCTTAGCCAGATGAAAATTAGTTGTTATTATTGATTCAGATTTTTAAGGCTCTTCGTATTGATAAAAACAGGTAGCTTGTGGGACTCACGAATTCGGGCCAATTGTGTAATACTCTTTGAGCGTAGTGGGGAAACACCTATTGGTCCTTGTTCCAATCTCTTTGGAATGGAAATTGATTATATGGCCATTTTCCAGAAAGAAATCCTTGCGTTTTTAAGTCAGATGATACCCTCATTCGTGCTTTTGGTTTCAAAACTAGGGCCTTTACCTTTTAGCCTGTCTCTTAGACCTTCACCTCTACTTTTGGTGGTTCTGATTCTATAAGTTCAATTGGTAAAGATATGACCTTTACACCCATATTCATTGCTTCTCCGAATGGACATCAATATTCATTCTTTCTGGTTTACCACCCATTTTAGTCCGCCACTTCATCCGAGTGGACAACAAGATTCAGTCTTTCTGGCTGGCGAGCAGGTTGGCAAGTGATATAGATCTTCTTTGATCTGGGTGCACTAATAGAGGTGTGATTTGCCATTGGACAGATCACAAGTGCATTCGTAGCCGTGCGGGGTCAATTGTACATCATGTCACTTGGACCGCTACCCCGAATGGCCTTGGGACTGAGATGCCATTCTACTCCAAGCAATTCATGTAGCTGGGGGATGGCCTTATAGTCAAAACTAGATATACACAGATATATTGGATGCATAGCCTTGAGAAGTTAAGATTACTCTTGGTCAATTCAAGGATTTTCTTGCACAAGATTTAAATGGAGACAGATCAGTACATTCTGCAGTCTAAGAGGATTTGTAAATTGTGTCATTCGTAGGAGTTTGAGTCAAAGGATCACCTCATATTTAGGTGTCCCATTTATTATTAGATTAGATGGAAGCTTCAATGAGGTAGGAAACAAAAGAGAGTATTACAACTCAGTTATTAACATGAATTAAAACTCCAGAAAATATTTTTAGTTTTAGATCCTGAACATCACTAATAGAAAGTTATAAACTATAGAAATATTCAGAGAAACTTTAAGAAATTGTCCCAAACATGACATTCAATTAGGCCCAGCATTCTCCTATTTTGATTCCTTCCAAGATCATAACTCTCTACAGTCTCAAACCTCCATTAATGACCATATTTACGAAGGTCAACAATTCTAATTGTTTTCCATATGTGTAGAATGTCCAAAATTTGTATGGATTCTCTAATCCAAAATATTTGACCTGCCAATTCCCACAAAGAGTCACCCATATTATTTTTCAAAAGGCTTATAATTAAATTTAAATCTCTCCTTTCAAGATTTAACTTTTTATCTTAAGATTGAGACAAAGCTTACCTCTAGGCCCTTTCTAAATAAAAGTCAATATCAATAAGTAAACCTAAAAGACATACACTTTTATAGTAACTGTACAACATTGATCCACATATTCAAAACAACATAACTGTCATAAGTGTAATCTCTAGAAATGAGTTCATTGCAACCAATTTTAGAAGCCAAGGTCTTGCTATGGGGGATATAAAGTTATAAAAAATGAGAAACTCCAGCTTTTAGAAATCATTATAAAATACATGCATAGACATTACAGAACTATTTAAATTGGATAAAGATAGATGCTTGTAACAGAATAGATTTATGCCCGCATATATAAAAAGGAAAAGGAAACTAAAATATATTATGAACAGTAAACTAAATACAATAATCCTTGAGTATCAATGCATTTTTTATTGTGATAAATAATAATAGAGCATTTCTTCATCAAATCCTCATATCAAGTATGATTACTAGCGAGATCAAACCATAATATCGAGTATTATCACTACCAAAAATATATTCACTCTTTTGAGCCATGATCAGTCGAAAGGTGTTACATATATAACAATGTAAGTAAGTAGCTTATTGACAATGCAGGGTCTATGATTTGATGTTCTAAATCCCACGTTGAACATTAAATCTGGAACTACTATATTCAATATGGAACTACCAACAAGATATTCTTTGATTATAGCTTGTATGGGGTTTATAGTTTGATGGACTATGGAATGGTGGGCTGCCTATGAAAAACTGATAGACTTCCTATTCAACCAAGAATCTCTTGGTTCTATTTCAAGTTCAACACACTGAAGATTCACCCAATCATAAATTAATCAAGCTTTAAGATGTGAAAACCATTTCAAAAATTCTGCAAAATGGTCCATATGTTAGGAGGATGTGCCTCCTCTGGAGATATAATTACATGTGGAGACAAGGATCACATAGTTTCAAAATGGCATCGAAGGACTCCCTGCAATTGGTAAGCCATCAAAATGACTCTGTAATGTTCCTAGTCGCAATTCTATATATTTTATCCTTCACTTCTTCTTGGTTGGTCCTTAGGCCTAAAGGGTTCCTCAATACTCCTCAACACCAAGTGTTGTAACCTTCTATAACATTGAGCTGAGTTCTTCAAGCTTCCATAAGAAAGATATCTTTGTCACGATACTTTGCCAATAACAACAAGAGTGGTTGGAGGGGGTTATTTTTCTAAAATGTCTAAGTTGTGTGGGTCTTCCAAAGACAAACTAAATATTCCTTGTGTGCATCTCAGTGTACTGCTGAATATACATATTTATTAGCAGCCTCGATGACTTAGTATTAGTATGTATGTTCCTACCCCTTTTAAGACTGTTCCTTATGTTTGGTGTTTGTTGGCTGAATAACAACTGAAGTATTATGATATGACCAAAATACAAACTATATTCTCATGCATAAATATGTATTTCCCAACATTAATACATAGCCAAGATATTGCACCAGATTTGACCATTTTAACTGACTATGTGATATTTGCATTTTAACAAACATTTACATAGTATTGCTGTAAGTGACTGTCACTTGTCATTTTTTTGGGAGAAATACACCATTATCTTATATTTTACATTAACAAATCATTCATGACATCAAATGCATTAAGCAAAATCAAATCTAAACATATCAAATATGAGAGAGCTTACATGCCTGGGAATAAAGCACTGAACAACTAAGTAAATAACGTGTTGTGCCCATAAATGATCCTATAGATATATCATCTCCACCATAGTTAATTTTTCATAATGTGATAAATTAAAGTGTTGTAGATGGACTTCACATAGCCAAGATATTGCACCAGATTTGACCATTTTAACTGACTATGTGATATTTGCATTTTAACAAACATTTACACAGTATTGCTGTAAGTGACTGTCACTTGTCATTTTTCTGGGAGAAATACACCATTATCTTATATTTTACATTAACAAATCATTCATGACATCAAATGCATTAAGCAAAATCAAATCTAAACATATCAAATATGAGAGAGCTTACATGCCTGGGAATAAAGCACTGAACAACTGAGTAAATAACGTGTTGTGCCCATAAATGATCCTACAGATATATCATCTCCACCATAGTTAATTTTTCATAATGTCTGACTATCAACGCAGGAGACACCCTTCACAGGGTAACGCTGCTACAGGTTCAGTTTGCTTAATAGTGATAGTCTCTTCTATTACACGACTTGGAGGTATTACCCATCAGAAAGAATTGTTAAAGACTCCAATATCACAAGAAATCATCCAGATCATCTTGCAAGGAAATATATCTCCTTGGTTGGCTGACTTACTATCATATCAGGCAAGTCAATCATTCTCTCGTTGGCATCTCAGTAAGGCTGGTCGGGTTCGACCGATCGATTAGAGGTTTTAACTCGCCTTGGGGTTTTGGCTAAGCGGATTATGGTAAGTAAGGAAAACCTAATAAAGCAAGGATAAAGAGGATCCAATGCCTTTGAAAGGGAAGAAATATAGGTGTAACTGAGGGAAATAACTATAGGGGGATGAAAGGTCAATTTGAAGTGGGTATGTACACCCTTCTGGTCAATTTGAAGCGGGTCTGTACACCCTTCTTAAGATAGTTAGTTGAACAAAGTATCATTTTAATAACTGCACTTTACTAGAATGAAGTCTTGGTCCTATAGGAAGCGTACATTAGTTCGAACCGACCCATCCTGCATTAGTTCGGGAGCTACTCGGTAAAACGGCTAAATGCATTGCTTTGGTTCAAACACTAATATCTGATATGTGGTTTGATTTCTCGTGGAGGGTTTCAGAGAATCCTCGTGTAGCAACCAAGTTTCCCAATTCTAGGATTAAGAAGAAAATATAGGCACATATTGCGCAATCCAAAAAGATGTCGATAGCCATTGCAATTAGCGCAATGGAAATGAAACCTTATGAAAATCTATAAACATTCACAAAAACCCTTGGATGAAAATCGAGGCGATTAAAACAGGGAAGAAGAAGTATATAATTTAATTTGGCAAATGCAAATAACAACAACAACATACATTGCATACATCAAATAAGGGAAAACAACATTTCCAAGCTGAAGCTCGTTTTTACCAGGTAAATATATATCTATTTCCTTCTGGGTTATATATGGTATTTAATTATTTGATGTTATTATTCAATACTTTTCATTATTTAGCTCGAGAAATTTTAATTTTTTTCTCCTTTTATAGTAATATCCAATTTTACAAAATTCCGTGTTGTTTTCGTTATATCTGTCTTTCTTTATCTGTTGTATCTTGTAGGTATATTGTTGTACTATAAGATTCAATTTTTGAAAACTTTCGTGGTCATATTGTATTAATTAGTTTTTACAAATGAAATAATTTTATTCAGCAA
>LPNX010959694.1:1651-98669 GCA_001517045.1 Pseudotsuga menziesii
GGTTGGCTTTCACCTTCCGCTCAGCCTGTTTGGCTTCCTATCTAATCAAATTCCTATTAATTATTTATTTACAATAATCCCGAAGGATTATTCTAACACAAACTTTATTTTAGAAATAAAATTTCTATATATATTGTTTTTAACATGTTATTTACAAATATATGGTATAGTTTCTTCAATTTATGTGAATAGTAACTTTTTGGAAAATAGTATGAAATAGTATCATTTTTATACAAAAAAAACTCTGAAAATCCATGAAAAATGGTTTTAAATGTCATTATTTTTTGTAATTTCTCACAGTTTTTCCAACAAAATAGTCTTCTTTTGTCTATAAAAATGTCTTATTTTAAAGAAAAAATCACAAAATGTATATGTTTTTCAATATAACTTAATTCTAAATATATATTATTTTGTTAAATTTCTAAAAATCACACTTGAAAATATAAATTAAAAATATTTTACGACAAAGATGATTCAAAGGCCCAAAAAATGCCTTAAAATGAAAATCTGTGATACTGGTATCAACCCTTTTTTAAACGGAGGTAAAAATAGCTACTAAAATTAAGAGAGAGAAAAATGAGAACTGTGTCGAGTTCTCATTTCATAGTATAAGTGGTTCAGAGCATAAAATGGAAAAAATGGCCAAGATGTTAGACAGGTTAACAACTGAGATGTCTAAACTTAAATATCAAGGTCAACTACCTGTAAGAGGTAAAGGGCCAAATGACTTTGCTCCCAGAAACGCTAATATTTTCCCTTACAGAAGGAACAACCCATAGGCTCAGATCCTTCAAAGGGATAGGAATCCAGCTAAGGATCAAAGAATCAGATCTCCTCTCCAAAATGTTGTGCTAGAAGAAGAACATGAGCTTAATCAGGAAGAAGGAGATGCAGAAGACAACATCAATTGCATGGAAGATGAAGTAGATCACTCCTTGACATAATCAGACTATGAGGAATCCCTCATGAATGAGAAAATCACTGAAGAAGCCTTGTATCATGAAGATGATCAAGGAGGTTACAATCTAAGGTCTAGGATTGTTGCTCCCACAAAGAAGAGTCATTTCCCTACAAAGCAGTCTACTCCTCCTGCTAAAAAGATTGTCGCTCCTATGAAGAAGATGGCTACTCCTCCAAAGCAACAACAAAATCCATTGCAGCCATAAGCCCATGATCCTATCCAACTCAAAGCTCCATCACAAGAGGTAAGAATTTTTGACAGGCTGTATTATTCTTTCAATCTTGAGTCAGAAATCCAGAAACTGAAAATCCCTTTTCCTTTGATAAACCTTATGAAGAACGACTCCTTTAAGTCATCTATATTAAAATCTCTTCAACCAAAGACACCCATAGATGCTGACTTTTTCAATTTGCAAGATGATAAGCCCACAGTAACCCTAAGTCTTATGGTTGAAGAGCTAGATGAGTCTTGTCCACCCTTCTATATATCCTTAAACATCCATGACAAGATCCTTCACAATTGTTTACTTGACTCAGGAGCATCCCACAATCTTATGCCAAAAGTAGTGATGGATGAGCTTGGCCTCAACATTACAAAACCCTACCATGATATTTTCTCTTTTGACTCTAGGAAGGTCAAATGCCTAGGCCTCATAAAAGAACTTGTCATAAACCTCTCCCAGCTGCCTTCAAAAAGCATAGTGATACACATAGTAGTTGCTGATATCCCACCTAAGTTTGGCCTCCTCTTGTCTCGTTTATGGAGTAAAAGGCCAGGGGGTACCCTACAGATGGATCTTACTTATGCTACAATCCCGATGTTCAAAGGAGAGACCAAGAGACTCTACAGATAAAATCAGCTTGCCTACATCATCAGTAATGAAAAGAAATCGGTAAATCATCCCATCTATGCAGTAGACATAGACTTTGGGGCATGTATTCTGCAAATAGATGATTCCCAGCCAATACCTATGAAGCTTACAAATCCCACCTATCATCAACCTGAAGAAGTAACCACCTCTATCTGAAGCATGTTTTTTGATGGGGCCAGTACTCAAGCCTCAGCAGGCGCAGGTGTAGTTTTGATTTCTCCTTCAAGGGAGACTATTCAATTGTCTTATAAACTTGATTTCAAGACTACTAACAATATAATAGAGTATGAGGCTTTGCTATTGGGAGATAAGGCTGCCAAGGAAATGGGAATTGTGCGCCTGAAGATATTTATAGATGCAGATCTCATCATACAACAGGCGAACAATAATTTTCAAGAAAATAATGTCAAGCTAAAGGAATACAGAGATGAGGTATGGAAACTTAGGGACTCTTTCATGTTTTTTGACATTTCCTATATACCTAGAGCTATGAAACACCTAGTTGATTCCCTTGCTATCTCTGCTAATATGTGCATTCCTCCTTTTCTTCCTAAATTGAACTATGCAATTCAAGTCAAGTATAGGCCATCCCTACCTGATAATGTGAAATTTTGGAAAGTATTTGAGAATGATGATGAACTTAGTAAATTTCTCCATGTCGTTGATGAATCTTCTGATATGCATATTGACCAAGAAAATCTAAATGTGGAGGAATCCCAGAGGCCTAAATTAAAAGAGAAAATGGATAAAAAAAAATATTGTTCAGTTGCCTAGCAATTATATACCTTGGGGTCTAGTACCCCTTGAAGAGATCTTTGAGCATAATGATGTCCCCTTTAAACTTGTGAAAAGGGAGAAAGACCCTGCTGTCCATGAGCACAATATAGGTATCCTAAGTCATCCAAAATTCATAAGCTTGTCTACTGAGTTGACTGCTGATCAGAGGCCAGAATTTAGCATTCTTATGAAAGTGTTTGCTGATATATTTTATTGGGAATATAGTGATCTGAAAACCTATGACACGGATATCATCCAACATAGGATTCCCTTGGAAAAGGACACCATCCCTTTCAAACAAAAGTTAAGACCTATAAGTCCTCTCTTATTGCCTGTTATTGAGAAGGAAATAAAAAAGATCTAAATGCTAAAATCATAATCCCACTAAGGTATTCTAAATGGATTGCAAATTTAGTGATAGTGAGGAAGAAAAATGGTGAGATCAGGTTATGTGTTGATTTCAGAAACCTAAATAAATGCTCCAAGAAAGACAACTATCCCTTACTCAAGATGGAGCATCTATTGCAAAGAGTCTCAGGAGCTAGTGTCATGTCATTCCTACATGGCTTCTTTGGCTACAATCAAGTTTTTGTACACCTTGATGATCAAGAAAAAGCTATGTTTACCAGTCCTTGGGGTACCTTCATGTATTCCAAGATTCCATTTGGGATGATGAACTATATGGCCACCTTTCATAGGGCCATGGACATAGGCTTTGTGGGATTAAAGGACAAGTTTGTTCTCATATATCTTGATGACCTCACTATCTACTCTAACATCCATGAAGAACATTTGCAGCACTTAAGGAGGGCTTTTCTGAAATGTAGATAGTTTGGGATATCTCTGAACCCAACAAAGTCTCAATTTGCTTTGAGATAGGGAAAAATCCTAGGTCACATAGTTTCAGTAGAAGGTGTGAAGATTGATCTTGTTTGGGTCGAAGCAATCCAAAAATTGTCCATACCTAGGTCAAAAAAGGATATTTAGTCATTCCTTGGTAAGATAAATTTTGTCAGGAGGTTTATCCCAAACGTTTTTGAGTTAGTAAAACAAATAACTTCTATGTTGAGGAAGGAAGCTGAAATCAAATGGACAAAAAATGCAAGAAACTCTTTTGAAGCCATCAAGAAGTCTATCATGGAAACTCCCACTCTAATTGGTCCAGACTATACCAAGGGCTTCTATATTTTGTCCTTTGCTTCCTATGACACTGTGAAGCAGTTTTGTTATAGAAAGATGATGAAGGTCTTGATCACCCCATTTCTTTTTTCAGCAAAACATTGAGGGATGTTGAACTAAAGTATGATCCCATCGAAAAAGAAACTTATGCTCTTATTAAGTCATTGAAATATTTCAGGATTTATATTCTACACAAAAAGGTGCTTGCCTATGTCCCTTCAACTTCTGTGAAGGATTTCTTAACCCGGCCTAACATTGATGGAAAGAGAGCCAAATGGATTGGAAAGATGATTGAGTTTGACATAGAACTAAATCCCACCAAGCTAGTAAAAGGCCAAGGCCTAGCTAGGCTCATGGCCGAAGAAAATTGTGATCTACTAGGCATGAATTTCATTGGTATAAGTTCAACAAACTTGCATACAGAGGTAGCAGCAGAAGAGCAGCATGATAGTCAGCAGGTGGCTGAGAATTTATCCTCTTGTGAGTGGTAATTGGGTATTGTTCATTTTTTGCAAAATTTAGAAGTTCCCCCTGAGCTTAGCATGACTCAAGAATGGGATTTTAAGCTTAAGTCTGTTAAACTTTGCATAATTAAAAATTCGATGTATTGGAAATATCCTTTTGGTATTTTGCTGAGGTGTTTAGATAAAGAAGATTCAATTCAATTCATGCATTCGTTCCATTCAAGCATATGTGGAGGCAATCATTATTGGAAGACTACAACCCACAAGATTATAAGGGAGGGGTACCATTGGCCTGGTCTTTTCTCTGATGTGTGTACCTTTGTGAAAGATTGCAACAAATGCCAAAGATTCATACAAAAACAGTAGCTCAGATCTTTTCCCCTTAGACCTATTGTAGTGAATGGCCCTTTCCAATAATGGGGTCTTGATTTCATAGGTGAGATTAATCTTTCATCAAGTGGTCAGCACAAGTGGATCCTAGTAGCCACTGATTATTTAACCAAGTGGATAGAAATAGTCCCCACAAGGAATGCCACTCACCAAGTCATCATGAAGTTTCTACATGAAAACATCTTTATCAGATTTGGTTGCCCAAAAAGGCTAGTGACTGATAATGCACCAGCTTTTAAAGCCAGTGCATTGGTTAAAATGTATGAAACAATGGGAATTCAATTGGTGCATTCTACTTCCTACTACCCTCAAGGTAATGGCCTTTTTGAGTCATCCAATACGAGCCTAGTTAGAATCATCAGAAAACTATTGGAGAAGAATCAGAAGAGCTGGGATTCTAAGATAAAGTTTTCTCTTTGGGCTAACAGAGTGACCAACAAAAAATCCATAGGGACTTCTCCTTTTAAGTTGGTTTATGGGACTGATGTTATTTTCCCCATTCACCTAGTTCTACCAGTAGAAAATTTCTTTTAGGAGGAACAAGATGAACCAAATGACATGGTAAGAAGAATGCTTGATTTGGTTGAGCTGCAGTAAGCCAGAGAACAATTGGTGGAGAAGTCAGAAGCTCACCAAAAGAAGATAAAAAGTATTTTTGACAAGAAGGAAAACGTGGACAATTTTTAGGTTGGAGACTGGGTTCTGAAATGGGATGTTGTCAGGAAAGACAAGGGAAAGATTGGTAAATTTCATTCTCTATGGATAGGACCTTTTGTGATAGCTCAAGTGCAACAAAACAACACTTTCAAACTACAAATTATGGAAGGTGAGGAGGTGTTTGGTGGCCCAGTCAATGGGTATTTCTAAAACTCTATTTCATCTAAGGCTACAAAGCCTTGTCATTGTAAAATATTTTTGTTTTTGTTTTTGCAAAATAACTCCATGCCGAATGGAACACTAGAAGATAGGTTTAATCTCTGTTTTTTAGGAAAGGCATTTGGTCTGTGGTTCTTGGAACCTCACAGGGAGATTTCCATTCCCAAGTAGGAGCTAGATGTTATCTCCTAAATAAATTTTTCATCAATGAATTAGACTTAGAAAATTTATATTGTGTAGTGATAGGAGGTCAAAAAACTTTTTTAAAGATTTTTAAGGCTCATTGTGAAAGATTTTAGTGTTTAATAAAGTATGGAACACTCTGGACTTTGTTTTCTAATAAAAGATCGAAGCTCATCTTTCAGTGACTTAGGCAAACATCTCAAATGTTCATTAGCCACCGAAAAGCCCAGCTTTCAGCAGCTTAAAAATAGAATTCAGGGCTACTTTAGCCACCAAAAGTGCAATGAACTTAAAATGCTTGGAGCATCCATCACACAGCAATCATCAGCATGAAAAGCGCTACCATCAAGCCATTAACTACCAAAAAGATAGGATTTGTATTCAATCATGAGTTTGTAAGAGGGGTCATTATGAGATTGAGGTGACCTATAAAAGCACCAAAACGTCTCTTCCCTACACCTATCCTAGGTCTGTGAGTTAATTATCGAGCATCGTGTTTCCAGTTTGAATGATTACATTCCCTGCACTGGTTAGTTTGTGGGTCTCATCAAAATACATCGCCACCTTGGTCAAATCACAATTGCCAGTTAAATCCCTCAAAATCAACATCCCCCATCGTTAATTCATTCTAAATTCCTTGCATGTGTCCTCACTGAGCCAAGATCCCTAAATCTCGCGCTGTAATTGTCTTCTCCAAGGTTCAAATTTTCAGTTTTGCAGGTGCAGAAGAACATTCCACGAAATGAAGAGAAGAGGACCTGCCCTAAGAAAGGAACTAGGTGATATTGGATACCTTGAATCACACCCAAAGGTATGTCAGTTGTTCAAGGACTCGGGCTACTATAGATTTTGCGAAAATATCTAGGGATCTCATCAGCAAGTGGCAGAAGCCTTTTCTCTCACCTTTGATGGCTCAAAAGCAGTGATTGGTAAGAAGTCTTCTTCAAAGAAGTCCTCCACTCCCAGAAGTGGTAAGAAGAAGAGGAGGGCCATATCTCCAATTGCAGTTGACCAAGCCTCTCTATCTCCTAAGACTAAGAAGGCCAAGAGGAACTTGGATTTTAGTGAGAAAAAGAGAAGGAGGAGCCTTCATCACAAGACAAAAATCTCCTCAACCTACCTTACTCTAATTCTGAGGATGAAGAAGAACAAGGAAATAACCTAGCAAATCTAGATGAAGTCACGGGCATGATGATCTTCCATCACCTACACCAAAGGAGGATCAAGGTGAACCAGTGGCAGAGGCCTCATCTAGAAAACCTAGATCCCATAAAATCAATCAGCTGCTAAGGCAAGTATATGAGCTATAAGTTTTGGAGAGAGAAATAAAAAATACAAATGGGAGATTAACCAAAAGGAATGTTGAATTGTATGACTCTCTTCAGGAAATAAAAAGGAAATATAGAAATCTAGAGGAAAGTAATCTCAGGTTAATAAAAGAAAACACTAGGATCTGCAGGACAATCAGGATGTCAAAGTTGCAGATAAGGAATTCAGGCCCTTAGTTTCAAGCCCACCATAAGCTGGAAACCCTAGCATAGGTAGCAAATGAGTCTTTTTGTTCCAGAGGCAGCCTGTGATGCTGCTTCCAACCCAAACCCTATACAAGTTGCAGAGACACCAGAGGGTCAACAATGAAGCCTTAAAGCATTAGGGTAAATTATGATGGCAATTTTGATTAAATTTTAAGAAAGAAGGCTTTTTGATGGCTTAGGAAAACACTACAGCTATTCATTAGCCATCGAAAACAGAGCTTTTGGCAGCTTACAAGCTTAGAGGTTTGCTTCCTTAGCCACCGAAAGTATAGAACAGTGTAGAAAATCATATATTTGCACAGAACCAACTTTTGTTGATCCAAACACCTCGTGGATGATTTATAATGTTGGAAAAATAATTAAGGCCATCATTATTTTGGCTCTGTTTCAATTTTGAAGGTGCCAGCGAGGTGAATTAGGTCACATATCCTACCTACTTTGATAAAGGGTGACTTGCCTCCCAAATGGCAAGTTTGAATTCTACTTCAGTGTCTACTATAGTTGTTAAAGAGTTCAAAGATTAGGAATATTTTTGGAGTTATGGAGATTGACCATCAAGATGGGATCTTTTCTTATTTTTTAGCAAATAGTTATGATTGTTTATGTTTAGTAAACTCGATCAAGTTTTTCGGGATCTAGGATAAATTTTGTAAAGGTTATAAATCCTGTGACTATTGTAGAAGAAAAGGTTCAACTTTGAAGACTCTTAGACACTTTTTCTATTCAATCTTCTCATGTTCTTGTCAATTAATACAAGCTCTTTTGCCATTACATGTTCAGATTTCATCTTCTTTTTGTTCTATACTTGTGCTTGGATATTTAATTCATGTTCATTCTATTTACCTAATACAAGATAGATGCCATCCTATCTCTATGTGGATAATTGGAATTGAAAGTATCTTTTCCCTGTTATGATTAGCCATTCATATGTAAGTGCCTTATGTGTGAATCTTCCAGCATAGTGAGAATTCTTCATTTATTCACCTTTATTAGAAACCCTTTGAACATTGATAGTTAGAAGCCTTGTATATTTGGTTGAATTTATGCATGTCTTGAGTGAGTGAGGTCTTATTTGTCATCTAACTTGATCCATTGAGTAAACCATTGAAAAAATATTGAAGTTACCAGGCATCTTCGAGGTGCAACCTAGAAAAGTTTCCTGCAGAGATAACACCCACAATATTCCAATTCATTTGATGGACACATATAGTTTACTAGCTTTATTTTTCCTTAAAAATAGTTTTTGGTCAATACCATAAAGTTTGAAACAACCTCCCCATTCAAAACTACAAGGTCCCATTCAACTCCAAGGCTCCATTAAAAACTACCATCCATTTTTCTCTTGGGATTGTCCCCCTGTTGCAGCTGCAACGTTCTCCCAAATTTCTTAAAATTTTGGACCCTCCTTTAATTTTTGTCTTTCTTAGATTTATTGAAATTGCTTGACTCTACTGTGAGTTTGATCTTTTGAGGGTAATTGCTAAATAAATATCTTTTTCTGCTGACGCTGCTATGTTTAACTTGGTTTTGACTTACGGGTGATTTCCTTTGGTCGGTATTGGAAGGTTTTTGAATTATGAGTCGGGGCTGTAGTCACCTACGCAACTGCCCTTGCAAAATATTTATAATGAATGACCCGATGTAAAGTTTGTTGTTCGTCGATGTGTGTTTTTCTCTGTCATTTTATTTTACTGTTAGTGTTTTTCTTTCCGCTGTCGGAGGTCTTTTGTACAGTGTATGGGAGCCGCTGTTCTCTACAGAGTCGCCGTTGCTGAAGCTAAACGACAAATGTTCCGATGCATATCCCCTAACCTAGCCGATCCCATGGTTTTATCGCTTTTCCTCGTTAATCGGAGTAGTTCATAACTATGAGCGGAAGTCGTGTCTATTTTATTCCCGCCATTACGGTTCCTTAACAGACTAACTGTCCGATTCTATAATAGTTCTGACCTCCAATGTATCAAATCTCATTGTAATGCTTTGTTTTGCTGATATTTTGTTTTTCTCCGAAGCACCTAGACCATGGGTTACCTGCCGTTGCGGTGTTTTTGTAAACTAACCGAGAGACGTTATGTGTTTCGATTTGCCGATGAAATTTTTATCTACCGGAGGTTTAGTTTTCCCACTGGTAGGGTTTTTCTCGCCCTAGGCGATGGATTTATTGGTTTTTGATCAGGTTTGAGGTTTCCATGTTGAAAGCGCAGTCCTGGGTTGTTGCTGTTGATCCTCATTTTTATTAGTAGCATGATTATGTTCATTGAAAAGTGGTTTGGATAAATGATGTGTTTTTTGTGTTGATCGCAGACAGACATGGGAGATTTTCTCAGATCCAGTTGATTATTACTGTTGCAAAGAAGTCATAGCTGGAGGACAACTCAGAAGTAAGTTGGCTGAAGAAAGAAGCAGCTAAAGCATAAAGAAGCAGAGATGTTACTCAAGGAAAAGAAGATAGCGGAAGTTTGAGATCAAGAGGATTTCAAAAGGACCAACGGATTACTGAACGTAATCATTAAGAACAGTGTCTCAGGCTTGGGAAGTTCATCACTTACCAATCCGGTCCCTTTTTACAAAGTGCCTGTAAATCTTAATCTTAATTTGAAATATAACGTTTGTATGAATCATGAGCACTCATAAAAGACAAAATTGTAAGATTAAAACGTTTGGGAAGCCCAAAGGTCACGGGGTGGGGGCAACCCAAAGGTTTTGCTATTTTTGTATAAATATAGGAAAGTTTGAGAGAACCAGGACTTTTTCCTAGTGAGACTGGTGAGACCACATTGTAAGAGGAACTATTTTGTTTTGCAATATACTATTACAGTTTTTCCTGTTGGAGAAAGCTTTGGT
The DNA here is from genome assembly GCA_001517045.1 of Pseudotsuga menziesii. Taxonomy (NCBI): domain Eukaryota; kingdom Viridiplantae; phylum Streptophyta; class Pinopsida; order Pinales; family Pinaceae; genus Pseudotsuga; species Pseudotsuga menziesii. Next base: position 11,732 of record LPNX010959694.1, read on the forward strand.
GGAATGTTCAAATGTTGTTCAATGGATGTTGTTGAATGGGAACTATTTCATTTTCAGCCTTTATTCATTAATCGTGAGATCGTTCTAACTTGTTGAACCTATGTTCTTTTATGAATGTTTTCTGGTTTATTTTATGATAATTTCCACTATGAGTAATGAATGTTTTCATAGACAATGAGCTATCTTGTTGTTCATCCATCTATTCATGTTTATGTGTTTTGAATCAAAGAACAGCTACCTGTGATTTTTCTTAATGCATGAACAGTAATACATTACTCATTAAATGATAATCTCACTCCCTAGGGATAGCTTAGTTAGTTTTATTTCCTGCTGTGTGTGGTTCAGTTGCGTGAGAGTCTAAGACGAGAGGTAAGAACCTGCACATCACATTGTGACCGCTCCTCATATTCTTTATCAATCTGCATTTTATATAGGCACTTGCATATCATACTTAAAGTTAAAAACACAAAAATATATACAGTGGACCGGGCCGCAACTGGTAAAACCTTTTAATTTTTGTTACTTGCTATACGGTAGCCGGATCGTAAACTGGACAGATTCCCCATACCAAATAGTCACGAGCTAGTTGGGAACGTTGACTAGGGAGAATCCCTTGCTGTTGTTGCCTGCGATTTTCTAGGCCTCAACATTTTTTGGCACTAGAAGGAGGGCACCAGTGTATGGCTAGCCGAGGAAACCCATTTCCTCGAAATTACTCCACCAGTGATAGTTTTGAAAGCAGTTTATTTCCTAATCCGATTCCTGAAGAGAATAGAGAACATTTGTATTTTGTGGACAACGAAGTTGCTAATGATCTGAGAAGAGACACTAGGGCTTATGTGAAGAATATTGGAGGATTATCAATTATCCCTGACTTACCTAAAAGAGAATACAAGAATAAAGACCGTCCTATATTGGAAGACTCTGTGTTGGTTGGAAATTGGGAAGAACTTGTAGAAATAGCTTTACAAGAAGTTGTTCAGCCTTTGAATCAAGTAGCTTCACCTGTACATACTCCTGTCCCTTCACCACCTCACTCTCCACCAAGACGCATGGTAGGTGTAAATGAAAATCAGCCACCTAACCCACTAAATCCACCACCTGCTTGGAAAGCTAGATCACCCTTAAACCTAACACCTCCTTGGCATGAATTACCTCAGGATTTTGAGAAGATGTTGCCCAAGTTTGACCCAAGTGAGAGGATATTAGTAGATGATCATTTGTAAAGTTTCTACTTGGCCATAGAAGGGATAATGGCTGGAGAGCACGAAGACATAGTCTGCAGACTTTTCCCACATACCCTTAAAGGAGAAGCTGCCTCATGGTATTTTGGTCTGCCTGCAAATTCAATCCCAGACTGGGATACTTTTGAAAGGATATTCAGAAGCAAATATGCAGCCCAGAAAACTCATGCATCTCTCATGAAAGGGTTGTGTGCTTTAAAGAAAGAAAGAAAAGAGAAGGTGCATAGTTTTACTCAAAAGTTTGCAACATATCTTAAAAACTTTTCTGAAACTGAAAAACCCTTGGATAAAGTTTTGATTGAATATTATACTTCAACTCTGGAACCTGATTTGGCCATGTTTTCCAAAATGAAAGCCAAACCTACGCTAACAGAGACTTAGGAGGAATCCGAGAGAGTAGAAGCTAAAAAGGAAAGCATAGAAGATTACCTGGAGCAGTCAGGAGAATTTTTTTTTGCAAAGAAAGTGTTAGAATTTCATCATTAAGCTAGCATTATATTAGGATCTTTTTTGAGAGAATAACAAGCACAGCAATCAAACACAAGAGACAATTAACATAGTGTTTATCCTTAGGGAAACCATAAATGGAAAAACCCCGCAACTTCCTCAGAGATAGAATCAACACCAAAACAGTAAAAGACCCAAAACAGTAAGTGATCTCCCAACAACAGTAATCTTCTTCTTGTCTAGCCCCAGTAACTTCTCCTTCCTAAACTATGCACTACACTTGAGTGTGTATGACTTGTGTGATAAATAGATATCCGAGATCTCTATTTATACTAATCCCAGCATGACTAAAACCATACTAGGGCTGACCTCTACTTGGAGAGTCTAATAACCCTAGTGCCCTGGAATTGCGGGGACTTTAACCCTTACACAATCGGAGGGTTACCCACTATGACTTAACATGACTTATTGACATGATTGATTCTCCCGATCGCAACATCGGGGCATGGCAACATGACTCAGTTATATTATAGATACATCCCGGATAAACATTGGGTTACAATACATAAGATACATAGATGAATACATTCTGAAGTTACAAATACATCAACACTCCCTTTTAACTAGAAAGGTATTCTTTCGACACAATTTTCAGCACTGGTCTTCTTCTCTGTATTAACTAGATCATCTCGTCATCTGCATCTTAGGTCTTCTGAGTCTTCAATTCATCTTCATCTTCAATTCATATTCGTATTCAAGTCATCTTCATCTTCAACTCATCTTCATCTTCAAGCCATCTTCTAGTCATCGGATCTGGATCATCTCTCGATCTGGATCATCATGGGACATCATCACTGGATCTGGATCATAACCCGATCTGGATCATGATGAGGCATCATCACTGGATCTGGATCATCATGAGGAATCATCACTGGATCTGGATCATCACTAGATCTGGATCATCACTGGCTATCATCACTGGATCTGGATCATCACTCGATTTGGATCATCACTGCTGGATCATCATCACTGGATCTGGATCATCATCACTCAATCTGGATCATCACTGGGCATCATCATAGGTGCTATCTCTTGATTCTTCTCGTCATTGAAACCTATACAAAGCCAGTCCTTCTTCATACTAGATGTATCATCTCAGAGCTGGTCCTTTTTCATACTAAATGAGGTAACTACTCAGAGCTAGTCCTTTTTCATACTAGATGAGCCTTCCCAGAGCTAGTCCTTTTTCATAATAGGTAGGGAATCACAGAGCTGGTCCTTTTTCATACCAGATGAGGCATCATAGAGATGGTCCTTTTTCATACCAGATGTGGCAGCTACTCAGAGCTAGTCCTTTTTCATACTAGATGAGCCTTCCCAGAGCTAGTCCTTTTTCATACTAAGTAGGGCATCATAGAGCTAGTCCTTTTTCATACCAGATGAGGCATGACAGAGCTGGTTCTTTTTCATACCAGATGTGGCAGCTACTCAGAGCTAGTCCTTTTTCATACTAGATGAGCCTCCACAGAGCCAGCCCTTTTTCGTGCTGGATGTGTCATCTACACAGAGCTAGTCCTTTTTCATACTAGATGTGTCTTCACAGAGCCATCCCTTTTTCATGTTGGATGTGGCATCCACATATACCTGACAATGGAAGGAACCAATCCTCTCACCATGTCACAGCCCTTACATCCAACCATGGAAGGAACCAATCCTCTCACTATGTTGGAATGGCACTGCACTCACATATGATCATGGAAGGAACCAATCCTCTCACCATGTCAGAATGGCATAGCACGGACACATCACTTCCTCTTGGGAGGAACCTCGATCTAGAGAACACCAAGTTTCTCCCTGAAGTACTCAAACTTCATCTTAGCCAATGGCTTAGTCAACACAGCATCTATCTGTTCATCTGTCGCAACATACTGGAGCTTCACTACTTCTCTCTGCACCATATCCCTGATATAGTGATACTTGATCTCAATATGCTTCGACTTGTCATGGAATACTGGATTCTCAGACAACTTTACACAGCTCTGGTTGTCATAGTATATACAAGTAGCATCTAACTAGAGATCAAACAAATCGGACAGTAGCTTCCTCAACCATACTGTCTCACAACTAGTTAAACAGGCTACAACATACTCTGCTTCAGCTGTACTTAGTGCCACATAGGATTGCTTCCTGCTAAACCATGATATCACACCTGATCCCATACTGAAGCAACACCCTAAAGTGCTCTTCCTATTGATGGCACTACCTGCCCAATCTGAATCAACATAACCCTCCAGGTTAATCTTTTGATCAGCCTTATACTTGAGCCCATAAGCAACCGTACCCTTCAGGTACCTCAGAATATGCTTTGCAGCAGTCAAGTGAACATGTCTCGGATCTGTCAAGTATTGGCTCAAGGTGTTCATAGCAAAGAAAATATCTTGTCTCGTGTTCGTCAGGTACATCAAGGACCCAATCATCTGACGATACATCATGACATCAACTGTCTCTGATGAAGCATCACCCAATAGCTTCAGGTTTGATGCCATAGGTGTGGTCAATGCCTTGCAGTCCATCATCCCAAATCTCTTTAGGATCTGTACTGCATACTTTCCTTGTCCAAGAAGGATTCTATCTATAGTCTGCCACACCTCCATACCTAGGAAATAGTGCATCATTCTCAAGTCCTTCATCTCGAACTCAACAGCAAGCTTTCTCTTCGTATCAGCAATCAACCTATCCATACCTGTCACAAACAGATCATCTACATATAGTAGAAGTATCACCGGGTTGCCACCTTCCACCTTGTAGTAAAGGTTGGAATCTGCTTTACTCTTGGTAAAGCCCAAACTGGATAGAAAGCTGTCAATTCTATTGTACCATGTCCTAGGTGCTTATTTCAGACTGTACAGGGCTTTCTTCAATCTACACACATGAGAATCCCTGTCATGTGTCTCAAAACCAAGTGGCTATTCTACATACACTTCCTCTTCTACTACACCATTCAAGAAAGCAGTCTTGAGATCCATTTGGTGTATATTCCATTTCATTACTGCAGCCAGAGCAAGTACCGATCTGATGGAAGTGTATCTAGCTACAGGTGCAAAGGTTTCGTCATAGTCTATTCCTTCTTTCTGGGAGAAACCCCAAGCCACAAATCTTGCCTTATACTTTTCAATGATATTGTCTACAACATGCTTGATCTTTTAGATCCATTTGGAAGTTACTATTGACTTCCCTTCTGGTCTTGGGACAACATCCCAAACATCATTCTTCATGATCGATTGATACTCTTTGATCATTGCATCCTTCCATTTTTTCTGATCTACCGCTTCTTCATACTTGGAAGGTTCTTTATCAATGAAGTCACATAGTAGAGCTACATAACTGGAACATGATCTGGTCCTTTTTATTTCTTTGAGATTCTCTTCTGGAACCCCAAATCTTTCCGTACCTTGGATAATCTCTCGTACCCAAGAAGGTTTCCTCTTGTGAGGATTCTTCTCCTATGGTGGATCTACAGGTCTTTTTGGTTCTTCAAATTCTTGATCTTCTTCTTGAGTTTCTTCATTCAGGACTGTATCATGAATTCTGGGAGCTTCTGCTTCTTCAGGTTCTTCAGTAGGTTTCTTTCTGGATTTGATGTAGGCTGAATATTTGTCAAATGTTACATCCCTGCTGACATCAATATTTTTGAATCCTGGGAAGTATATTCTGTAATCCTTTCAGCTTTCAGAGTATCCCACAAAGATACCCTTCTTTCCTGAAAAATATAATTTTGTTCTCTTCTCTTTTGGAATGTGTATGTACATAGGATAGCCGAATATTCTGAGATGGCTGACTTTTGGTTTTTTTCCGGAGAAGACTTCTTCAGGAGTCTTGTTCTCGAGTACTCTGTGTGGAGTACGGTTCTATACATACACTATTGTTCTAGCTGCTTCTGTCCAAAGGTGCATAAGAAGATCTTGATCATGAAGCATAGCTCTTGCAGCTTCCATGATGGTTCTATTCTTCCTCTCTGCAACCATATTCTGTTGTGGATTGTAAGGAGTATACAACTCCCTCTTAATCCCCGAGTCCTTACATAATTCCTTGAACTCATTTGAAGTGAATTCTCTACCATTATCTGATCGAAAAGTCTTGATCTTCTTTTCAGTCTCGTTCTCGATCAAAGATTTGAATTCCTTGAACTTGCTAAACACTTCATCTTTATTCTTCATGAAGTAAATCGATGTCTTCCTAGAAAAGTCATCAATAAAATAAACATAGTACACATACCCTCTTAGTGAGTTTGATGACATTGGTCCGCACACATCGGAGTGGATGATTTCCAAGATTCCTTTATCTTTACTTTCGCTACTTGGAAATGAGGCTTCTTTGTATTCTTTCCTTTCGCACATCCCTTGCAGACCCCTTCATGTTTTTCTTGTATTTCTGGAAGACCTTCAACAGCTTTGCTTGCAAGTGGTAGTGCTCTGTAATGCACATGTGCAAGCTTTCTATGCCATAGTTCATTTGGTTCTAGTGTGTCATGAACCAAATCTTGATCTGGTTGGCCCTTCAACTTGTATAAGCCTCCTTCTTGTTCTCCGATCACAATTGCATCATCAAAAGTCTTTCCTTTTGGCCACATGAGAACTTGGCCATCTACAAAAGCAACCCTCATTCCTTTTGCATCCAATGCAGATATGGAGAGGAGGTTCTTCTTTATACCTGGAACAAATAATACATTCTTCATCTTCAACTACTTTCCAGAGTCTAGTTTATAGAAGGATTCACCACTACCTTTTATTGGATACTGGTATTCATCCCCAAGTTTCACCTTGTGAGGTGACTCATGTTCAGATATCTTTACAAATGATTCTTTGAATCCTGTCATATGCTTGGAAGCACCAATGTCTATAAGCCAATCATTGCTTCCATGTGAAACAGTTCCCATGAGAGCAGAGATCAGTACATATTCATCCTCACTTGAAGAGTCATCACTTTCTTATCTGATTCTCTTTGAAGAAGGTTCATCATCCTCTGCAGCATGGGCATGATGTCTTCTCTTATTTCCCTTCTTCCTTAGATTTCTTTTGTTAGGGAAAAATTTGGATATGTGACCTTTTTCATCACATGTGTAACATCTAATGGTACTTAGATATTTTCTAGAGTTTGAGGTCTTACCTTTGGAGTGATAATTGTTCATCCTGTTTTTCTTAGAGTGAACTATGAGAGCTTGATCTTCACTACCCATCTTCTCTTCTCGAGCTGCTATCCTAGCTTCTTCTTGAGAGCATTCTTCCCATAGCCTGCTGAACTTGACTAACTTCTTTCTGGCATAGATTCCTTGAATGAAAGAGTCCCATGATCTAGGGAGACCATTCAAGGTGGTCATCACAATCTCTACATTTTCCACTTCTTCATCTACTTCTTCTAGCTGCTCTTTGATATGAGAGACCCTTGTAAAGTAATACTGAATAGTCTCAGCATTCTAGATCTTCACATTCTTCAATTGGTTTCTCAAGGTCATCTTCCTCTTAATGTTCTTCCCTTCAAACAATTTGGTTAGGGCATCAAACATAGCTTTAGGTGTCTTAAGGGAGGATACATGTTGTATGAGATGATCCTTGATAGAATAAGCAATGATTCTCTTTTCCATAACCATCTTCTTCTTATGCAAGGCCTTAGCCTCATCTCCCTCTGGGATTGGAGCCTCCTCATTGATATAGGAGTCTAATTCATTCTCTTCCAGGATCAGGGAGATCCTATACTTCCAAGCTTGGAAGTCATCAGCTCCCTCAAGCTTGGTATGATGAGACATCTTCAATTGAGAACCTCAAATGGAAATACAAAAGATTTAGATCTTACCAGGCTCAAGATGTCGGATCTGAAACTTGAGCTGAAATCCTGCAGAGCTGGTTTAGGAGAAAATTAGGGTTTTGCTTTTCTGGAGTTTTGTCCTTCCAAATGCCTTGAAATGTGTCCCTAACTTCAATTTTGGGGAGGAGATCAATCCAGGCCTGGGATCACTGAAAAATTCCTCTTCTGTGAAAAGCCCTAATTTCTAATAGTAGTGATAGGTCCAAAACTGAAAAACCTCAAAATTGGATTCTGCTTCGACAAAAAGATGCGCCCTAAGGAGGAGATTTATTCCACCTTACTTTTACTAAAAATCTATGGAGGAAGATCCACAAACTAGGAATCCCTAGTTTCCCACAACTACATAGTGTCTTGTTCTCAGGTTAGCTCTGATACCATGTTAGAATTTCATCATTAAGCTAGCATTATATTAGGATCTTTACTGAGAGAATAACAAGCACAACAATAAAAAACAAGAGACAATGAACACAGTGTTTATCCTCGGGGAAACCATAAATGGAAAAACCCCGCAACTTCCTCAGAGATAGAATCAGCACGAAAACAATAGAAGCCCCAAAATAGTAAGTGATCTCCCAACAGCAGTAATCTTCTTCTTGTCTAGCCCCAGTAACTTCTCCTTCCTCAACTATGCACTACACTTGAGTGTGTATGACTTGTGTGATAAATAGAGATCCCAAATCTCTATTTATACTAATCCCAACATGACTAAAACCCTAATAGGGCTGACCTCTACTTGGAGAGTCTAATAACACTAGAACCCCGGAACTGCAGGGACTTTAACCCTTACACAATCAGAGGGTTACCCACTATGACTTGACATGACTTATTTACATTATTGATTCTCCCGATCGGAACATCGGGGCATGACAACATGACTCAATTATATTATAGATACATCTCGGATAAACATCGGGTTACAATACATAAGATACATAGATGAATACATTCCGAAGTTACAAATACATCAATAGAAAGCTTTGTCCTTTACTAAGACTAAAGACAAACATTCACAAGACTTCGAAGGAATGGTGAAGATGATGCAAAAGCTTTCCAACAGAATAATAGATTTGGAAAAGGAGAAGGAGGCTCAGAAGTCTTACAAACCTTATAGAAGAAAAGAGAGGATAACAATCAATCCAAACTGCCTCCACACAGTCCTGCATCAATGAACTTAACGGAAGTAGGTATGGATAACTTTTGCACTTTTCACCAGCAGCCCCATTCTGAAAAAAATTTTCCACAATGGATAAATTCAATGACACTAGTGATGAATCAACTGTTGGACCCAAAACTAACAGAAGCTAATGATGAGGAGGAAAATGATAACGAATCAACAGAAAAGTAAGAGGATGATGCCATGGTTTTATGGGATTGTGTCTCGATGTTTGATACTGAAAAGGAAAGTGATTTAAGACATGAGGACATATTAGAAGCAAATGTGACAACGAGAAGCCAAGGGCTGATAAAAGAAGACAGGTTAATAATCTCAAAAATTAAGAGACTTTAGAAGAATATAAAGAAATTTCAGAAAAGCACCACGGCTAATAAAAATCCCGAGTTTACTATTACCAATCAAAATCCAAAGTAGTCCAACATGCCTACTAATCCCATTGAAAAGAAAATCGATAATATAAAAATGAATCTCACAGAACATAAAATGGAGTATGACATTGTGGAGGATATCAAGAAGGTAAAGGCAAATATTTCACTATTTGAGATGTGTAATGTCCCACAACAGAAAGAGAAATTATTGAGAGCACTTGAAATGCCTGAGGAAAAGCTTCCCATGGACAATCAACCCCAAGAAGAAGAAATCGGTGAAGCAAGTGTGGGAGGTAAGCCTAAATGCAAAAATCCACCTTTTCTCCTTACTTTCAAAATTTTCAACCATAACGTGCACAACTGTCAAGTAGAATCAGGGGCATCAGTAAATGTTATGCCACTATCAGTCTCCAAGAATATAAATGGACAACATAGATCATCTACCTGGCAGGTCATTCAGTTAGATAGAACAAATGTGAAGGTAATTAGGGAAATGGAGGATGTTTTAATTCGATTATCTTCAAATGAAAAGGTATGTCAATTCATTGATGTTGTAGTAGCAGACATACCTGAGGCGTATGGACTTGTTTTGAGTAGGTATTGGTCAGTAAAGCTGAATGGATATTTTGCATCAGACTGGTCACATATGTGGCTACCTTATAAAGGAAGTCCAAATCAAATTAAAGTTATAAGAGAACCCCACATGAAACACAATATCACTCAGTTAGAAGGTAAGAATGAACAAGTGAATTTTGTTTTGGGGAACTACTTCGTTGAGCTAGAACTGAGAAATTACCAAGAAGAACAAGCCAGCAGTACATCAGACACCCAGCCTGATCTCCTTTGATTTTCGCAGGCTGATGAAATTGATTGTAAAATAGTAGATTTAGCTTTAGATGTAGATGTTGATTCATGTATAGTAGTAGTAGATGATTTTTGGACACTCTTCTTTGATGGATCTAAAAATTTGGAAGGATTAGGAACTGGCTGTGCCTTGATTGATCCTAATAAAAATAAACATTTCCTTTCATGTAGGTTAGACTTTGAATGTACCAATAGCACAGCCGAATATGAAGCATTAGTTCATGGACTAAGAAAAGCGATTGAATTAAAAGTAGAAAATCTGAAAGTGTATGGGGATTCTAAAATAATTGTAAAACAGATTCGAAATCAGATCCATTGCATTTCCCCTCATTTAAAAGCTTATCAAAATGAAGTGTGGGATTTGCTTAAAGGTTTTTATGAATTTAATATTGTATCAATTCCTAGACTAAAGAATGCAACAGCTTACTTGTTAGCCACCTCAGTTGTGAGCCTTGTACCCTCTAATAATAGGTGTTCTATTGAATTACTTTTCAAGCCTTCTGTTCCAGACATGATTACAAATTTACGAGTTTTTGACGACAATTAGCAGATTCTGGAATGTTTGACAAATGATGAAACCTTCAAAGGGGAAATCATTGATGATGAAGAACATCAAGCTGAGCTAAAATTCAATAATTTTATTCCTAAAGGAGTCAGGACTTTAGAGAGAATGTTTCATCTAAACTGCAAATTCAGAAGGCCAGTAAATGTTAAGACTCATAGCTTGTCTTTACAATTTGAGCTGATTAATTTAGGAACTGAAATTGAGCCTAAATATGTGAATTTGGGAAAGTGTTGCTCCCCAGGTGAAAAAAATAAGTTCATCAGTTTGTTCAAGCAATACAGAGATGTGTTTTCCTGGACATATGAAGATTTGAAAACATATGACACCAATATTATTCAGCATGTCATCCCTATTAGGACTGGGGTCCAGCCTTATCAGCAGCCTTTAAGGAAAATGCATCCAAAACTGGAGCCTCTAATTCAGAATGAAGTAAATAAATTGTTGGATGCTAAAATTATTTTCAAAGTCAGACACTTAGAATGGGTTTCAAATCTGGTACCAGTAAGGAAGAAATCTAAAGAAATTAGACTATATGTGGATTTCAGAAACTTAAATCGCGCTTCACATAAAGAGAATTATCCAGTTTCACCCATGGAACAGATATTGCAAATGGTTTTGGGTTCTGAGTTATTCTCTTTATTAGATGGATTCTCTGGTTACAATCAGGTGTTAGTAGCTGAAGAAGATAGACTCAAAACTACATTTAGAATAAGATGGGGGACTTTTGCTTACAGAAGGATGCCTTTTGGAATCATAAATGCTGGAGCTACTTTCCAGAGGGCTATGGATATAGCTTTCCACAGTGTGATTGGCCACAGTGTTGTGGTATACCTCAATGACATCACAATATTTTCAAATAAAAGAGAAGAACATGCATTTCATCTAAAGCATATTTTCGAGTGTTGCCGAAAATATGGTATCTCGCTAAATCCCAAGAAGTGTGTGTTTGCTGCTAGAGAAAGAAAAGCTACTAGGTCATGTGGTATCTAAGAAGGGGATATCCATAGACCTAGAAAGGATCAAAGCTATCAAACATATCCCCTTACCCCATAACAAAAAGGACATGCAATCATTTATGGGGACAATAAATTTCGTGCCAAGGTTTGTGTCGGATTTTGCCCAAATTGTTAAGCCTTTGCAGCAAATGGTGAAACAAAGTGTACAATTCAAATGGACTAATGTAGAGAAGAATGCATTTAGTAAAATAAAGACATCTATTGCTCATGCACCCTCTCTCAAAAGTGTAGATTATATGAAAGATTTTATTTTGTACACTTTCACATCTGACGATTCACTAGCAGCTGTGCTTACTCAAAAGGAAGATGGGGGAGATGAGTTCCCCATATCATTTATGAGCATTGGTTTGCAGGGGGGCAAATTAAATTACCTAGCTGTGGAAAAGCAAGCTTATGGAGTCTTCAAAGCGATAAAACAATTCAGGCCATACATACTTAAGAACCAGACCAAGGTAATAGTTCCACACCCAGCTGTGAGGTCTCTTTTCGTGCAAAAAGAATTAGGAGAAAAAAGAGGCAACTGGGTAATATATTTGCAAGAGTATGACCTCAAATTCAAGCCATCTTCCATTGTTAGAGGGCAAGTATTGTGCAAACTAATGGCTGAAGGCAACAATAATGAAGAAAACAATTGGGAAAATGAAGCAGAGTTACATATGATGGATGTATGTCCTCTTTTCACAACTCCAGATTCCTGGTACCGAGACCTTGTTCATTACCTTTAGGAGGGTCTGTTGCCAGAACATTGGAATTCCAAGTAGCGAAGAGTGTTGCACCTTAAATCAGTTGTGTATCAGATCATTGATGGAATTTTATTCAGGAAAAATTATGATGGAGTCCTTCTCAGGTGTTTAGAGAAGGAAGATGCAAAAAGGGTCATAACTGAGTTACATGATGGGCCTGCTGGAGGCCATTTTTTTGGAGATACGACAGCACATAAGATTCTCAGAGCTGGGTACTATTGGCCCACACTATTCAAGGATGCTCATGTGCATGTTAGAAAGTGTGATATCTGCCAGAGGTGTGGGGGAAGACAAGCCAAAGTAGCAAGACCATTGAAGCCAGTTATGATAACAGAACCATTTGAGCAGTGGGGAATTGATATCATTGGAGAAATAAAACCAAATTCTTCCTTACAGCACAAATATATTCTAATGGCAACTGAATACTTCACTAGATGGGTCGAAACCATTCCACTACGTAAAGTCAATGAAGATGCGGTCATGAATTTCTTGCATGATCATATTATGACTAGGTTTGGGGTTCCAATTTCCATGGTTTTTTATAATGATACTTATTTTTCTTCTGTTAGATTAACTGCATTCGCTCATGAAAAAGGAATTAAGTTGCATTATTCTAGTAACTACTACCCACAAGGAAATGGTTTGGTAGAATCTACGAACAAGAATTTGATTAGGATCTTAAAAAAGATTGTCATAGAAAACCAGAGAAGTTGGAATTTAGCATTATCGAAATCTCTTTGGGATGATAGGGTCACACCCAAGAATTCCTTAGGTGTGTCACCGTATACCCTTGTTTATGGAAAAGAATCTATACTTCCTCCTAACATTATGCTACAATCCTCCATAATAGCCCAAGAATCTAGAGGCACAGACAACGAAATCCTGCAACTGAGAATTTATAATCTTTTGAAGGCGGAAGAGTCTAGATCCAAGGCCAAGGAACGTTTTAAGCAGCAGTAGGAAGTAGTGAAAAGGTGGTTTGATAAGCACAAAGCTGGAACAAAGGAATTTGAAGTGGGAGACCTGGTTCTTAAATGGGATCACCCGCATGATGAAAAGGGGAAGCACATGAAGTTTCAACAGTTATGGGTAGGCCCTTTTCAGATTGCAGGAAAACTTGGCCCCTCAACCTATAAGTTGCAAGATTTACAGGGGTGGGAAGAGAACTTGCCAGTTAATGGTTTAGTTCTCAATCCTTATTTTGCTTGATTTTTTGTTTTTGTTTTGTACATAAATAATTTAATTTGGTTGATTGCTGCTTGTTTTTAGTTAAAATTTATTTTTTTATTTCAATAAAAGAGGCAAACTGTTGGTTGCATGGAGCCTCAGAGTTCTGGATTAATTGAAATCTTTGGGTAGAAGACTGTATCCTTTTGTTTGAATATGATGGAATTTCTTATAGTAAGTAGTTTTCCTAAATGGCTGTGAACACATTGAAGTCTTGCTTAATCCCTGAAAGATAACTCAGGATCAAGAAGTCTGGAATACTATTTCAAGGCCCCATCCATTCCACATCTAAAATGTCCTAAGGTATGATAGAAAAAGACCCATGGAAATAAAGCAAGGTAAATAGTATATTATATATAAATTATCCCATGCCAAGAATTGAAAGCCAAAAGGTTAATAAGAGTCAAAAATCCTAAGAAAGCAATATGTATCAAACAAAGTACTGAATCTTATAAGTACAAAATTACCAAAAGTTCTTCTCCGTCCATGAGCTGAAAATTACATACATCTCTCACACAAAAGGACATTATGGATAGAAGAGTCTGAATAAAAAAATTTAGAAAGAAAGGCACGAGGAGGACTCAAAGGAATAAAAAGTTCACAAGCATACAAAAGTGCAAAATGGCTTGGGAATGAGGAACAAATGAATATTTCTGTTTTCCATGTGTTACATTCCTGTGGTGTCTAAGCTGAAAGCTACTCGAAGATCGAGGTAAAATGAAACTCATCTACTTGGCCTCAAAAGAGTTCTCTTGAATTTGAAGTCTTAGTTTCCGTTTCCTAAATAGGACTATTATCAATGATTAAAAGTACATATATTTTCCATTGTGGGAATCCAGACATCTAGAAGAATTCAACATGTTGGTTTTATTGCTAAACAGTCTGTTTCTTAAGGAAGAAATTATCCAGAGATCTGGGTTCACTAGGTAGTCACCATTTGTTGCAGCCGCAACGTTCTCCCAAACTTCTTAAAATTTTGGACCCTCCTTTAATTTTTGTGTTGTTTAGATTTATTAAAATTGCTTGACTTTGCTGTGAGTTTGATCTTTTGAGGATGATTGTTGAATGAATATCTTTGTCTGCTGATGTTGCTATGTTTAACTTGGTTTTGACTTATGGGTGATTTCCTTTGGTCGCTATTGGAAGGTTTTTGAATTATGAGTCGGGGCTGTAGTCTCCTACGTAGCCGCCCTCGTGGAAGCTTTATAATGAATGACCTGATGTAAAGTCTGTTGTTCACCGATGCATGTTTTTCTTTGTCATTTTACTTTACTGTCAGCATTTTTCTTTTGACTGTCAGAGGTCTTTTGTACAGTGTATCGGAGCCACTGTTCTCTATAGAGCCACCGTTGCGGAAGCTAAATGACGAATGTTCTGATGCATAGCCTCTACCCTCGCCGATCCCACGGTTTCATTGCTTTTCCTTGTTAATTAGAGCAGTTCATAACTATGGGCGGAAGCCGTGTCTATTTAATTCCTACCATTGCGGTTCCTTAACAGACTAACCGTATGATTCTATAATAGTTCCAACCTCCGATGTATCGAATCCTGTTGTAATGCTTCGTTTTGTCGATGTTTTGTTTTGCTCCGGAGCACCTAGACCATGGGTTACCTGCTGTTGCAGCATTTTAGTAAACTAATGGATAGACGTTATGTGTTCCGATTCGTCGATGAAGTTTTTATATGCCAGAGGTTTAGTTTTCCTGCCAGTGGGGTTTTTCTCACCCTAGGTGATGAATTTCTTGGTTTTTGATCTAGTTTGAGGTTTCCACGTTGAAAGCGCAGTCCCGGGTTATTACTGTTGATGCTCACTTTTATTGGTAATATGATTTACGTTCATTGAAAAGTGGTTTGGATAAATGATGTGTTTTTTGTGTTGATCGCAAACCGACATGGGAGATTTTCTCAGATCCATTTGATGATTACTGCTACAAAGAAGTCATAGCTGGAGGACAACTGAAAAGTAAGTTGGTTGAAGAAAGAAGCAGCTAAAGCATAAAGAAGCAGAGATGTTACTCAAGGAAAATAATATAGCAAAAGTTTGAGATCAACATGATCTCAAAAGGACCAACGGATTACTGAGCGTAATCATTAAGAACAGTGTCTCAGTCTTGGGAAGTTCATCAGCTACGAAGCCAGTCCCTTTTTACAAAGTGCCTGTAAATCTTAATCTAAATTTGAAATATAACGTTTGTATGAATCATGAGCACTCATAAAAGACAAAATTGTAAGACTAAAATGTTTGGGGAGCCCAAAGGTCACGGGGTGGGTGAAACCCAAAGGTTTTGCTATTTTTGTATAAATATAGGAAAGTTCGAGAGAACTAGGACTTTTTCCTAGTGAGACTGGTGACAACACATTGTAAGAGGAACTATTTCGTTTTGCAATATACTATTACAGTTTTTCCTATTGGAGAAAGCTTTGGTGGAATGTTCAAATGTTGTTCAATGGATGTTGTTGAAGGGGAACTATTTCATTTTCAGCCTTTATTCATTAACCGTGAGATCGTTCTAACTTGTTGAACCTATGTTCTTTTATGAATGTTCTTTGGTTTATTTTATGATAATTTCCACTATGAGTAATGAATGTTTCCATAGACAATGAGCTATCTTGTTGTTCATCCATCTATTCATGTTTATGTGTTTTGAATCAAAGAACAACTACCTGTGATTTTTCTTAATGCATGAATAGTAATACATTACTCATTAAATGATAATCTCACTCCCTAGGGATAGCTTAGTTAGTTTTATTTCCTGCTGTGTGTGGTTCAGATGCATGAGAGTCTAAGAAGAGAGGTAAGATCCCGCGCATCACATTGTGACCGCTCCTCATATTCTTTATCAATCTGCATTTTAGATAGGCACTTGCATATCATACTTAAAGTTAAAAACACAAAAAATATATATGATGGACCAGGCCGCAACCGGTAAAACCTTTTAATTTTTGTTACTTGACCTATGGTAGCCGGACAGTAAACCAGTGGATTTCCCATACCAAACAGTCACGGGCTAGTTGGGAACGTTGACTGGGGAGAATCCCTTACTGTTGTTGCCTGCGATTTTCGAGACCTCAACACCCCCCAATGTTCAATTAGAGGAAATTTCATCTCAAAATGGGCCTCCTAAGGAAAATAATAAAATAATAGTTAAAATAATAAAATAATATATTTATTAATTTTGGAGGAAGAAAAGAAAAAAACTACTTTTTTTTGTTTGTATTTTCGACATATCTCCTTATGTTTTTACTCAAATTTCGAGCGAGAGAGCTCCCTGGATGTAGAATTGAGTTCTACATCCAACGAGTACCCACACTGCATACTTTTGATGGACCCCACTACACCAAAAACAAGAAATACCTGAAAAATCATGATGATGATGTGGCGGGGTCTATCAAAAGTATACATTGTGGGTACTCGTTGGATACAGAATTTAATTCCACATCCAACATGCTCACCCGATCGAAATTTGAGTAAAAACAATGGGAGATATGTCAAAAATACAAACAAAATAAGCAATTCTTTTTATGATACCTATCCCCAAATTTATAATAAAAAATTGTTTAAGGCCTATACAATATTTCAAATTTAAAGCAATTTCATTGGCTAATACATGATGACATGGAATTTGAATTAGGGTTGAAAGGCCCATTTTGAGTTGAAATTTCCTCTAATTAGGCCAACCCTACTCTTGTAACAATGTTAGAAATGGTATATAGTAATATTGCAATATCACTCCATATTTCAAGGGAAATAGTTGGTAGTTAAGAGAGTAATTGTATTTTTCATATAAAGCATAAGAGAATGTAACAATTTATATGATTGAGTTTAATTGATAATAAACAAATACAAAGACATAACCAACAAAAATGAAAAACTAACCCTGAAGGGATCCACAAGGGTCACCAAGACAACCACGAGTATCTTCACCCTTTTGACCCACATTATCATTACCACCTTGACACAACATATATCTTCACCCTTTTGACATAAATTACACCTTATTTTACATCAATGACAAGTTCTTCCAACACACCTTGGTGTGCCTAGGAACTTAGTACGATAGGTTTGATTGAATTCCTAGCAATGTTTATTAACTAGTTGCACTGATTCAACTTGAAAGATTCTTCATTTATCTACTCAGATCAGAACTGCAAGAGTATTTTTTTGTTGTGCATGCATGACTATTTATGCACATAATGGTTGTAGGTTCACTTTTTGGATAGTTCGCATGGTTGTGCATCGAAAATGCACAATATTGGTTGTTTGCATAGTGAAACTAGTTTACTAGTCTTAGTATCTCATTTTCATGTTTATTATGTTTAATCATTTTAAAAATGGTTATTTGCTCATATTTAAATGGAAGTTAGGTGTTTATTATCCATTTAGATTGATAAATTGCATTATTTCACTAGAACAAATCATTTTATGCTAAGTGTCATTATTTGTAAGATAAGTGTTGTAATTAGCGCATTACTTACCTTAATTAACTAGTTAATGATGTATTGTTGGAAATGACCTTTTGTGTGAATTTCCAATGTGTTATGGATTGGGATGGATGTATAATGATGTTAGGCATTGTTGTATAATATTTTCTATCCTTGGCTCAATTGCTTTCTCATATGTAAATTTTATTTTAATTAATTTGTGATTATTGATATTATGTCGTAATTAATTTGTGAAAAATTAAATTATTTATTCTATTTCTCCATTGTGCTTAAATTTTTTAATTATCCTCTTAGAGATCATTATGTGTCCCTAAGTCTATTTCATAGCACCAAGGTACATTACAGGTGGTATCAAAGCTATGGTTGCAACACTATAACTGTTGGGCCTATTAGTCGTTTTGAATTTGTTTTGCTTAGATGGAATGTTATTATTGTTTTTAATTATATTTATTATTGCTTAGATGAAAATTTATTATGAAGGTGCTATTATTCTTTAAAAAAAGATGAAATTATTGAAGACATAGAAGTTGTCTCGAAAATCCATATCATTTTTATGTATTTTGTTTAATTATTTATTTTGAAAAATTATGTATCTATTAAATGATAACAATAAACTAAATGCTAACAAAAGTTATAACGAACACTTTTCAACTCATAGTAAGTAGTTAAAACTAGAGAAGACCTAGCATATAAAACAACAGAAGGATAAAAGAAAAACAAACACCTTATGGTCTTGAGGAGGAGTATGTAGGACATAGAAGGAGTAGTCCATCCCTTGATCTAGAAGACTAAACTAGGAAGTATGATGACAATATTGCTCGGCATCAAGAACATATAATGAATGAACTAAAATAATTAAGGTATACCAAGAAGAAACAAAAAGAGAAGAAAGGAAACACATCCTAGAAAGAAATTTATGTTAGACAGTTATCAAACACCTCCTTTGAGAAAAAGAGGTAGAAGTCTAGAGAGTAGTCCAAATCATTCTTCAAAATACCATAGTAGTAAAAGAAGGTATGATCGGAATTAGTTATGGAAGAATTAAGAAAGATAAAACCTCCAACCTTCAATGGTGAAAATAAACAAGGTGAAGAAGCGGAAGCATGGCTGATAGAACTCAGAACGTTTTTTCAATTGCATCATTATTCACCAAACGTGGAAGAAAGGATAATTATTTATCATTTGCAAGGAAGGGATTCTATTTGCTGGGAACATCTGACTAAACAAAAATACATTGACGAAGGAA
Organism: Pseudotsuga menziesii; assembly: GCA_001517045.1. Taxonomy (NCBI): domain Eukaryota; kingdom Viridiplantae; phylum Streptophyta; class Pinopsida; order Pinales; family Pinaceae; genus Pseudotsuga; species Pseudotsuga menziesii. Next base: position 30,931 of record LPNX010959694.1, read on the forward strand.
GGATCACTTGTAGGAAGTTTAAAAAGTATTTTCAACAAGAATATATTTCAGAATAATACTATGATCAAATGGTGGAAGAGTTCTTTGAGCTTAAGTTGGGTAGCATGACTATGGATGCATATAAGAAGAGGTTTCTTGAACTTTTAAATTATGCAGATTACATAAAACATGAGAAAGTCAAGATCAAAAGGTTTCTAATTGGATTTCCATCTTTTCATAATGACAAATTTAGTATGATATGCCAAAAACTATGAAGGAAGTAATTTGGAAAGCAAAACATTTGTATAAAGTGGATAAAAATAAGAACAAAAGAACTATCAGGATAAGTATAACATTAAGCATGAAAAAATAAAGAAAGGATTCCAACCTCCCATGAACATAAATGATAATTTTCATAAGCATTCAGGTTCAAATAAGATACCTCCTGTATAGTGTTGGCATTGTAATGAGAACCATTGTGCAAGATAATGTCCACACAAGAAAAGTAACAACCTTTACAACATTCATGAATAAACAACTGTGGTGATGTCAGTGGGACTCAAAATACCTATGAAAATTTGGAAGGTAGACAGAAAGATCATCAGTCTCACATGATTGAAGTAGCAGGTAAGATTGGTAACAAAATTGTGTCTATTCTGATTGATTTTGGAGCTACTAACAGTTACATTACACCTAGTATAGTTTTGGATTATTCTCTTAAGAAAAGAAACCTTGAAGTAGAAATCCTTGTATAGTTAGCAACTGGAACTAAGAAAAGAGTCACAAAGATAGTAAGACAATGCCCCTTAGGTATGAATTGACTAAAACATTTTGTAGATATGAATATCATTCTTTTAGGGTATTACAATGTATTGATTGGTATGAAGTGGATAGACACACATCATGTTATTCTAGATTGTCATAATAAAACTTGCACATGTTTGGGTGAGGAGGAAAACATAGTAACAATTAAAGGCATACCTAGACCAATATCTTTAAGACAAGTTACAACTTTATAGTTAAAGAAATGTTTTAGAAAAAGGATGTTACACCTATGGATCTCATATAGAAGAATCAAAGAAAAAAGAACCTAAGTTACAAGATTCTTCTATATTAGCTACATGAACTTAGGCTATTTTTTCTTTCATTATTCTATATGAACTTACATTTGGTTCAATATTACAAGATTTTGCAGATATATTTCAAGAAATACCTGGAATGCCTCCTAAAATGGAAATACACTTTAGCATTGATTTAGCACCCAATACAGTTCCTTATTCTAAGGCCCCTTATACAATGAGTACTCCTAAATTGAAAGAGTTATATATGTAGTTAGAGGAGTTGTTAAAGAAAGGTTCTAACTAAACTTAGACCTTTATCATATATTCATAGATATAAAGTAGCTAGTTTTGCCCCCCTTCAACTGTTCATTCTATAAAATTTATAGATTTCATACTTTTAGCTCTTTCCTCTTCAGCTTGATTTCTATTCTTCATTCATTTTTTTTCTGACTTATACATGAATTTTTGTTTTACTGTTCATTCATATTCTTCAACAGCTAAAAGAATTAATCCCTTGGATGTAATTTTCCCTCCCTTTTGTAGAGGAGGTTTTTGTAATTATTATCTATTCCTTTAGGTGGTTACACCTATTCAAGAGTTACATTTTCTAGAAGTGTCTCTTCATATTTCATATTTGTTTTATTTTTTACTTATGTTTCGATTTTCTCTTTATTTAAATTTGTGTTTCGTCCTTTCGTTTTTCTTTATTTTTTTTTCCTAGGACCCCTTATTATTTAAATTAGAAAATATAAGGTTCCAATGTTCACATAACACTTAAACAAATCAAGAGGGGTTAGAATTCCAAGGTATTACACATATGGAAACCTATGTGTTCAATCCGAAATGGTATGATCCCCTAATATGAAGGAGGACCCCTTCCCAAGATAGAGGGGTGGTGAAATGGTTTATGACTACTATTAAAAAAAATATGATTCTACAAAAGAGGCCTCAGATATATGATCTCAGTTTGATCAATTTTCATGTGGGTGAGGTGTTTTTAATTCACATGCTTCTAAGATTGGTAGGCACAAGAAAATTGATCTATTAGTTTGGTGGTGGATTCATGGTGTTGATTCTCTTGAGTTGCAACAATTTTTAATATGATTACTTCGACATGGATCTAGTTCTTTATCTTGTGAGAGGAATTGGACCAAGTTTATGCTTTCAACCATTCAATGAAGAGAATTCAGTTGGGATCAAAGAAGGAAAATAACTTAGTCTACATTCATATCATACTTTGTCTCATATATTGAAAAGACCCATGGTACAAGGAGGGTCCTTTCAAGATATGGGACTAATACAAAAATTATGTTGTATGTGCGGATGAGGAGATAGAACTAGATGACGTTAATAAAACACCTCCAGATTCTATGGATGAAGAGGTGCCTCCACTTGAGAGTAATTCCTACCTAACATGAGCTTCTTGACTGAGGACCTTAGTTAGTTGAAAATAGCGATGATCCAAATGTATAGTTGTCTTAGAAAACATGGCTAGAGGAACCAAAATCATCTATGTTGTTCATTGTTCAATGTTTTTTGAATTTTCTATTTCTTATTTGGAAATGTCATTAGGAAAATTTTGGACATAGTATTGCAATGGACATATATCATGTGAATATCAATATGTTTATATTATTGAAGAAATGTGAATGTTTTAATTCATATGTTAGCGTGTTACCTGTTGAAAATGATTTTGTGTGTGTTTGTGCTTCTTTAGTATCTCCTACATAGCTAAGTCCCATGTTTAAAAAAGTGTCTTCATAGTCCTAGTTCATGTACCCAAAACCAAGTACCTTGACAAATTGGCTACTTTATGCTATTCTACTTTTGGAGGATTCCCATAATATTAAAGACTCTAAAGTTCATTGTTGATTTCACCCTTATTTCATTTAGAGCTATTGTATATGCTTCTATTAATTAGAGTAGCCTTTACTTTTTTTAATATCTGCATGACTAACTTGCCAATATTTTGAAGCATTTTATTTATAATTATGCCACTACTTCTCCCATAGCATGATCGTACTTAAGATTTGAATACTCATATTTGTGAATTGCCTCACTAAAACTACATGGTTACAATCTTATAAGGTATGTGTCAAACATCAACTATTATCAAATGCATAACTTAAATGACCTGTTTTACTCATATTGGTTATGGATTACAATATTCAATGGAGAAAAATATTTTCATAGTTTCTTTGGTCTTGAAAAAGTTGAATATTGGAGTTTTAGGGGATCCATATTGCATAAATTCCAAATTGTTTTTTGTTGATGAGCCCTATGAACTTTTGCAACTAACATTTCTTATGAAAATGGATCATCATGTAATTTGTCATCTCTTTCAATACTTTCTAGGTAGAAAAAATGCAGTTATTTCCTTGTAAGGCCCCCTTCAAGACAAGTCCTACTTTGGTGAAGTGGGGTCCATAACCTTTAGATCTTGCTTGTTTTTCCTTTAAGAGGAAGGATTTTTCTTGTGTAAGATAAACATTTTTTTGCATTTAAGATATTTGTGGTTCCTAGTTTAAAAACTATAGGAATCATTTTATTTGAATTTGAAGGGTTATTGTTCTTCAACCATTGGAATAACATAATGGATATATTAACATGGAGATGGGTGAGGAGAATCTGATTTACAAAAACAAGCATATGAGATTAGTGAAGGTGCATGTAAAGACCTCAAGCAAATAAAGAGTCATTAAAAAATAGATGCCTTGTTAAGTTAAAAAAAAATAATCATAGGTAAATATAGGTCCATGTATAAAAAAATCCAATACTTGAGTGGATATCCGACAATATTGGCCTTCCTAAACTTTTAGCTCATCACAACTATGATAATTTAGGAATGTTTTTTCTTGAAATTTTTTTAGCATAAAAATAAAATGCTAAAGTAGATACTAATAACTACCATCATCGTCATTAAAGTATTGCAAATCTAATTTTTTCTCATTAATTTTTAACTATCCACATTATATTTAAAACTATAATTAAAAAAATACCATTATTACATACATTGTATAAAAATATTTAATTTAATTTTGTTTGTTTTTTTTAATTAGACACACTATAGCCCGCACAGGTGTGGCTCATTGGAGGTTCCGTTGTTATGAAGTCACTTGTTGTAAATTGGAGGTCACGAGATCAATCCCACCTGGGTTTACCTGTGTCCCATGTCTTGCGGAAGGTGTGAGGCACCTAGGGTTATAGTGATAGTGGGAATGGATCCCTTAACCCCATGTCACGCAAGTACTAGCCCGGCCCAAGTTGTTCATTCCCCTAGTCAAAAAAAATAAAAAAATAGACACACTATTATAAAATATTAAAATAAATCAAACATTTTATATAGTGTTATTCAAATAAAAAAATATTATTAATACAAACACATTCATAAATATTTTATTTGATTTTATAGATATTTTAATTAACTACATCATACAAATATTAAAATATAAACCACATATCATGAAGCAAGCAAAACATTTTATCATGAAACTCTGGAAAGTACAGGAAAACCTGACTATGGAAAGGATATAAGATCGATCTGAAGAGGAGAATATTAAGGAGGTTCACGTGAAAAAAAAGGAGAGCACTCGGCTTCAAAGGTTTCAATCCTTCCCATTGTTGCTCGGCCTATTGCACAGAATCCACTCGCATTTATAAATGTTTGTCCTTGTACTATACATTAAAAAAGATAGGTTGCTAACTATTGAGCAAAAAAAGCACATGTGACCCTCTATTTTTTCCCTTTGAATGAATTCAATTCTCTATTACTCATAACAAATGTATATTCCTTCTCCATACCCCTAAATATTCGGTAATTATGAATTTTTATTGTACATGTTTTCTGGTGAGGAGCTCAAAGCCAAGGCCCCACCAGAAAAACATTGTAACTCTATATGAGTTAATTTCCTAAGTGGTATACTTAGGATACTTAAGCAATGTAAAAATTGGGAAACTAAACTCACAAGGGCCAAAAGTGAATGGTTGGGAGCCATAACCCCCCACTCGGACGACCTAAGCTCTCCTAGATATCAACCTAAGATAAATTAAGTCATGACATGCCTGATTACGCGATTAACAAAAATAATGGATCTCTATGATCCTCTTCATTAAGGAGGAAACACGATGTCCCACATAAAACTCATTATGGCACCAAATACCAAGGAAGCATGCTTAAATACCCTACAAGTATAGATACGGTCCGTACGTAAAAATATGGAAAGGAATATCATGTAAAAAAACATGCAAAAGAATATAACCATATATATATACATGGATTACATCATAGGAACGGGAAATGGAAACGGGTATGTGCATAACATGATCATTTAAAGAGATGGTAAATTCGACTTAGGGACATGAGGATTCTTTTCTCTATGCATTAATGAGTAGGTTAAAGGTGCGATTTCCATGGAGGAAATCATGGCAGTTACTCCCATGACAACAGGAAATCATGGGAATATGTCAGAATCTTGGGAATAATGGTGCCACTTGGCTCCTAGACAGCTAAGAGGGGTAAAATGATTTAGTATACCCGTGGTTATTAAGTTGTGGGGACGGAGGATCTCTGCCTATATAAGGCATTTGTCTCTGCGTTTTGGAGGGGGAAGAACCTCACGATTTGAGAGGGAACGCACTCGAGAGAGGAGAAAGGTGTAAGGATTCTACCTTGATACATTTCCATTAATTTGGTGTTGAGTCTGGGAAAAGGGGCGCCATCATTGAGAGAAAATTACAGCTCCTGGATCTCTAATCGGAGGCAAGATACATAGTACCCTCCGCAAGAGACACTCCTGGTAAACTTCTAGTTATGTGCAGTAATGATTATCTGCATCACCTTCGCCTGGATAAGAAATCTGTTTTGGTATGTTTGTTTTCACTGAATGCAAGTTGATTTCCTATAAAACTAGTTAAATCGGATTTTCTTTCGCTTGAAGTCTAAGATGTATCCTGCAGTGTTTACTTTCATGGGTTGCAAATCTGACTTCGTGGGCTGTGAGTTCCAGCCGCGTTTTTCTTTAGTACATTTTTGCAATATATATATACTTACATAATTGTTGTTCCGTATCACACAAATGTGCCATTCGCTGGGAAAAGTTATCCACCCATAATCTTGCCAAAGTTGCAATAAAATGGAAACTATTAGCTACAATTAATTGCAATCTAAGGTTCAATTTCAGATTTGATATGAAAAAATTTCATAATGGCTTTGAACCCTAGGTGCTTAAAAGGAAATTTATGATTAAACGACTAAAATTTATCTTATAGTAGTGGTATACTGGCTCACGGTTCTACTTCGGGTATGCGTTTCTGGTCGTGCACAAGCAAGGCATACTGTTATAAATTTGTTTTGCTTCTCTCATCTCAATGAGCTGATTTATATGAGCGTTATATTTTGTTTGCGTAGGTTGATGGAGTCGATGTCCAAGATGAAGGTCTAGGGGTAAGGTAGTTGGATATTATGACAGATTAAGGTCTAGGGGTAAGGTAGTTGGGTATTATGACAACTTATGTCAATATTGACCCAAGATTGGTTAAATGTTATTGATATAACATTATCTTGATCTGAAAACCTGCTATGTACCAACATTGCAAATAGGGAGGCATGAATGCTTAATTATTACAGTAAACTTATAAGGATACCGATAGAGTTTGTTCCTTCCGTAGCCTAACACTAGTAGTGGATAGTTTAGCATACTCCCAGAGATACATAGTCTAGGAGGAAAACTAAAAAAAAGTATGGCAATGATGTTGTTGTGGAATTGTAACCTTTTAATGAAATAAATGTCACAGGATGTGAGCGTTTGGTGGACGTAACCCATGGATTGGGTGAAACACGTACATTGGTGTTTCTCTCGTTCTTGTGTTTGAATGTTTTTAATTTCCTCGTATTATTCTATGCACTTATGACATTGTTCTGCAAAATAATAAATTATTTTAGAAAGGATAATCAAGGAAAGTTATGGTTACTTTGTTTGCACACTCGAACTGTCTTTAAGAACATTCTAAGGATGAAATGTTTGTATACTACACCTCTTAAGTTATAAATGATAATGTATTGGAATTACATTAGGATGACTGATATATTGTGGATGGAAGATTGTAAAGATATGCCAGTAATAGGAATGGAAGAATGCCTCTTATGTTTCAATGGTTAGTATTAAAATGGTTAGTCTTTTAAATAGAGTATCTTTTGCTTAAAATGGATGGTAGACCTATGACTCGCCACCATTGATAGTAGATACATTATAGATAAAGATCATTGATTGAAATATGTGGATTTAATCACTTAAGCGACCCATATGTTAGTTGCAAGTCACTGTATGTCAAAATGTGATTAAAGCAAGTTGTGTATGTATTCAAATGATAGATGGAAGTTGCTCTCTATTGAGATCAAACATTTTAGACCACAAAGTTTATGTTATTATTAAGATTAGTATTAGTAGCGCAAATGGGGTGTATTATATCATAATTACATGGTAAGGCCTTCGTTGGAAAACTATAATCTAAAAGAAAGATGATAATGCATAAAAGACTCTGCCATAGATTTTTGGCTTTATATAAATATGTGTCATGAAAAATTAACAAGGCTGCAGGTGCATCTTGGTAGTCATACAGAACTCTAGAGGAACAATAGTGTGTGTGGTTTTATCGAAGGTACCAGTCATTTTAATTCCATGATTGATAGCAAATTTATTTCTTTGGAGTTTTGGGTATGTTACAAATGGTATCAGAGCAAGGTTGACAATACTCGGGCCTACTTGGGCTCAACACGAGGTTAGAAAGCAGGAAGATTGTTAAACCTAAGCAATCAATTGAACTTGTTTTGGATGCATGGCGATGATGGACAAGAAAACAAGATCGAAATAGGTAACTAAGAGGATAAGTAATGAAATATCATGGCAAAGGTATGTTATTGCATTGTTGGCAGATTTAAAACCAAAATTATGTAGTAATTGCTTCATCCTTTTCTTAAAGGTTATGTTATGTTCAAATGAGAGAATGGGATAGAAATTTTATTCTTGATTCACTAAAGATAATCTTTTCGTAAAAGAGAAGTACTTATTACAAGGAAATAATGGAAGTTGTGTGTCTACATTTTTCTTTTGAAGAGGATTTGATATTGTAAGGAATCCCAAACCGTAAGTAACAGTTAACGTAGAAAGCATCACTGCTTGAGGAAAAACTTGAAGACACTGTTCATTTGTAAGGAAAGTTGTAAGAATGGAAATATTAGACTTATCATAATATTTGGTTCAAAACTATTAGTTGTTCAAAGTATTGTGAAGAGAAATTATTACGCATAGGATGAAAATTTTAAAGGCTGACTTTAGGCCAAACTAAATGCTAAATTTGTTACCAGCAAAATTAGAGTGGGTAACCTAGTGAAAACAAAAAATCTTAAGGGAAACGATGCATTCCATGTATATGTATGATAACACAAGTGTAGTATCCAATACTGAAATGAGAAGATTGGGAATATTAAAATCCTCGATATGTGCCTTTAGGATTATGTCCTTGTGTTAAGAGGTAAGTGGGGTTATATGATTGAACACCATAGAAAATATTCATATGTGAGTAATGAGATATAAGATATATACACTCCATCATGTTAAAACATTGTTGGCCTTTGGGAAACATGTTGGTTACAAGGGTGTTGTTCCAACATTGAAAAATCATGTAAAAAAAAAGGTGGGTTGATTTAGAGGGAATAATATTCTAAACTTGCGGTTACATTAATGAACACTAGTCATTTTGTCTTTGTATAAAAGTTTTAACACATAGGTATTTGTAACTTGCTCCTACTTGCTCAAAGGAGGTGCTTCTTGAAGTACAAAGGCCCCTTGAGAGGTATATGGTTGCCTCTAAAAGAAACTAATAGGAAACTAGTACTATATAGCAATTGGAAATTCCTATGTCTCTAGCTTGCCTCTCAGTAATATTGTGTAAAATGTCTATTTTTCTTGTAATTATCCAAAAATAGATGAGTAAAGATGCTTAGTAATATTAATATTTGAAAATGATAAGTGAATGTACATCGTATAATGTTGTGGACTAACATTGCAGGAGTTTTCCTAGAACACTACCAATTGAAATGGACTATTGGTTACAAAATTCACTGGCTTAAATAGTGAAGTTAGACCAATCAAGAACGAGTGTTGTTTTACTCCTTATCTTACTATAATTTTCGTATTTCGAGGTTTTTATTAACGATTAACTTTGGATTATGATGGTTATGTACTGACGTTGCAGGGTTTTACCATGATCATGACCATTGACCTAATCAATGAAAAACATAGATTATGAATTCACTTGCATAAACAAGTTGTGCTCAATTCCTCAAAATGAGTAAGGAGTTATTTTGGATGGTTTCTTGGATTGTATAAATCTTAAATTTTGGTAGGGGTACAAATCACTACAACTTATGAAAATGTTGTTTATTTGATGAAAGTATTGTTTATAGATAGATGTTAATTATATTCAACCTAATCGTGAAGTCGATTCACGAATCGAGACAATTGCAATAAAGTCATGTTAAGCACTAAAGAGTTTGTGTCACAAATAGTCAAAGGTTGTAATTAACATTAAATACGAACAAGGAAAATGCATGCTACAGGAGCATAATGGTGTTAGGAACAAGATTGCCATATGAGCACATTGGTGTTAGGAATATATGCCGCAGGAGCACAATGGTTTCAGGCAAATGAATGTTGGGGGAGCACAATTGTGTTATGCATATGAAGTGGCAAGAAAATTGATGATCTAACTCTACCTTGCTTTCCTGAATCTAGGAGGGGGTTGGGTGGAAAGGAATTGCTAGACTCAAGCGAGGAGGATTGAGGGGAATCGCAAAGGAGTTATGATATCAATATTAAGACCTACGAAAAGCTCGAAATAGAGAAGATAGGACTCTGTTTGATGTTAGTGAGGAGAAAATTTTTGACTAGCAGTCAAAAGGGAGAGTAACCTCATATATAGGCCATAAGGCCACAGGGGAGTTGATAAAAGAACTCAAGGGAGAGTTGGAAAATAACAAACGAAAAATGTGTTAACGAATTTTTGAAGTAACTAGACTCACATGTCTTAATGTGTAAACGTGCCGAAATACTTGAGTAGGAATGAATTCCCTTGGAGGCAGGGAGGAAGGAGGAATTTTGAAAAATTTGGTTAAATTTTAAATAAAAGAAGGGTGTTCCTCAAACCAAAGACTAATTAAGTATCCAAATGTATGAGATAAAAGTCGTCCTCCTAAAAGATGAATAAATATGAGTTGCTTATGAATTTAAAAATACAATCAAGGACTAGAAGATATTCCATAAATTGAAAATAATGATGTTGCAAAAGGACCCATTGTCTATGTTTCGAGTTGAGTTATAGCATTTTGACATGTATGACTGAATAAACTTCGGATAGACCCATTATTGTTGTAGGAAACTACATGTCTTGACAAAATGGCGACTTGCAAAAAAATTTGAAACGTCGAAGGGGGATCTAGATAGAAAAGATGAATCAAGAAAAGATGACTCTAGAGAAGAAGGAAATTGGTTGACAATAGGAACACCGAGGACGGTGTTATTTTTAAGGGGGGAAAGATGTAATATTCCTCCTCCATACCCCCTAAATATTCGGTAATTATGAATTTTTATTTTACATGTTTTCTGGGGAGGAGCTCAAGTCCAAGACCCCACCAAAAAAATGTTGTAACTCTATATGAGTTAATTTCCTAACTGGTATACTTAGAATACTTAAGAAACGTAAAGGTCGGGAAACTAAACCCACTAGGGACAAAAGTGAATGGTTGGGAGCCATAACATAAGATTCCCTTCGTACACGACCAAGAAAATGGAAAAATGTAAGCTAAAAGAAGATTAGCAACCCCCCCTCGCTCGGACGACCTAAGCTCCTAGGTATCAACCTAAGATAAATTAAGTCGCAACAAGGCTGATTATACGGTTAACAAAACTAATGGATCTCTATGATCCTCTTCATTGGAGGAAACAAGATGTCCCACATAAAACTCATTATGGCACCAAATACCAATGAAGTATGCTTAAATACACTACAAGTATAGATACGAACCATACGCAAAAATATGGAAAGGAATATCATGTAACAAAACATGCAAAAGAATATAACCATATATATATATATATATACATGGCTATGTGCATAACATGATTATTTAAAGAGATGATAAATTCGACTTAGGGATATGATGACTCTTTTCTCTATGCATGAATGAGTAGGTTAAAGGTGAGATTTTTGTGGAGGAAATCATGGTAGTTATTCCCATGACAAGAGGAAATCATGGGAATATGTCAGAACTCTTAGGAATAATGGCGCCACTTAACTCCTAGAAAGCTAAGAGGGGTAAATTGATATAGTATACCCGCAGTTATTATGTTGTGGGGACGGAGGATCTCTGCTTATATAAGGCATTGCTCTCTACGTTTTGGAGGGGGAAGAACCTCACGATTTGAGAGGGAATGCACTCGAGAGAGGGGAAATGTGTAAGGATTCTTCCTTAATACGTTTCCATTGATTTGGCGTTGAGAATGGAAGAAGGGGCACCATTGTTGAGGGAAAATTACAGCTCCTGGAGCTCTAACTCGAGGAAGGATACACAGTACCCTCCACACGTGACACTCATGGTAAACTTCTAGGTATGCACAGTAATGATTATCTGTATCACCTTCGCCTGAATCATAAATCTATTTTGGTGCGTTTGTTTTCACTGAATGCAAGTTGATATCCTGTAAAACTAGTTAAATCAGATTTGCTTTCGCTTGAAGTCTAAGATGTATCATGCGGTGTTTACTTTCATGGGCTGCGAATCTGACTTTGTGGGTTGTGAGTTCCAGCCACATTTTTCTTTAGCACGTGTCTGCAATATATATATACTTACATACTTGTAGATGAGAATCATTACCATCACCTACGTGTTGGATAGTAATCCATTGCCTGTGAAAGGTATTTTGCTAGTGGTCTGAATATAATTATGCAACGACGCTCTGTCTGCGATGGGTATAAATGCGATCCAGTCTTAATTTTATGTTTTAAAGAAAAAATGCATATGAATGCATGCGAGACTTTTACTCTCTATCTGCGAAGGGTAAGTTTAATTTTTAGTATGAATTTTGTTCCCAAGGGGATTGTGCATACGACTGCATGCGATACCCTAAACCTTTGTGTGTCTTTTAATATGAGTCTGATGGGCCTGAATATGAGGTTTTCTCTAGTCAAATTATATTTCCATAGGTAAATACTTCGAAAGGTTTAGGGGTTCAGTATTTTCCCTTTCCTTGTGTCTACGTTGTATTTACTCTACCATTGAAAATGGAAGTTTCCAACCCTTGTTATTGCAGTGTAGGTTTTGTTTTTTCATACGCCCCTTTGTCTCCTTTCAAGATTTATAGATTGGGTATGAACCAACATATAGAGTTTGGACCTAGTGAACTCCATGATTACGTTCTGGTTTTCCTTACACATTGGGTAGTGTGATGTTCCCATTTCTCTTTGCCGTGCTAGATAATCCACAACTGCGATTTAGTCTTGTATTGGTTTGTTTGAATATAGTATGGATGTGCCAAATCCATGGATTTCATGTGAAGTCCTTGCCAGATCTAGATAGATCATGGCTACGACTTGAATCTGATCTGTGCTCATGATTTTTCCACATCTGAACCATAATCGTGTCCTCGATTTTTGGCATAGGTTAGGGTCTGAGTATGTTGCAATTTTGTGATATTTCTCTATAGTTCTGGATGAGAACCACGAATGTGTTTTCAAGAATTAATCATGGTCTACATTGATTTATATGTAACATAACTTTTGTTCCATATCACATAAATGTGCCATTTGGAGGGAAAAGTTATCCACCCACAATCTTGCCAAAGTTGCAATAAAATGGAAACTATTAGCTACAATTAATTGCAATCTAAGGTTCAATTTCAGTTTTGATACGAATATATTTCACAATGGCTTTGAACCCTAGGTGCTGAAAAGAAAATTTATGAATAAACAGCTAAAATTTATCCTATAGTGGTATACTGGCTCATGGTTCTGCTTCGGGTATGTGTGTCTGGTCGTGCACAAGCAAGGCATACTGTTATAAATTTGTTTTACTTCTCTCATCTCAATGAATTTATTTATATGAGCATTATATTTTGTTTGTGTAGGGTGATGGAGTCAATGTTCAAGATGAAGGTCTAGGGGTAAGGTAGTTGGGTATTAAGACAACTTACATCAAGATTGACCCAAGATTGGTTAAACGTTACTGATATAACATTATCTTGATCTAAAAACCTGCTATGTACCGAAATTGCAAATAGGGAGCTATGAGTGCTTAATTGTTATAGTAAACTTATAAGGATACGAGTAGAGTTTGTTCCTTCCATAGCCTGATAGTAGTAGTGGATAGTTTAGCATACTCCTGGTGAGACATAGTCTATGAGGAAAACTAAAATAAAGTATGGCAACGATGTTCTTGTGGAATTGTAACCTTTTAATAAAATAAATGTCACAGGATGTGACTATTTGGTGGATGTAACCCATGGATTGGGTGAACCACGTACATTGGTGTCTCTCTTGTTCTTGTGTCTAAATTTTTTTAAAATCCTCTTATTATTCTATGCACTTATGAGATTGTTCTGCAAAATGATAAATTATTTTAGAAAGGATAAGCAAGGAAAGTTATGGTTACTTTGTTTGCACAATAGAACTGTCTTTAAGAACACTCTAAGGATGAGATGTTTGTATACTACACCTCTTAAGTTATAAATGATAATGTATTGGAATTACATTAGGATGACTGATATATTGTGGATGGAATATTGTAAAGATATGCCAGTAATAGGAATGGAAGAATGCCTCTTATGTTTCATTGGTTAGAATTAAAATGGTTAGTCCTTTAACTAGAGTATCTTTTGTTTAAAAGGGATGGTCGACCTATGAATCGGTACCATTGATAGTAGATACATTATAGATAAAGATCAATGATTGAAATAAGTGGATTTAATCACTTAAGAGACCCATATGTTAGTCGCAAGTCATTGTATGTTGAAATGTGGTTAAAGCAAGTTGAGTATGTATTCAAATGATAGATGGAAGTTGCTCTCTATTGAGATCAAACATTTTAGACCACAAAGTTTATGTTATTATTAATATTAGTATTTGTAGTGCAAATGGGGTGTATTATAACATAGATACATGGTAAGGCCTTCATTCGAAAACTATAATCTAAAAGAAAGATGATAATGCATAAAAGACTCTGCCATAGATTTTTGGATTTATATAAATATGTGTCGTGAATAATTAACAAGGCTGTAGGTGCATCTTGGTATTCATACTAAAATCTAGAGGAATAACAGTATGTGTTGTTGTATAGAAGGTACTAGTCATTTTAATTCCATGATTAATAGAAAATTTATTTCTTTGGAGTTTTGGGTATGTTCCAAAAGGTATTAGAGTGAGCTTGAAAATACTCTGGCCTACTTGGGCTCAGCATGAGATTAGAAAGTAGGAAGATTGTTAAACCTAACCAATCAATTGAACTTGTTTTGGATGCATGGCAACGATGGACAAGGAAACAAGATCGAAATAGGTAACTAAGAGGATAAGTAATGAAATATCATGGAAAAGGTATGTTATTGCATTGTCGATAGATTTAAAACCAAAATTATGTAGTAATTCCTTCATCCTTTTCTTAAAGGGTATGTTTATGTTCAAATGAGAGAATGGGCTATAAATTTTACTCTTTATTCATTAAAGATAGTATTTTCTTAAAAGAGAAATACTTATTACCAGGAAATAATGGAAGTTGTGTGTCTACGTTGCCCTTTTGAAGAGGATTTGATATTGTAAGGAATACCAAACCCTAAGTAACGGTTAATGTAGAAAGCATCACTGCTTGAGGAAAAACTTGAAGACACCATTCATTTGTAAGGATGGTTGTAAGCATGGAAAATTAGACTTATCATAATATTTGGTTCAGAACTATTAGTTGTTCAAAGTATTGTGAAGAGAAATTATTACGCATAGGATGAAAATTTTAAAGGGTGAATTTAGGCCAAACTAAATGCTAAATTTGTTACTAGCAAAAGTAGAGAGGGTAACCTGGTGAAAACAAAAACTCTTAAGGGAAACGATGCATTCCATGTAGATGTATGATAACACAAGTGCAGTATCGAATACTGAAATTAGAAGATTGGGAATATTAAAAGCCTTGATATATACCTTTAGGACTATGTCCTTGTGTTAAGAAGTAAGTGGGGTTATATGATTGAACGCCATAGAAAATATTCATATGTGAGTAACGAGATCTAAGATATATACACTCCATCATGTTAAAACATTGTTCACCTTTGGGAAACATGTTGGTTAAAAGGGTGTCGTGCCAACATTGAAAAATCATGTAAAAAAAAAAAGTGGATTGATTTAGAGGGAATAATATTCTAAACTTACGGCTACCTTAATGAACACTAGTCATTTTGTCTTCATATAAAAGTTTTAACACATAGGTATTTGTAACTTGCTCCACCTTGCTAAAAGGAGGTGCTGCTTAAAGTACAAAGACCCACTAAGAGGTATATGGTTGCCTCTAAAAGAAACAAATAGGAAACTAGTACTATATAGCAATTGGAAATTCCTATGTCTCTAGCTTGCCTCTCAGTAATATTGGGTAATATGTCCATTTTTCTCGTAATTATCCAAAAATATATGAGTAAAGATGCTTAGTGATATTAATATTTGAAAATGATAAGTGAATGTACATCGTATAATGTTATGGACTAACCTTGCAGGTGTTTGCTTGGAACATTACCAATTGAAATGGACATAGGTTAGAAAATTCACTGGCTTAAATAGTGAAGTTAGACCACTCAAGAACGCATGTTGTTTTACTCCTTATCTTAGTATAATTTTCATATTTCGAGGTTTTTATGAACCAAGGATTAACTGTGGATTATGATGGTTATTCACTGACGTTGTGGGGTTTTACCATGATTATGACTATTGACCTAATCAATGAAAAACATAGATTATGAATTCACTTGCATAAACAAGTTGTGCTCAATTTCTCAAAATAAGGAGTTATTTTGGATGGTTTCTTGGATTGTATAAATCATAAATTTTGGTAGGGGTAAAAGTCACTACAACTTATGAAAATGTTATTTATTTGATGAAAGTATTGTTTATCGATAGATGTTAATTATATTCAACCTAATCGTGAAGTTGATTCACGAATAAATACAATGGCAGTAAAGTCATTTTAAGCACCAAAGAATGTGTGTCACAAATAGTCAAAGGCTATAATTAAAATTAAATGCGAACAATGAAAATGAATGATGCGGGAGCACAATGGTGTTAGGCAAAGGATTGTTGTGTGAGCACATTGGTGTTAGGAATATATGTTGTGGGAGCACAATGGTGTTGGGTAAATGAATGTTGGGGGAGCACATTGGTGTTATGCATATGAAGTGGCAAGAAAATTGATGATCTAACTCTACCTTGCTTTCTTGACTCCAGCAGGGGGCAGGGTGGAAAGGAATTCCTGGACTCAGGCAAGGAGGCTTGAGGGAAATCATGAAGGAGTTATGATATCAATATTAAGACCTAGGAAAAGCTTGAAATCTAGAAGACAGGACACTGTTTGATGTCAGTGAGGAGAAAACGTTTGACTAGCAGTCAAAAGGGAGAGTAACCTCAGATATAGCCCGTAAGACCACATGAGAGTTGGTAAAAGAACACAAGGGAGAATTGGAAAATAACAAACGAAAAATGTGTTAATGAATTTTCGAAGTAACTAGACTCTCACATGTCTAAATGTGTAAACATGCCAAAAGACCCGAGTAGGAATGAATTCCCTCGGAGGCAGGGAGGAATGAGGAATTTTGAAAAATTTGGTTAAATTTTGAATAAAAGAAGGGTGTTCGTCAAACCAAAGACTAGTTAAGTATCCAAGTGTATGGGATAAAAGTCAACCTCCCAAAAGATGAATAAATATGAGTTTCTTATGAATCAAATTCATTATAATTATGTATTTATATGCTGATAAAAATACAATCAAATACTAAAAGATGTTCCATAAATTGAAAATAATGATGCTGCAAAAGGACCCGTTGTCTATGTTTTGAGTTGAGTTATAGAAATTTGACATGTGTGACTGAATAAACTTTGGATAGACCCAATCTTGTTACAGGAAACTATAGGTCTTGACAAAATGGCAACTTGGAAAAAATTTGGAAAGGTCGAACGAGGATCGGGACAGAAAAGATGAATCAAGAAAAGATGACTCCGGAGAAGAAGGAAATTGGTTGAAATTAGGAACACCGAGTACGGTGTTATTTTTAATGGGGGAAGGATGTAATATTCCTCCTCCATACCCCTAAATATTCGATAATTATCAAGTGTTGTACATGTTTTCTGGTGAGGAGCTCAAGGCCAAGGCCGCACCAGAAAAACATTGTAACTCTATATGAGTTAATTTCCTAAGTGGTATACTTAGGATACTTAAACAGCGTAAAAGACGAGCAACTAAACTCACTAGGGCCAAAAGTTAATGGTTGGGAGCCTTAACATAAGATTTCCTCCGTACATGATCGAGAAAATTGCAAAACATAAGCTAATAGAAGATTAGCAACCCCCCCGCTCAGATGACTTAAGATCCTAGGTATCAACCTAAGATAAATTAAGTCACGACAAGGGTGATTATGTGCTTGACAAAAATAATGGATCTCTATGATCCTCTTCATTAAGGAGGAAACAAGATGTCCCACATAAAACTCATTATGGCACCAAATACCATGAAAGCATGCTTAAATACACTACAAGTATAGATTCGAACCATATGCAAAAATATGGAAAGGAATATCATGTAAAAAAACATGCAAAAGAATATAACCATATATATATACATGGATTACATCATAGGAACGGGAAATGGAAACGGGTATGTGCATAACATGATCATTTAAAGAGATGGTAAATTCGACTTAGGGACATGAGGATTCTTTTCTCTATGCATTAATGAGTAGGTTAAAGGTGCGATTTCCATGGAGGAAATCATGGTAGTTATTCCCATGATAAGAGGAAATCATGGGAATATGTCAAACTATTGGGAATAATGGTGCCACTTGGCTCCTAGATAGCTAAGAGGGGTAAACCGATTTAGTATACCCACGGTTATTAAGTTGTGGGGACGGAGGATCTCTGCCTATATAAGGCATTTATCTCTATGTTTTGGAGGGGGAAGAACCTCACGATTTGAGAGGGAACACACTCAAGAGAGGGGAAAGATGTAAGGATTTTTCCTTGATACGTTTCCATTTATTTGGCGTTAACACTAGGAAAAGGGCGCCATCGTTGATGAAAAATTACAGCTCCTAGAGCTCGAACCCGAGGTAGGATACACAATACCCTCCATAGGAGACATTCCTGGTAAACTTCTAGGTATGTGCAGTAATGATTATCTACATCACCTTCGCCTAGATCATAAATCTATTTTGGTGTGTTTGTTTTCATTGAATGGAAGTTGATTTCCTGTAAAACTAGTTAAATCGGATTTGCTTTTGCTTGAAGTCTAAGACGTATGCTATGGTGTTTACTTTCATGCACTGCGAATCTGACTTTGTGGGTTGTGAGTTCTAGCCGCATTTTTCTTTAGCGCATGTCTGCAATATATATATATATATATATAATTACATACTTGTAGGTGATAATCATTACCATCACCTACGTGTTGGATAGCAATCCATTGACTGTGAAAGGTATTTCGTGTTGATATAATTCTAACTTCGGAATGTATTCACTTGTATATATTATGTATTATACCCCGATGTTTATTCCAGGATGTGTTTGTAATGTAATGGAGTCATTTCATGCCCTTATGTTCCAATCGAGAGTTTCTATAATGTGAACAAGTCATGTTAAGTCATTGTGGGTAACCCTCCTATTTGTCAAGGGTTAAAGTCCCCACAGTTGTGGGGCCCTAGGTTTATTAGAATATCCTAGAAAATTCGACCCTAGGTGAGTCATTGTAAGTTGGGGAAATAGTCCCCACCATTGTGTTAAGGATAACCCTCCTCGTTGGTCAGAGGAGGCAAAGTCGCCACAAGTTGTGGGGCACTAGGGTTATTAGACACTCCTAGAGATGTCGGCTATAGTAAGTAATTGTTAAGTGAGGCTGACATGTAGGAGTGGGTTTCAAGTGAACTAAAGAATATAAATAGAGAGTGAGCCTCTCTATTTATCACACACACACTCACTTATTGGGGCACATGAGTGAGAGAGGGGAAGCTCTTTCAGTGTGTGAGAGAGAACAAGCTGTGGAGATCATCTTTTCTATTTTTGGGTTTTACTGCTACCATTGGTGCTCATTCTATCTTTGAGGAAGTTTCGGGGTTTTATCCTTTATGGTTTCCTGAGGAAAATTCTTTGTGTCTCTTGCCTCTTGTGTTTATTGCTATGCATGTTATTCTCTTAGTTAAAGATCCTAAGATAATGCTAACTTAGAAGAAATTGATAAAAATCTAACATGGTATCAGAGCTAACTTGAGAAGAAGACATTGTGTAGCTACAGAAGCTAGGGATTCTTACTTTTTTGGTCTCTCTCCATAATCTATAAGCAAAAGTATGCTAGGTTGACTCTCCATTGAAGGGCGCATCTTTCTGTCGAAGCGAAATTTGATTCCGAACATTTTCAGTTTTTGGTGCGAGAAATTAGGGCTTTCTACAAAAGAGGAATTTTTGAGTGAACCTGACATAGGATTGCTCTCCTCATCAAAATCAAATTTTGGAGACCTGGTTCAAGATTTTTGGTTGAGTGAAACTCCAGGAAAGTCGAACCCTAGTTTGACCTCGAGCTAGAAAAAAAACCCTAAATACTAAAGCAGATACGTTTTGGTACATTCACTCTATCTCGGTATTAGAGATGGATTATGAGCTAAAACTTTCACAGGCCGAATATAAAATCCTTATTTACACTTTGTCCAAAATTCAGCCTCTGATTCACTATATTGTGGGAGATATGATCCCTCCAAGTTAGGGTTCCATCCTCTTCCAGGATTCATCCCTAAACAGGACACCTGGGGAGAATTGATATATATTGGGATCCAAAGGTCCAAATGAAATTTTGGAAGATGTTATAGAAAGGGCATGGAAGGATATTTCTATGGTCCAAATTTAATACCCAAAATATGAAACATTGACACGTGGAAGTCCATACAACTTCGCTGTTCTGAACAGTCCTGTAACAGGTCACCTTGGGAAAATGATCATCAGTCCCAATTGGTGAAACCAATTCTGATTCAACCTATAGTGTTGGAACAGGGACATGTGAGGATACTTGAGTGAAAATTTTCAGACACAAAGGAGCATTAATTTCAGAGATACTGCAGAAACAGTATTGGGCATTTCTAGAGAAGAAATTGGGAAACTAGGGCTTCCTGTTCTGGGAGCTTCCCTCAACTGTTTTCAGAAAAGGAGTACATTGCACAACTCACCTTGGAGAGATCAATATTTCTATCCAATCAGATCTGAAATATTCCAATTTTTTAAATTTAGGTTTTCTTTGACAAACCCTAGATCAGCCAACTGCGGAACGACGACAGACACCTCAAATCAGTAAGATCTAATATTTTGCTATTTTCATTTGAGGTTCTCATTTCAAAATGATATATCACATCATATTGATGATAATATTGGTGAAGTTGAAAACTTCCATTCATGGAAGTATATGATCTCTCTGAAGAAAATGAATTGGACACCTACATGAGTAGAGAGGTTCCGGTTCCAGAGGGAGATGAGACTCAAAGCCTTACACAAGAAGAACTTGGTCAAGGCCAAGAAGATCATTGTTGATTCAATCACGGATCACATTATACCACAAGTGTCTTTCCTAAATACACCGAAAGAGATGTTTGATTCCTTGACCAAGCTATTTTAAGGGAAGAACATAAATCAAAATATGTCTTTAAGAAACCAGTTGAAGAATGTGAAGATCCAGAATGCAGAGACCGTGCAGTCATACTTTACAAGCGTCCCTCAAATCAAAGAACAACTTGTAATAGTAAAAGAAGAAGTGAAGAATGCAGAAGTGATAATGGCCACCTTGAATGGTCTCCCAGGATCATGGGATTCATTCATTCGAGGAATCTGTGCTAGAAGGAAGTGATTACTTTCAATAGGCTCTAGGAAGAAGAAGAAGATCGACTCATAAGAAGAGAAGAGAAGATGGGAGCAATTGAAGATCAAGCTCTCACCATCCAAAGAAGATCCCTCAAGTGATGAGGAATATGAAGAACTCAACTGTTGAAGAACCTCTTATCCATCTCAGCATTTGGATAAGAAATGATGCTATTATGAATGAAGAAGATGATGAATCTAAAGGTTCAAGAAGGAGTCCACCCATGAAACAAATAAAGATAAGTATTCAATTGTCATTTCATGATATTGTTTTTGTTATGTATTTGTTTATATTCAGTTGATGTACTATGCATGATAGAATGTTTGCATTAATGACAATATACTACTAATATGCATGTGATGGGTAACTAGCTCATGGTGCTATACAACTCTCCATTGCTGCTTATCTAGAATGAAACCTCTTTCCTGACATATTGGATTAGTGCACAATCTCAATGTTGTCTTGGTAGAGATGGAAGGCATCTAGAAAGTTTCCATGAGATATCGATGAATGTTGTATTGGCTAAAATAGTTGCATGATCATATATTTATGCATAAGAATTTTCCATTATGAATATGCCTTATGAAATGTTTCTTACTATACAACTAATGCATTTGAATTGTAGGAAAGATCGCATACATAATCACCTACAAGCAAAGAAGGATGAGACTTGTTCCAAAGAACAAGTGACGACAGTTCAAGATGAAGAATAATATGGTGAATGCAGTGACATCATTCAATGCAGAACCTTCCAGCTATGAAGAAGTAACCAAGAAGAAAGGGAAGACCAGTTCAAGAAGAATGATGTCTAGGATGCAGTATCAATACACGAAGAGAAGTTCGTAGTTCCATCATGCAGTAGATGGAAACATCATGGGATAAAAGGAAAGATTCATAGCACGAGGCATAGACTACAAAGAGACATTTGCGGCCACTAGAAATACACATGATAGGAAGAATCATGTGTGCAAATGAAAGAAGGCCTTTTATGAGCTCACCCATGGTATAACACATACATGAGGAGCTTGATGAAAGATCTAAACCTTTGCTACAAGGTTGATAGAGGATGACAAGCTCACAGATGGGTGCGAGAAGAACTATTGAAAAAGTTCAAGATAGAGGATCTTGGTATCCATTGATCCTAGATGGATACATAGAAAGTTAGTAGTAGAGGAAGCTACTTGTCACTCTGGTACAGAATGTTTCAGTGCATAGAGTACGAAAGATAGAGGGAGTACGATGCTCCGCTTTAGAGGGAGTGACTACAGAATATCCTGAAGTTCAAAATGGTACGACAGGATGGATAGATTACTGATGAATCTAGGCTTTACTGAGAGTAAAGTGAATTCCAACCTTTGCTTCAAGGTTGACAGCACAAGACCAGTGATGCTCCTGTTATGTGTCGATGCACTATTTTCTAGGCATGGAGGTGTGGCATAATATGGATGGAATCTTCCTCTGACAAGGGAAGTATGCAGTAGAGATCCTGAAGAGGTTTAGGATGATGGACTTCTAGGCCATGACCACACTTATGGAATTGAACCTAAATCTATTGAGTGTTGCTTCATCAGAGTCAGTTGATGCCACGATGTATTGTCAGAGGATTTACCTAACAAATACAAGACCATATATTTGCTTTGTTGTGAACACATTGAGACATGTTCACCTGATCATTGAAAAGCATGCAATGAGGTACCTGAAGGGTACATTTGAGTATGGGATCAAGTGTGATCTCTTGGTTTGGCAGGATGGAGTCCTACATAGCACTGAGTACAACTAAGGAAAAAGACATTGCCATTTTCTATTTGGGAGCTAGTATGTTTCTTTTGAAAACTACTATTTGATTTTGTTGATATGACTTGCATTTTTGTATGATGTGAAGATGAGCAGTGATCTAGATATAGATCTATTGAAAGAGGGATTTCTAGCATAGTTGATGAGATAGGTTGTCTGAGCATAAATCCAGGTGAATCTCGCAGGTTATCCTTGGACATAAACAGCCATGATGTGATTCTATGATAGAAATGGCCAAAGTGAAGTTTGAGTACTTCAAGGAGAAGCTTGGTGTTCTCGAGATCGAGGTTCCCTCCAAGGGGAAATGATGAGACCTAGAGCCATTCTTACATGGTGAGAGGATTAGTTTCCTTCCATGGTCAGATGTAAGGCCGAGCCATTTTGTCATGGTGAGAGGATTTGGTTCCTTTCATATCAGATGTGAGTGCTGAGGCATTCTAATGTGACTGTAGGATTGGTTCCTACATGATCATATATAAGTGTTGAATTGCATTCTTGGAATGGAGGCACCTGGTGAGTTACCAGGAATACTCAGCTTCGTGCTGAGTTTCCATTCTCTGGGAGAATGGAGGCACCTGGTCAGTTGCCAGGAATACTCAGTTTGGGACTGAGGGTCGTGCTGATATGACTGCAGGATGTAGTCTTACATGATCAGATGTGAGCGCATGGCCATTTTGATGTGATTGAGGGATGTGTTCCCACTTGATCAGATATAAGGGTTGATGCCACTCTCTGGGAGAATGGAGGAACCTGGTCAGTTACCAGGAATCCTCAGTCCAGTACTAAAAGCCCTTTCGATGCAGTGTTTTTTCACATGGTCGAATGTAAGTGCAGAGCCCTTCTGATGCGGTGTTTTTGAACATGGTCAAATGTAAGTGCAGAGCCCTTTCGATGCAGTGTTTTCAAACATGGTCATATGTAAGTGCAAAGCCCTTCCAATGCGGTGTGTTTGCACATGGTCAGATATAAGTGTTGAGCCATTCTAGCACGATGTCTTTACACATGGTCAGATGTGAGTGTTGGGCCTTTCTTACAAGATGAGGTAAAATGTGAGTGCATGGCATGCCTTTCTGACAAGATGAGGTCATATGTAAGATTTGGGCATGCCATTCTAACTTAGGGTCAGATATAAGCACTAAAGACCTACATGAAGGGTAGGCCTACAACTAGCATGAAAAAGGGCTAGCTTTGTAGAACTTCCTCTTACGAGAAGAATGAAGAGATAACACCATTTGATTGAGATAGCAAAAGAAGTAATGATGATGATGATTCATTGATGATCCAGATTTGATGATGATCCAGATCCAGTGATGATCCAGACTTGATGATGATCTAGCAGTGATGATCCAGATCAAGTGATGATCTAGACTTGATGATGATCTAGCAGTGACGACCCAGATCAAGTGATGACCCATACTTGATGATGATCCAGTAGTGACGATCCAGATCAAGTGATGATCAAGACTTGATGATGATCTAGTAGTGACGATCCAGATCAAGTGATGATCTAGACTTGATGATGATTCAGTAGTGACAATCCATATCAAGTGATGATCCAGAATTGATGATGATCCAACAGTGATGATCTAGATCGAGTGATGATCTAGATCCAGTGATGATGATCCAGATTGAGTGATGATCCAGATCCAAATGAAGTTGAATTGAAGATGAAGATGACTTGAAGATGATGAGAACTCGATGATGATCCAGATGATATAGAGAAGAATACTTGTGTTGATAAATTGTGTTGAGAGAATACCTTCCTAGTTAAGAGGGAGTGTTGATGTAATTGTAAATTCAGAATGTATTCACTTGTATATCTTATGTATTATACCCTGATGTTTATTCTGGGATGTGTTTGTAATGTAATTGAGTCATGTCATGCCTCGATGTTCCGATTGGGAGTTTCTATAATGTGAACAAGTCATATCAAGTCATTGTAAGTAACCCTCCTATTTGTCAAGGGTTAAAGTCCCCACAGTTGTGGGGCCCTACGGTTATTAGACTATCCTAGAGAAGTCGACCCTAGGTGAGTCATTGTAAGTCAAGGCAATAGTCCCCACTGTTGTGTTAAGGATAACCCTCCTTGTTGGTCGGAGGAGGAAAATTCGCCACAAGTTGTGTGGCACTAGGGTTATTAGACACTCCTAGAGATGTCGGCTCTAGTAAGCAATTGTTAAGTGAGGCCGACATGTTGGGGTGGGTTTCAAGTGAACAAAAGAATATAAATAGAGAGTGAGCCTCTCTATTTATCACACACACACTCACTCATTGGGGTGCATGAGTGAGAGAGGAGAAGCTCTCTCAGTGTGAGAGAGAGAATAGGCTGTGGAGATCATCTTTTCTATTTTTGGGTTTTACTGCTGCCATTGGTGCTCGTTCTATCTCTGAGGAAGTTACGGGGTTTTCTCCTTTATGGTTTCCACGAGGAAAATTCTTTGTGTTTCTTGTCTCTTGTGTTTATTGATGTGCATGCTATTCTCTCAGTTAAATATCCTAAGATAATGCTAGCTTAGAATAAATTGACAAAAATCTAACATTTCGTTGTTGGTCTGAATATAATTGTGCAACAACCCTGTGTCTACGATGGGTATAAATGCCATCCATTCTTAATTTTATGTTTTAAAGAAAAATTACTTATGAATGCATTTGAGACTTTTACTCTCTATCTACTAAGGGTAAGTTTAAATTTTAGTGTGAAATTTGTTCCCCGGGGGAATTGTGCATACAACTGCATGCGAGACCCCAGCACTTTGCTTGTCTTTTAATATGAGTCTGATGGGCCTGAATATGAGGTTTTCTCTATTCAGGTTATATTTTCGTAGGTAAATAATCCAAAAGGTTTGGGGGTTCAGTATTTTTCCTTTCCTTGTGTCTGCGCTGTATTTACTCTGCCATTGAAAATGGAAGGTTCCAGCCCTTTGTATTACAATGTAGGTTTTGTTTTTTCATACGCCCCTTTGTCTCCTTTGAAGATTTATATATTGGGTATGAACGATCATATAGAGTTTGGACCTAGTGAACTCCATGATTGCGTCCTATTTTTCCTTGCACATTGGGTAGTGCGATGTTCACATTTCTCTTTGCTGTGCTAGATAAGCCACAGCTGGGATCTAGTCTTGTATTGGTTTGTTTGACTAAGTACGGATGTGCGAGATCTGTGGATTTCATGTGAAGTCCCTGCAAGATCTAGATTGATCATGCCTGCGAATTAAATCTAATATGTGCTCACGATTTTTCCACATTTGAGCCATAATCGTGTCCTCAATTTCTAGCATAGGTCAGGGTTTGATTATGTTGCATTTTTGTGATATTTCTCTATGGTTATGGAAGAGATCTATGAATTTGTTTTCAAGAATTAATCATGATCTCAATTGATTTATATGTAACATAACTGTCGTTCCGTATCACACAAATGTGTCATTCGCTGGGAAAAGTTATCCACCCAGAATCTTGCCAAATTTACAATAAAATGGAAACTATTAGCTACAATTAATTGCAATCTAAGGTTCAATTTCAGTTCTGATATGAACAAATTTCATAATGGCTTTGAACCCTAGGTGTTGAAAAGGAAATTTATGAATAAATGGCTAAACTTTATCCTATAGTAGTGGTATACTGGCTCATGGTTCTACTTCTGGTATGCGTGTCTGGTCGTGGATAAGCAAGCCATACTATTATAAATTTGTTTTACTTCTCTTATCTCAATGAGCTGATTTATATGAGCATTATATTTTGGTTGTGCAGGCTGATGGAGTCGATGTCCAATATGAAGGTCTAGGGGTAAGGTAGTTGGGTATTATGATAGATGAAAGTATAGGGGTAAGGTAGTTGGGTATCATGACAAATTTCGTCAAGATTGACCCAATATTGGTTAAGCATTACTGATATAACATTATCTTGATATGAAAACCTACTATGTACCAACATTGTAAATAGGGAGGTATGAATGCTTAATTATTATAGTAAACTTATAAGGATACCAATAGAGTTTGTTCCTTCCGTAGCCTAACAGTAGTAGTGGATAGTTTAGCATACTCCTGATGAGACATAGTCTATGAGGAAAACTGAAAGAAAGTATGGAAACGATGTTGTTGTGGAATTGTAACATTTTAATGAAATAAATGTCACAAGATGTGACCATTTGGTGGATGTAACCCATGGATTGGGTGAACCACGTACATTGGTGTCTCTCTCATTCTTATGTCTAAATGCTTTTAATTTCCTCATATTATTCTATGCACTTATGACATTGTTATGGAAAATGATAAATTATTTTAGAAAGGATAATCAAGGAAAGTTATGGTTACTTTGTTTGCACACTAGAACTGTCTTTAAGAACACTCTAAGGATGAAATGTTTCTATACTACACCTATTAAGTTATAAATGATAATGTATTGGAATTACATTAAGATGACTGATATATTGTGGGTGGAATATTGTAAAGATATGCCAATAATAGGAATGGAAGAATACCTCTTATGTTTCATTGGTTAGAATTAAATGGTTAGTCCTTTAAATAGAGTATCTTTTCCTTAAAAGGGATGGTAGACCTATGACTCGGCACCATTGATAGTAGATACATTACAGATAAATATCAATGATTGAAATAAGTGGATTTATTCACTTAAGAGACCCATATGTTAGTTGCAAGTCAATGTATGTTGAAATGTGGTTAAAGCAAGTTCAGTATACATATTCAAATGATAGATGGAGGCTGCTCTCTATTGAGATCAAACATTTTATACCACAAAGTTTATTTTCTTATTAAGATTACTATTTGTAGCGCAAATGGGGTGTATGATATCATAGTTACATGGTAAGGCCTTCATTGGAAAACGATAATCTAAAAGAAAGATGATAATGCATAAAAGAATCTGCCATAGATTTTTGGATTTATATAAATATGTGTCATGAATAATTAACAAGGCTGCAGGTGCATCTTGGCTGTCAGACTAAAATCTAGAGGAACAACAATGTGTGTGGTTGTATCGAAGGTTCTAGTCATTTTAATTCCATGATTGATAGAAAATTTATTTCTTTGGAGTTTTGGGTATGTTACAAAGAAACTAAAGGAACAATGATCTATAGGTAAAAGAACACTCCTTTTTCCTTCTAAAAGGCATGCACTCCTTACTACTACTATAACTCACTCTTCTAAGAATTACTTACACACACTTATGCATAAGGGTTAAAAAGAAGCTCATTTTTGGAAGAGCAAAGGGCTTTGGCTTTCTTCTTTTATTATTGTAGCAAAGAGCCAGGAGCTCTCTCCTTTCATTCACGTGACAATTGTATTAAGATGTAAGTTGTTTTCATAATGTGTAAGTAATATAGTGAGAGGACTTAACAGTGATGGTAGGATTCGTATCCAAGTTAGTTTAAATGGGAATATTTTGAATTGTTTTAGATGGTATTATTCCTTTTTAAAGAAAGACATTGCAATAAGGCTAATTAGTAAGTTGATATTGTTTTTTTATGAGAGAGATTGAAGGATAAGAAAGATGAAATGCAATAATTACGGATTTGTAACATTTTGTTGAATAATTAATAGAAATATTAACAATTTTGGTGAACATAGGGCTCCCTGCTTAGGGGTTAACCACATATATTGCTGTCATTCTTGTATTCATGCCTTATGTGTATCAACTTTGCTTTATTTAATACTTGTGAAATATATAATGATTTATATTTTGAGTGGTTTTAAATAAGAGAGCATGGTATGTAGTGAAGTATGTGTAAATGTGTGCTTTCCCTTTAGTTAATGGGATAATGATGTATTGAGACTTTACTTAACTTTTTAGTAGCTAGTTTTAGCTAGGGTATTATGTTTTTATTTTTAAATTTTAGTAACTATTTGTTATCATGTGGATAGAACTAGAGAGTATTGCCTATGCGTATGTGTTCTTCAAAGTCATTAAATATTACTACAATAGTATGCACATAAAACTTCAATTCAAATAATAATAATTACAGTTAGATAAAGATGTGTTGGTGTAATCGTCATGAGTGTGTTTTTCTGATAGCCATATTTATCATGTTGATTATCTTATGTGCTTGTGGTTAATTATTGTCTTATTAAATGATTGGCTTATCCATTATATTCTTCATGAGTTTAATAAGAATGGTTTGGATCTTTACACCATGATGATGAGTTATAGATAGAGACCCCATTACAAACTTTGTGTTGAATCATTTTGGTGCTGCAATGAAAGAGATGTGGTGCAAAGATTTGGAATCTTACTCGCAAGTTACTTGCATTTACTTGTAAAAACTATCTTAGGATAATGGTTGAGCCCAGGTATATAGTATTTAACGCCAAAGGTTGTATAGTAATAATTAAAGCGAATGATCTTCATATAGCTAGGACTCATAAACCATTACATGTTAAAATGTATAAGAGGTAGTACCTTATCATTTGGTGATAATAATATATAGTCATTTGAACTACATTTATGATTGAAGAACAAAGTTAAAAAAAAAATTACCCCATCTTTGAAGAAGGTAAAGAGGATATTAAATATGGAACATAATATAAACATATTGTAATTTAAATATATAATTTAATTATGTTAATTATTTTTTAATTAATTATATTACATAAAAAAATTTAAAAAATAAGTAAAATTAACCTATACATATAAATATATAAATTGATTTATAGTATTTAATTAAAATATATCAAATTAAAAAATACATAATGATACATATTTTATTTATATTTAATTTAATTACAATATCTAACTCTAAAACTTTTAATTTTTTTTTTAGAAAAAAAAATATTACACAATATTATTACTAAATAAAATGAAACTCAAAATTTCACATCAATCATTATATCTTTTATTATCCATATTATAGTTTCAAATAATATATTTTAAAATATGATGAAATAAAAAAATGCATAGATAGCACTTACATTTTTAGGTATCTATAGTTTGGACAGGTTAAAATAATAAATCAGTAAAGATTATGAACCTATAAAAATTATAAAAGTGCAATCTAAAACATATATGTTATTTAAAAAATAATAATAGTTTTAATAAAAAAAAATTATTAAAAGGTCAAAAAGATTAAAAATCACAAAACTACAATCTATATGTTATTTAAAAAAAATCAGTAATTGTTATTTTAAAAAATCAATAATTCTAATAAATATATATTTAAATTTTTTTTAAAGACCAAAAAAATTTGATTATAAATTGAACATTGATTATCTTACATCAAATAAAAAATTACAAATTTTAACATTTATTATTCCTAAAATAATTTAATACAACTAACAATATTAGGTTAGTTGTATTAGGAGAGCGCTCGGCTTCAAACGGGGAGCTTCACATGGAGAAAGAGGAGAGCACTCCGCTTAAAAGGGGGGGCTCGACAACCATGTTAGGTTTTGCCCATAATTTTCAGTCCTTCAAATGCTATGTCGATAGATATGATAGATGTGTTAGGTTTTGCCCATAATTTTCAGTCCTTCAAATGCTATGTCGATAGATATGATAGATGCATTAAGACGTTTGTATCCATTCTTAGTACATGTTTCTTTTAATTCTTTTAGAGGATCTAGTGGCTATCCAACTCCTTCAATGTCTTGATCTCTTCCTTATTATTGGAGAGTGAAAGCTCTTGATGAGAACGTCATTAGTCCATGACTTGGTCTATGGTTAAATAACAATATCATTGTTAGTGTCTAAGATGAGATCTTATCACCTTAATTTTGTGCTCAATTAGATTTGTGGCTCGACCACAATCTTAAGATTTTAGATTATGCTATACTTTACTTTCACACTTTTTCTTGGCCTCATAGACAAAATCCACTTGCATTTATAAATGCGTATAAACTAGCGTAGATCCAAATCCTTGGCTCTGTCAAGCGTTGAGATGGATCAAATGTCTCGAGGTACAAACCTCTTCTTAGGTATCCATTGATTTGATTCAAACCAAAAGACAATTTTTTTATTATTTAAGGATATTTTTATTATTAATATTTAATATTATTTATGACTAACATATAATATTTTTATTATTTTTTATTTTGTTAGGAACGAACATTACAACATTTTCCCATACGTGGTTTTAAAAGCATATGCAAGGCCCTTCTACAACCATGTATTGTTTAGGAGGCCTTGCACATGGTCTTAAAACCATTTGCAAGGCCCTCTTAAACCATGTACAATAAAACCATGGGTTATTTAGGAGGCCTTGTACATGGTTTAAAAACCATGTGCAAGGCCCTCCTAAACCATGTACAATAAAACCATGGGTTGTTTAGAAGGCCTTGCACATGGTTTTAAAACCAAGCCCTCCTAAACCATGTACAATAAAACCATGGGTTATTTAGGAGGTCTTGCACATGGTTTAAAAACCATGTGCAAGGCCCTCCTAAACCATGTACAATAAAACCAATTGTTGTTTAGAAGGCCTTACACATGGTTTTAAAACCATGTGCAAGGCCAACATTTTTTTGTGGATAATTCAATTTGTTATTTTTTGTTATTTTGTTAGGTAGGAACATTACAACATCTCCCCCATATTGTGTTTTTTTCCTGACCCACATATTTTTTTACGGATAATTAAATTTTTACTTTTTTATTGTTTTGTTAGGTAGGAAGATTACAACATCTCTCCCATATTAGATTGTTTTTGTGGCCGACATTTATTTTGGCCTATAATTAGAAAATTTATTTTTTATTAATAAAAATAACGTTACGTAACATTACAAGATCTCCCCCATACTGGGCTGTAGAGCGCCTATCGACGCAATTACTATTGATAACTATTGAGCAGAGGTGACCCTCTAGCCTTTCTTTTGAAAAGATTATAATAATGATTTTTCCCTTTGAATGAATTCGATTCTCTGTTACTCATAAGAAGCTAAAGGAACAATTATCTATAGGTAAAAGAACATTCTTTTTCCTTCTAAAAGAAAAGCACGAGGGTTAAAAACAAGCTCTTTTTTTGGAAAAGCCAAGGGTTTTGGCTTTCTTCTTTTATTATTGTAGCAAAGAGATAAGAACTCTCTCCTCTCATTCAAGTGACAATTGTATTAAGCTAAAAGTTTTTTTTATAATTTGTAAGTAATTTAGAGAGAGGACTTAAAAGTGATGGTAGGCTTTGTATCCAAGTTAGTTTAAATGAGAATATTTTAAATTGTTTTAGATGGTTTTATTTCCTTTTAGATGAAGACCTTTCACTAAGGCTAATTAGTAAGTTGATTCTTTTTTTGTGAGAGAGATTGGAGGATAAGGAAGATGAAATGTTGTATTTGCAGTGCATATTTGTAACATTATATTAAAAAATTAATATAAATAATAAAAATTTAGGTGAACATAGCCATTGGTTAAGGGTTAACCACATATATTGGTGTCTGAGTCTTGTATTTACATCTTGTGTGTCATCTTTCCATTATTTAATACTTGTGAAATATATAATGATTTATATTTTATGAGTGGTTTTAAACAAGAGTATGGTGTGTGGCGAAGTATGTGTAAATGTGTGCTTTCCCTTTAGTTAAGGGGATAATGATGCATTGAGACTCTAAGTAACTTTTTAGTAGCTAATTTTAGCAAGGGTATTATTATCATGTGGATAGAAATAAAAAGTATTACCTATGTATATGTGTTCTTCAAATTTATTCAGGATGACTACGATAGTATGTACATGAAACTTCAATTCAAATAATAATAATTAAGGTTAGATAAAGATGTGTTGAGTGTGTTTTCATGATAGTCATATTTATTATGTTGATTATCTTATACATGTCTATGGTTAATTATTATCTTATTAAATTATTGCCTTATCCATTATATTCTTCATGAGTTTCATAAGGATGGTACGGGTCTTTACACCATGATGATGAGTTATAACTAGATACCCCATTACAAACCTTGTGTTGAATCCTTTTGGTGCCACAATGAACAAGATGTGGTGTGAAGATTTGGAATCTTACTTGCAAATTACTTGCATTTGCTTGTCAAAATTACCTTAGGATAATGGTCGAGCCCAAGTATGTTGTATTGAATGACAAAGGTTGTATAGTAGTAATTAAAGTGAATGATCTTCATATGGCTAGCACTCATAGAACCATTACATGTTAAAATATATAAGAGGTAGTACATTGTCATTTACTAATAATAATATATGGTCATTGAAACTAAATTTATGATTGAAGAACAAAGTTGAAAAAAAAATTACCCAATCTTTGGAGAAGGTAAAGAGGAAATTAGATATGTAACATAATGTAAACATGTTTTAAATTAAATATTAATTTATTTTTCTTAATTATTTTTAATTAATTATATTAAATAAAAAATAAAAAATAAGTTAAATTAATATATACACAATTATCATATCACATATATAATATAATTTGATATGTAATATTTAATTAAAATATATGAAATCAAAAAATATATAATGATATATATTTTAATAATATTTTGTCACGTCCCCACCTCTCATCCCAACAATGGAGAGGATGCGACCTATACTGATTTTGTTGTCAAACAGGTAATCCAACCCCATGAACATGATAACAAAAATGCATTTAATTAAAAGCAAGCATAGATGCATTATACATGAAGTAAACAACGAAAGAAAAACACATTCATTCAAGCATTTAGCATGTTCATAGTAATTCATAAAAAAAATACAGTTGCGGAAATTAAATACACAAAGAATACTTATCTTGAGAAGAAGCTTCCCCGCAAATAGATATGTCGCTGCAACGTTCCACCCAACCATAGGCCAGTGTGTTCATTAATCTCTGAGTGCCAATGCCACCACTGAGTTGGGCATGATTTTCGCAAGGAACTAGGGCACAACATGCTTACACATAGCAAGGCCATACACCCATAGTCAAGCCAACACACAATTGAGTTTCAGAGACTATTAGGGAAACAAGCCAATAACATGGGGGCCTTCGACCTACTCATCCAATCCAACAATCACATCCAAACATAGTCAACCATCTAACAAATGGGTTCCTTGGACTTACTTAGTAAAGTCAACACAGGCATGCCCTTCATAACAAAATATAATTGTTGGGTTGTAGAAAATGTTTGGAAACCACAAACAGAAATGGCAGATGGGGAAAAACAACATGGGTGAGAAAAATACAATTCCAAAAATCATTCTTAGGAAATATGGGAGAAACTTGTCCACCATAAACCCCAAAATCATACATTTGGACTTAGAAAACGTTTCTGGACAAAACAGGAGCAAAAACGACCTTCATTCGTCCATAAATCGGGAATCTTGGAACCCTAACCACTCAGCAACACACCAATGAATATATGGGTATGGAACAATGAGGAAAAAACATAAATCATGAGGGGAAAACACTTAGCAATATCAACTGTGTGAGGAGAGGAAAAACATCCTCCTAAAACCCCCAAAATCGTGGGTCTCTTCTCCCATTTGTTGAGCAACACAAACACGACTTCCCAGCCATGGAGAAAAATGGGTAAATTGCAGAAAAAATGTGAGGGAAGCTCCGAACTTTCTCAAAAGGAAAAAATGACCTCTTCAAACGCCAGGAATAGTTGTCCCCTTCTTCCCATTCGTTGGAAATACAAAAAATGAATTCTGGGCAGTGAGAAAAAGAAGAAAACAACAACAAAGTCATGAGGGAGAAAGCTCAACAAGCTTCAACTGCGTGAGAGAGCCCAGTCGCCTATGAGAATGGGTGAGGAATGAAATATATGGTTGAATAATGGCTTGGGAATGCATTCCCAAGCATTTACTTTCCCAAGAATTCAAAAACACATTTTCCAAAAAATGGGTGGCTTCCCAAATTCGAATTTGACTCCAATACTCTTCCCATCCCCATGCATTAACTTCCCCAACCAATTTCCAAAATACTGGGCACAGAAGAAAAAATTGTTAGTGGACAGTTTTATTGGTTTTCCTCTTTGACATGGGATTTACTTCATTTTCTCAAGGGTTGATTATTTCCCACCCTCTCTATTCTTTGTGAAATCATGCCCCCATCTTTTTAATGTTGCGGTGCATAATTAGTTGTGGTATTTTTATTAATTTTCATTTTACATGATGTCTCAAAACATATTGTGACTGGTTAGCACATAAACCATCAGCATTGATTTTAATCGCCGAAACATAAAACACTAAATCCTTGTGGGGCCTTTTCTTTGAGCTCCACATCATGATTTATTAATGCTATTTACATCATATGCAATTCAATACCATGGGGTCAAAATTAGGGTGTTACATTCCCCTCCCCTTTCAACAACACTGTCCTCAATGCTTTATAAAAACTTAACAAAATTCCATATTGAAACGCCCCTCAGTGCTCTACAAAATTGAACCAAAAAAGGTGTGTGTCAATTGCATGGCATCCTCCAGCTCCCATGTAGCCGTATCAGAACCGAGGTGCTTCCTCTGTGCCATTACCTGTCCAATGGTATGATATGGAACTCCTCCTTGGTTCCACTTCGTGGTTTCCTTGCATATGAACTCCTCGAAGTCCTTGATTGCATCCATCAATTAAGGCAAATAATTATTCGCTTACACAGATAATATTACCAAAAGAATTGGAATATTAAATAAGCCATAATAATATATAAATTGATGATAGAATTTGATATGATACATTTACAATGGTCAGACTTATATACGTCCATTCGTGACTTTCCAACCTACAGTTATGACTCTTTGATAATTATTAATTATTAATTAATAATCATCTATTAATATTATTTTTAATATTTATATATTTTATGTTCATTACATTTCCTTCCCCTTAAGGGAATCTTTGTCCTCAAAGATGTATTTGATAGTAATGTCTGATTTATTTTACTGTCATCTCACAATTATTTCCATTTTGTATTTGCGACATTTGAGGAGATGAGCTAATACAAATTATGGATTCCTCGGGAGAATTGTTGCATTGTATCTGCTGTGGTCCATCCGAGATCTATTTTTATTGGATCTCTAAGATATTTTTATGGGACAATTCGTCTCAATTGTTGCTTGGTATGTCGATATTTTCTCATGTCCACATAAGTATTCTATGAATATTCATTTTGACCTTGTCGTTGGTCAAAATGACGACTATAATTAGGATGTCTGTAAGGTGTAGGTGTTGTTTGTTCTTCTTTCTTTTGGATTGCGACGAAGACTTTCTTCACTTCCTCAATTTGTGCTTCTTGGTTATCTAGTAGATTGTTACGATTCTGAATCTTTTCGATTCCTTCCTCTTGTGACTTTTTTTCAATTTCTAGCTCCTTGATTTGGTTATGTAGTTCCTGATTACTATTATTTAAACACTGGTTT
This sequence comes from Pseudotsuga menziesii, assembly GCA_001517045.1. NCBI lineage: Eukaryota > Viridiplantae > Streptophyta > Pinopsida > Pinales > Pinaceae > Pseudotsuga > Pseudotsuga menziesii. The sequence continues at coordinate 67,244 of LPNX010959694.1, forward strand.
TCTTTTTGCTTTTCTAGTAATTTTCCTTCGAGGTCTTCACCGGATTGTTCCCTCTTGCTGTTGTTTTTCAATTTTTTGATTTTTGTAATTAGGGTTGTATTGTGATTTCTTAATCTGAAAATTTCTACATAATTGTTGGATATTATTTTATTACTCTTTGTGATCTCTAGCTTGTGTTCTTTTTTAGAGTCACTATTTTGTTGTTAAAGAACTTTTATCTGTTGTCTATACTGGTTGACCATTGATTCTTGATATGTTAATTTCTGTCGTATGTGCGTCAATTCTTCATCCTTGTTGTTAACGATTTTGTTCAAGCGTATTGTTTCTACTTCGTAATCACTTATTTCTTTCTTTATATCTTGATTTGTTAGTATCTGATTGAAATCACTTTCGTCTTTTAATTTCGTAATTTGGGCTGACAATTTTTCTATATGATTGTTGTCATCAGAAATTATTTGTTCCTTGTGCTCTTTTTGCATCTTATGTAATTTAATCAACATTTTCGATTTCGTATTTATGTCCCCTAACTCTTCATTGTCTCTTCGACAGCGCTTTAATTTGGCTTCTAATTTCTCTATTTGTGCTTGCAGACCAACTTCCATGGTCTCCGACTTCTTTAATGATAGATGGCTATTGATTTATTGACGAGTATTCCTTTGACGTTTTGACTCTTCGTCGATCGCTGATCTTCCTTGATTTTGGATTTTTCTTCGCCACTAGACGGTCTTGTTGACTTGAATTCTTTGACTTTTTTTTTTGACGAGGGATTATTCTTTGATTAGATTAAATAACCTCTTTTTTTTCCAAAAATAATATTCAATAATATTATTTCTATGTATTTCTTTTCCTTTTTTTTTGTTTCTTCCTTTTTTTTTTACAATAATAATTATTAATTATATAATTAATAATATTACTATTAATATTTTATAAACTATATATAGTTTTTTTTTTTTTTAACTTTGTATAAATTTATTTAACTTTTTGTGTATANTCAGTTTTTCTCTTTTTCAACTTTATTATAGGGCTACTTTATATCTTTTAATTCACTGTTAGTGTTAACTAATATATATTGATTTATATATTACCCTTTCTTTGTTATAACAATGAAAGGATGATATGAATTTTTTTTTTCCTTTTGTTTAAAAGAATACGCCCACGAATAGTCGCAATGCTTGGTTAGGGTCACACGATGCGAATTTTATGCCCAAGTGGCATGTGAAGTCAACGTCAATAATTTATTTTCTTATGAACTGCCTTAAACTTGGTTGCAACATGAACAGACTACGAGTCTACGACCGACGATTGCAGATATAGGTTCACACTTTGGCAGCCTCGATTTATTTAACCCAACAACCATTAGATTTGAATATAAGTGTGATAGATGGCAGCTGTATGTGATTTGTCAAATTTTTGGATTAATAAGATCTCAATTTCCGCATGACTGGTGGCTCAAGTCACAGCGACTAGAATGGTCTCACGATTTTTCCCTCGTTTCGATCAAAATAAATTTGCATATACAAACCTGTTTCCTCTGATACAAATGTGCAGAAAAATATAAGACTCGAGACTTAAAAAATATATTTTATAAAATTCGTATTTCTGTGTATGGGAACTTCCACCCAATTTTCTTTCCCGTGGAATAAATAAATTCTTCCTTCAATAGAAATTTCAAATTTCAGATTTGCGGCTATATCTTTATCTTCCCATAACACTGAATTCTTCCTTGGCAAATTCTGTTTGTAATATTTTGTTTTTGTCATTGATATTTGATCTCTTGGAACTTGTAACGGACTAAATTTTCCTTTACAGATTGTTTGTTTTTTGGAATTAAATGGCCAAAGGCCAAGTTTTTTTTGGGTCAATGACCTGAGATTCCAGAGAAACTCTTAAAATTATGATTAGCCAAAATCCAGTTAAAACGAAGTCTGAAAGTATGGCCAAGCACCGGATCAGACTTAGCTCTGATACCACTTGAGGCGAATAATTATTCGCTTACACAAATAATATTACCAAAAGACTTGGAATATTAAATAAGCCATAATAATATATAAATTGATGATAGAAATTGTTGTGATACATTTACAATGGTCGGACTTATATACGTCCATTTGTGACTTTCCAACCTACAATCATGACTCTTTGATAATTATTAATTATTAATTAATAATCATCTCTTAATATTATTTTTAATATTTATATATTTTATGTTCGTTACATCAATACATACCACAAGATCTTTTTCTGGGTCCTCGAGAATCCTTCTCCTTAGCTTAGAACATTTTCAATGTCTTTGGAAACCAGCAATACCTATGCTCAAGCCCTAAGCAATGAGTTGATTCCCATGTTAGTATTCACAATATTTTCCAAAATCATAGATGAATCACATACACATGTATATTGACATAAAATCAACAAGAATTTTCCAAGTGAACCAAATACTTATCTACATAAGTATATTCTTTTGGTTCCACAGGTATCCGATTTGGATTTATACAACCATGTAACTCACAACCCTACCCCAACCAACACCCAGGTGTGCATTAAAAGGTAGCCTGATTTCTGCAAGCCTCGAATCACTTGAAAATACCTCTCAATCGAGGTCTGACAGTTCCATTCTTGATCCCAACACCTATGCAGGTGCTTCAATGGTAGCTATTCTCAAGAGCTTGCACCTCCTCTAGATGCTTACCAAGCTCAGGTGCTTCCTTTCCGAACACCCTAATGAATTTAATTCACATGTCAGATTCATTCCTATAGGATGCAATCTATAAAAATATTTTCAAAACCATGGATGCATCATATGCTCATGTATATTTACAAAAAATCAAAAACAACAAAATTTTGATAAGTAAACCAAATACTTATCTGTATAGCATCTCTCAACCGATATATGGTCATCCCCACTTCAGATCCTAACACCTCCTTGGGTGCTTAATGATAGCCTTGGATTAAGAGCCTAGCACCTCCTCCAAGTTCTTACCAATGCTCAGAGACTTCCTTTCTAGACATCATAATACCTATGGGTTATTCTCTTCACGGATCCCCCACTCTTGCGACAGTCCCCTTACGGCGTGAATGTGTGCGGAAAGAAGTCTAACCAGATGTCTTATACCCTTAGAGTCCCTAGTGATGCATATTGGTGCCTAGCTGGAAGGGGGGAGAAGCTATGTACCCAAGTACATCCTTCAAGAGGATCCATGTACTCCATGTACATCTTTCATTGTCTCGCATGTGTTACATACAAACATGCAGTTTACATAAGATGTCATCTTAAAATTTCAATCATAGGTTTTCAAACCTATTCCAATACATCCCTTCGAAAAGATATGTACCCTAGTACATCCTTTCGAGGAGCCATGGACATCCAATACCTATTTTCATCTTCTCACCTGTGTTAAATACAAGCATGCAGTTCATATGAGATGTCATAGAAAAATTGCAATTATAGGTTTTCAAACCTATTCCAAACACATCCCTCTGAGAAGCTATGTTTCCAAGTACATCCTATGGAAGAAACATGTACATCTAGTACATATTTTCATCATCTCACTCCAAACACATCCCCGCAAGAAGCTATGTATCCAATTACATCCTTCTAAGGAGCCATATACATCCAGTACATATTTTTATCATCTCACTTGAGTTACATACAAGCATGCAATTCATATGAGATGTTCTCATAAAAATTTCAATCATATATTTTCAAATCTATTTCATGCATACATGATTTCCCAAATATCGAACAATCAATAACATTGATAGTCAAATAAAAATTTGAGTTCACCATTCTGCTTCATGCAGAAAATCATATTTTTACAACCATGAGGCCATCCCTATACTGTTTGTCTTTTGCAAGTGGGAGTGCTTATCCCCTTTTTACACATGTTTTCCCAAAACTTGGACATCCACATATAACATGTCATCTTGACACAATTTTAAATCAGCCAAATAGTCATAGTTAGCAATAGGAAACTTTAGACATCAAGCAATGCAAAACAAGCATATCCATTGTTAGCATGATTCAAAACCATCACAAGAGATCATGGTCTCCCATAATCAACAAAAAAACTTGCAATTTGAAGTTTCAAAATATGTTCTCAGTCATGAGATCCTTCTAATGGCACATGGTAGCTTCTTGCCCTGTTTTTCATTGGGCACAACCATACTACTCTGCTCAGGTCACTCTACCTGAGTCTTTAGGAAGCCCTCATATGTATACCCATACACACAACGGCCATTTGCTCATGGAAATACAAGTTCACATGCAGGATTCCTCCGCCTATACATAGACTCAACTTCACCTACAGAATATCCTTTAGTGAACTTTCTGCAATACCCTACAATTCCCACAATAGATCTTACCTCTATCATCTCTCTTGGCGAAGGCGAATTCATAATGGCCTCAATCTTTTCAGGTTCAATAGATGTTCCTACATCTGAGATACAGTGACCCAAATAATGAATTCTATCTTTATAGAAGTCACATTTTCTCAACCTTGCATACATATTATGCTTCCTAATCAATCTCAAAATCAGCCTCAAATGTTCCACATAGTCTTCCTCATTCTTAGAATAAATAAGAATGCCATCAAGGAGAAAAAGAACAAACCTATTTAGATAGTTACTAAAAACATTATTCATGAGGCACATGAATGTAGATGGTACATTTGTGAAACCAAATGGTACCTCTACAAACTCATAAGGTCCATACCTTGTTATGAAGGTTTCCTTATGAATATCTTCATCCTTGATTCTTACTTGATGGTAACTAGACCCCAAGTCAATCTTGCAAAACACCTTTGCTCTCCTCATTTGATCAAAGAGGTCATCAATCCTAGGAAAAGGATACTTGTTCTTCACAATGAATTTGTTTAATTGCCTGTAATTGATACACAACCAGAGTGTATCATATTTCTCTTTCTCAAACAGAACTGGTGCCCCCCCATGGGGACACACTTGGCATGTTATATTTCTTTTTCCACAAGCCTTGCAACTGCATCTTCAGCTCTAGCATTTCTAGTGTAGTCACCCTGTAGGGTGTCTTGGACATTGGTGCTTTACCTAGAACAAGTTCAACTATGTGATCAACATCCCTTTTTGGAGGAAGCCCTGGAACTTTATTAGGAAAAACATTCTTGAATTCCTGTATCATATGAAATTCGTTCAACCTAGGAGAATTATTCTCTGTTTCCTACAAAACATTTGCTACATGTACTCTACAACTTTTCCCACACAACTTCTTCAGCTACATTGCTGAAGACTTCATTCCAGAGATCACTTTTGGAATTCCTTTCACCACCTTAAGTTGCCTTCTTCATCTAAGAACTCAAAAGTCTTGTTGTAACAATCAATATTTTCTCTATGTGCTTCCAACCCATCCATTCCAATGAGGACATCATAGGAACCAAGTGGTAGAACATTCATATCTACACAAGTGAGTATCCCATTTGTAACAAATGGACATTTCCTTACCACCTCACTGACTTTCTTCTTGGTTCCAGTGGCTAGTTGGACTAACCATGATCCTCTATGCTTTGACTTCTTCACAGTGCACATCTTAACAAGTACAGGGGTGATATAGCAGGTTAATCAAAACAGAAAAAATATTCTCAGTAATCTCACCCGCAACTTCCAACATAATTGATTGATGATCTTCCTGGTTGTATTCTAAGACTGAACAAATTTTAGGAATGGTTCCTTCTTGATGTTTCACAGTTTCAGCTTCTTGGGTGCTAGGGGCTTGTCATGCGTTCATATTCTCAAGTGGACAATTTCTGCATAGATGGGGTCCTTCACATTCCCAGCATTTGAGTGCGTTCCTTGACCTTTCCCTCATCACTCTGGTTGGCTTAATCAAAGCTTGTGATTTCTACCTTTTATGATTTAGGAGGTGAGAAGGTTTGAAACTTCTCTTTGTTGGGTCAAGCTTCACATCCCTTCTTGTAGGAATTTCTCCTACTCCCTTCTATTTCTGATAACTGATGCCCATAGTTTATCTGCCTTTGGAGGTCTTCCAAACTCTATAGCATGACTGTATTCAAATGGTTTTTCTCTTCCAAAGCCTTGATCATCCTTTTATTTTCCTCTCTGCATCTTTGCAAAATATTGTTTAGGAACACCATTGTTAGCTACATAACATTCTCAGGAATTTATAATTTATTTCCCTACATTTGTAAAAATCATATGTTGTCATCTTGTCCAAACATATACTTTTCTTCCACAAAAATGATTGTCTCAAGGGGACGACGGGGGTCAAGGGGGATTTCCCTCTTGTGGCTTCGCGAGTCAAGGGCAGCGTCCTCATTTTTTTTGTAAATCTTTTGGTTTCACGCAATCTGGTGCATGACTTCACTATCATTTTTTATCTTTCTGGCACCTACAATTTTTCTGAAAACCCTGTTGAATTTCCCTATTTTAGTGAACTCATCCTTTCAACCCAATTGATGAACTTGCCAAAGTTTTCTGACATCTCTGCTCAACTAACTTTTTCCTTCAGACGTGTCTATAAAACTCGTCATTTCCTTCTAATCGGTAAAAATAAAATAAAAATTCCGACGTGTCGACAAAACTCACAGAGTTCACCTGACATGTATCGGAAAAACTCATCTTTTCTTGCTGATATGGGATTATCAACACTTGAGAAAAAAATTCAAAATTTTTCTTCTTGCTTCTTTGCATCAACGAAACTCCACTTTTCCAGTCGACATGTATCATCAAGACTCCACTTTTCCACCTAATACATATCGACGAAACTTATTGAATTCATTTGACATGCATCGACAAAACTACCCAAGTTTTGCCTACATGTCCATACTTAGAAAGTTTCTAAAAAAATTCTTCGCTTTCTCTGTTGTCGGGGAAACTCGCCAAATCCCTCCAATGTGTGTCAACAGAACTCAGACAATATAGTTGACGTATCGACAAAACTCATACTTTTCTATCGAGAGGAAGGTTCAAACTCTTGGAAAAAATTTCAAAATTTTCTTCCTTCCTCTTACTCATCGGCTCATATTGGCCTTCCATGTCGACACGACCACTGCAATATTATCGATGAAACTCAACCGAACCAGCAAAAATGTATCGATTCAGCTCATCCTTTCATGCTAACACCATCGGTGCAACTCGGGCAGTTCAACTGAACTGAATCAACGGAACTTGACCAACCAAGCCGACATGCAAATACTTAGAAAATTTTCTGAATTTTTTTTGTCTTTCCCCTTTGTTGGCTCAACCCAGCCAATTCAATTGACATGTTTGTTGTGATCCTCGTCGACTCTACTCAGCTAAGTCAGCCGACATGTGTTGTCTCAACTCAACTAACTCAGCTAATATTGAAACTTCAATACTTAGAGAAATTCTTAGAAATTTTTCTTCGATAATGGCTCAACCCATCCCTTTCTTGGCGATTCCATCGATGCAAATCAGCCAGTTCAGCCGACATGTATTGGCGGAACTCAAACAACGAAGCCGATAGGGGAAATTTTCCAACACTTAGAGAAATTTCTAGAAATTTCTCTGTCTGCTTCTTTTTTGTTGACCACAGAGGGTCATTCTTCCTCTATCAACTGTTCTTCTTGGCCCATTGAAGCCCAATGCTGCAATGAGTGCTCTGATACCACACTGTCACGTCCCCACCCCTCATCTCGACAATGTGGAGGACGCAACCTACATTTTTTTTGCTGTCAAATGGGAGATCCATCCCCATGAACATGATAATAAAAATGCATTGATTTAAAAACATGCATAGATGTAGTATACATGAAATAAACAATGGAATAAAAACACATTCATTCAAGCATTCAACATGTTCATAATAATTCATAAAACACATACAATTATGGAAATTAAATACAAAAGAATACTTATCTTGAGAAGAAGCTTACTACAACCAGTTATCTCGCTGCAACATTCCACATAGTCCAATGTGCTCATCAATATCTCAGCGCCACTTCCATCCTCGATCTGGGCATGATTTCCACAAGGAACTAAGGAACAACAAGCTTACACATAGCAAGACCATATATCCATAGTCAAGCCAACACACAGTTGGGTTTCACGGACTATTAGGGAAACAATCCAATAACATGGAGACCTTAGACCTACTCATACAATCCAAGAATCACATCCAAACACAGTCAACCATCTAACAGATGGGTTCCTTGGACTTACTCAGTAAAGTCAACACAGTAATGCACTTCATTGCAAAATAAAATTGTTGGGTTGTAGAGAAACATTTGGAAACCAAAATAGAAATGTCAAATGGGGAAAAACAACCCTCGGTGAGAAAAATACGATTCCATGAATCATTGTTGGGAAATATGGGAGAAACCCGTCCACCATAAACCCCCAAACTAAACATATGGACTCATATAACATTTCTGGACATAGCAGGATCAAAAACGATCTCCATTCACCCACAAATCGGGAAATCTTGGCTAACACACCAATGAATTGATGGGTATGGAGCAATGAGGAATCAACATAAATCATGAGGGAAAAACAACCAGCAAGCTCAATTTCATGAGGAGAGGAAACAATCCTCTTAAAGCCCCCAAAATCATGGGTCTCTTCTCCCATTCGCTGAGAAACACAAAAATGACTTCCTAGCTATGGAGAAAAATGGGTAAACTACAGAAAAATGGGAGGGAATCTCCCAGCTTGCTCAAAAGGAAAAAATGACCTCTTCAAACCCCAAGAATCGTTGTCCCCTTCTTCCCATTCATCGACAACATAGAAAATGAATTTGGGCATGGAGAAAAAGAAGAAAACATCAAGAAAATCGTGAGGGATAAATCTCAGCAACCTTTAACTGTGCAAGAGATCCCAACCCCCTATGAGAATGGGTTAAGAATGAAAGATATGGGTGAATAGTGGCTTGGGCATGCATTCCCAAGCATTTACTTGCCAAAGAAGTCAAAAACACATTTTCCAAAAATGGGTGGCTTCCCAAATTCGAATTTGAATGCCATACTCTTCCCCCCCCATGCATTAACTTCCCCAACCAATTTCCAAAATACTAGGCACAAAAGACAAAATGGCTAGTTGACAGTTTTAAGGGTTTTCTCCTTTGACATTGGCTTTAATCCTTGGCTCAAGGGTTGATTATTCCCCCCCTCCCTATTTGTTGTGAAATCATGGCCCCATCTTTTAAACATTACGACGCATAGCTAGTTGTGGTATTTTTATTAATTTGCATTTTTCATTATGTCTCAAAACATATTGTGCCTGATTAGCACATAAACCATTGGGATCGATTTTAATCGTCGAAACATAAAACACTAAATCCATGGTGGGAATTTTTCCTTGAGCTCTACACCATGATTTATTAATGTTATTTACATCATATGCAATTCAATACCATGGGGTCAAAACCAGGGTGTTACATATTTAATTTAATTACAATATCTAACTATAAAACTTTTTGTTTTTATGAGAAGAAAAATTATTACATAATATTATTAATAAATGAAATGAAAATGAAAATTTCACATCAATCATTATATCTTTTATTGTCCATATTGTATTTTCAAATAATATATTTTACAATAACATGATATAAAAAAAATGCATAATTACCACTTACCTTTTTAGGTAGCCATAGTTTGAACATTTTAAAATAATAAAGAAATTTAATTTATAGGAAAATCTATGAACCTATAAAAATTCTAAAAATATAGTCTTAAATATGATCATAATGATGGTGGTGGTGGTTAATGTACCTGAGACTAAACTTTGCTCTATCAGACCTAGAGAAACAAATTATTTAGATTGTTTTAAAATTGTATTTGTATGCTCAAAGAGCGTCCTAAGCTCACTATAAATTTGACATGTTAGAAGGTTAGGAAGTTCGGTATTGCAACAAATATTATGAAACTGAGATCTAATGTGGGTGTACAGAGGGCACTATAAGAGGAAGTGATTCTTATCCTCAATGTTATTTAAAAACAAATTAATAGTTCTAATAAATATTTTTTTTTGCTAAAAGGTCAAAGAAATTTGATGATAAATTTCAAGTTGATTACATATAAAACAATATCTTTAATCAAATACAAAATTACAAATTTTAATATTTATTGATTTTAAAATAATATAATACAATTAAAGATATTAAATGCTCATATGTAGTTGTTCTATAATTAATTCATTATATTGTATCAATGAAGTTGCAAATTCATGTTAAATGTTATGGAAAAGTTGTATAAGTTGTAAAATTTACAAATCCATATTAAATTTTATTGATTAGTGTTACAATTTGTGTAAAAATTATGTTATATCAATAAACTTGCAAATATTTTTCAAGAAAATGTGTAAACAAATCAAATAAAAAATTTATATTTATATTAAAATTTCTGGGCAATACAACAAACAATATTGTAATTAAATTAAATATATATTTTATTAATTTGACATCCTAAAGGACCAAGAGCCTGATTCAGATCATAGACTTTTAATTGTAACTCTTAATTTTGTCATGCATAGAGATCCCATAGAAGATAATCCTTATAGCTAAAAAAACTTGATAGTTGATAGAAATGAAAATCATTTTTTTCCTAAATGATTTAAAAATTAATTTGCTTCATTTATCAAGTATAGACAACATAGAAGAACTCTATCACAATTTTACTACAACCCTCTCACTTTGTATTAACAAGTTCTCAATTGAAGTCTCAAGTAATAAATGAAATGGATAAACTAACCCTTGGTATGATAAGGATTGTAAAAGTGCTAAGAGAGAAATTAAGGAAGCTCTTGATGAGTCCCTTAAAAGTGACAAGGTAAAAATTTACAAAGCCCTAAGTAAGAGAAAAACAAATTAATATATTCATAAAAGACAAGGAAATCTCTTACATATCTCTAAGGTGTCTCCTAGGAAATTCTAGATGTAGAATCTAACTAGAAAAACTAAAGATAATATTAGAATTGATTTACACGACTAGAATTCCTATCTTACAAATCTTTATGAATCCTTGAGTGTCAAAGACAACTTTGAAACCCTGCTCACAATGGTAGAAGTTTTCTCTTTAGAAGACATATATTTTGGGGTTAAGCATCTGGAAAATGGAAAAGCTAACAACATTGAGGGTTACCAGGAAGAAATCTTAAAAATTGGAGGTCCTATCCTCATTCCTGACATCCACAAGCTTTTCAATCAAGAAGTCAAGCAAGGGTTCCCTAAACCTTGGACTCAGAGCCTCATTATCCCTATTTTTAAAAGTAGAGATACACATAACCCCTCTAGTTATCGGACCATTATGATTAGCCCCCTCTTAGCCAAGTTATATGGTATTATTTTGGAAAAGAAGATCAGTAGATGGCTTGGAAGTGAAGGTAAGCGGGCTAAAGGCCAATCAGTTTTTAGAAGGAAACACTCAACAACGGATCACCTCATTACCCTTAGGATCATTATGGAGGAGTGTCCTAATGATAAATCCAATATCTTTTGTTTCTTCGTGGACTTTAGAAAGGATTTCGACACAGTACCTTGAAATAACCTTTGGAATATATTAGAAGAGCTAAAGGTTCCTTTCGAGTTGAGAGCTGCCTCAATAAGGTTATAGGAGAATGTAATTGCCAATTTTAAAAGAAACGAGGGGTGGTCGAGAGATATTAAGTGCAATATTGGACTTAAACAAGGTTTCCCCCTCTCCCCTACCCTATTTGGCATCTACATCGATAAGCTAGAAGGTTGTTTAGAAGAAGTGGGTTGTGCTGACACATTCTTAGCTTGGATAGTCATAATCCTTATTCTCTATGCTAATGATATTGTTCTTATGGTAAGGGATCTGTATGATATTGATAAGAAACTTAGACTTCTTAAGGATTTCTACTCTACCATGGGTATGACTGTCAAAACTGACAAAACAAAATTTATGATTATCAAATCCAAGAAGGACACTTACGCTAATTTTGTGTATGCCAATAGAAACTTGGAGGAAGTGTCTTCTTACAAATACCTAGGAATTGATATTCATCACAAGATCAACTGGAACTATAGCATTGAGAAAAGGATTAATGTAGGGTGGAAATCTTATTTTGTTCTTGAAACTAATTGCACAGCAACAAATATGGTGATGTGGGATAAAAAGAAGATCCTCTTTGAAACGTTAGTCACTCATGTTATCTTGCATGGTTGTGAGGTTTGGGGTTGCAACATCTCTAGAGAATATTGGAGGAATATTGAGCAAATCCAGAAGCGTTTTATAACGTATAACCTCAAAATTAAAAGAAATACACCGTATCCTATTCTCCTTATATAATTGGGTCTTTTCCCCATCGAGAGCCTAACTATGACTAGTTTCCTATTGTACAAAAACAAAATCAATAACATGGGATACCATAGGCTTCCTAAGATAGATTTTAATTCCATCCAAGACCACCTAAGGCTTAAGAGAGGTTGGTATAAAGATACTAGGTCCTGGTTAAACCACTGGGAGATTGACGAAAGTGTTGCATTGCAAAATATTAATAACATTAAAAATATTGTTACTTCTAAGTTTATGAGAAATTGTGGTGTGAGAAATATTTAGAGGATAAACAAAAATTAAGATATTATAAGGAGGTCATCAACCATACTCTTAAAGATCAAAAGTATCTCTCTGTATTATGTAGTTCAAAGAAAAAAATTAATATAGCCAAGATAAGAACGAACTCTCATGAGCTCCATAGTGAAACAGGTCATTGGACAGTTCCTAAAACACCATGGGTAGAAAGGATCTGTCGTCTCTGTGAGAATAGGAACATCGAAGATGAAAATCACTTCCTCTTAGAGTGTCTTGTGGACACCCACATTATATCTCAGTTTCATAATCTTTTTTGCAATACCTACCTTCCGAGCCTTTTAACTTGTCAAAATTGTAGTGAGCTCGGGGCGCTTTTCACCAAGCTCTTTGAGCATAGGAATACAATTTTAAAACAAACTAATTAATTTGTTTCTTTAGGTCCGATAGACCAAAGTTTGGTCTCAGTGTACGTTAACTATCATCATCATCAATATTTAAATTAATTACAATATCTAACAGTAAAACTTTTAATTTTTATAAGAAAAAAAATTATTACATAATATTATTACTATATAAAATGAAAATCAAAATTTCACATCAATCATTATATTTTTTACTATCCATATTATATTTTCAAATAATATATTTTAAAATAAGATGAAAATAAAAATGCATAATTATAACTTACCTTTTAAGGTAGTTCATGTTTAAAAAAATAAAGAAAATTAATTTATGGCAAAGATTATGAACCTTTAAAAATTATAAAATTGCAATTTAAAACATATATGTTATTTAAAAAAAATTAATAGTTCTAATAAATATATATTTAAAAATATTAATGTTTTTGTTAAAAGGCCAAAAAAATTTATTATAAATTTTACAATAATTACACATCAAACAATATCTTAAAGAAAATAAAAAATTACAAATTTTAGCATTTATTAATTTTAAAATAATTTAATACAACTAACAATATGACATGCTCAAAATGTACTTGTGCTATAATCACTTCATTTTATTGTAACAATGAAGTTGCAAATTCATGTTAAAAGTTATGGAAACATTGTATAGATTGTAAAATTTACAAATCCATATTAAATTTTACTGATCCTATAGTGTTACAACTTGTATAAACATTATGTTGTATCAATAAATTTGCAAATTGTTTCCAAGAAAATGTGTTAAAATAAATCAAATAAAAAATTAAATTTTATATTAAAATTTTTGGACAATACAACAAATAATATTACATGCTCAAACAATTTTATTTTCACGTACAAAAAAACTTTATATATAAGAAAAGTTGTGTCATACATTCAAAAATTCCAACTGTTCAAAATATTATAGTCTCCACATATGTCCACTAACCTATTCTAATGCTTGAAAAGGAAACACACATGTGACTGTAAATCTAGATAAGCAAGAAATTGTGTTAAAGAAATCTAATCTAGTGCTTAGAAATAAAACACATGAATGAAATTGAATCTAATTATGAAATAATGAAATGGTATTAAACTATATCTAATCTACGAAAGCATGAAATTGAATGAAATAAACTAATCTAAAAGCATCAACATTTTACATGTGAGCTCACATAAAATTAACACTACTAATGCATAATAAAGAAATCAAGATGAACATGGAGAAATCAAAATGCTTGTATTAAACATTCAATCCATTACCTATCAATCCATGACTAATCTCTCGAAAGACATAAATTATTTTTCCACTTCCACACCACTAAAGAGGCCTCCTCCCAAATGAAGAGAGAGCACTCTTATTTATATATGAGTTGTTTTGAAAAGAGGGAAAATGTAGATCCACTTTTCTCTCAACCTATTTTCCATAATTACAAAATATGTATCCCTTGAAATCCTCACAAATTCTCTCATGATATTTCGCTTTGGAATGATCTTGAATAATTATCCCCAAATCTTGAAAAGGTGGAGGAAATATTTGAGAAGATTTTGAATAATCCATTTATTGAAAATCTTCAATTATTCCTACACATCACAAAGCTCACAAAACTTTGAGATACATGAAAACATGTTAATTTTCTAATATTTAATCATAAATTTTCTTAAAATACTTAAAAATAAATAAATTGGAAAATAACAAAGTAACCCATATTTATTTATGAAAATGGTACAAGAAATGATAAATGGAGTGATGAATAGGGATGAGTATGAGGAATAAGGAAGGAAAAATAGGATGAAAATACGACATTTGGGTGACCAAACATTCCCCCCAACTAAACTTGGTGCATGTCCTTAGGAAATTGTGCATAAACTTTTTTAACTTTGTATTTGCATGATAATGTTTTTAACAATAAATCATCCCATGATGTGAAATACATAAGTAGCAATTGATTTTACTTATGGTTGGTTTTTTGGTGACAACCATGAATATGATAAATGGTGGTTCTTGTGTGACAACATTCATTTCTTTTACTTGTTTTTTTATGGTTGGTTCTTGTGTGACAACCATGAATATGAAAAATGTTGGTTCTTGTGCAACACTCATTTGTTTTTATGAATGCAATACATAAGATTTGAAAGAAAACATGCACTGGAAATGATAAGCCATCAAGGTACATTTTGTCCATGTTTTTGAATCATGCCAAAATCAAATCAAATTGTAAAGAAGTGTAATTTCGAAGAGACATGTTGGTCAATGGTAAATGAGATAATGGTATGTGTAGATGGTAATGAATATATAACCCCCCCCCCGAACCGAGGATGTGTTAACTTTATGAAAATGAATAAGGGAATGTAACACAGCGAGGGACTTTTCCAAATTCATTCATTTTCTAGCATTTAAGGAATTACATGGTTAAAGATTAGAAACCAATATACCTCCACTTACCCAAAAAGTTGATGAAATGTGCAATAGGAATTAGAGAAAATTTCAACTCAGAATAGGCCTCCTAAGGAAAATAATAAAATAATATTTATTAATTTTTGGGAAAGAAAAGAAAAAAATTACTTTTTTTGTTCATATTTTCGACATATCTTCTTGTGCTTTTACTCAAATTTAGATTGGGAGGGCTTGTTTGATGCGGAATTAAATTTTAGATCCAATGAGTACCCACTCTACATACTTTTCATGGACCCTGCTACCCCAAAAACAAGAAATACCTCAAAAAATGTGATTATGACATTCTTGTTTTTGGGGTAGCAGGGTCCATCAAAAGTATGCAGAGTGGGTACTCATTGGATCCAGAATTTAATTCCACATCCAACAAGCTCTCTCGATTGAAATTTGAGTAAAAACACAGGGAGATATGTCGAAAATACAAACAAAAAAGTAGTTTTTTTATGATACCTATCCCCAAATTTATATTAAAAAATTGTTTAAGACCTATACAGTATTTCAAATTTAAAGCAATTTCATTGGCTAACACATGATGAAATGGAATTTGAATTAGGGTTGAAAGGCCCATTTTGAGTTGAAATTTCTTCTAATGAATATCGTTGATGCTATTGTCATACTAAGGACTATGAAGTGAAGGAATCTAAAATGCTTGGTTGTATGAATCAAAGATGCATTCTAAAAGTGGAACTCTGGTAATGTCATATGGATGGAAGTATGCTATTGTAAATTTGCTGATGGATTCATGGAAAGTATATATAGTCTTCACCTGCTATAAAACTTGATGGTACAATTCTTACCATGCGAATAAATGTGGCGATGTCGAGCATGGAAAGAAGTCATTGGATTACTAGCCATTGAATGATGTCGTTAACCAATGCGAGGTAAATCACCATTGATGTCAATGAGTGCCAAGGTACCCAAGTACATCTTGCAAAGTGTGAATAAATGAGCTGATGTTGAGCCACTTGAAAGGTCTAATGATCAAGGAACATTGATGTATTCCCATGATTGTTAACGAGATAACTTGTCATTAAGGCATGCAAGCCTCAAGATACTCAAAAAGAACTCGAGTCTCTATCCCAGATAAGGTGCCGAGGTTGATGGGAAAAGACTTATTGAAAGTTGGGCCTTAAGGAATCCTACATCGGTCAATGCGAGTTTTACAAAATGATTGGTAGGACTATAGATAAAATATCTCACGATCGAACAATTTTTATGACAAGAAAATCAAGGTGATTTAGTCATGGAAAGGAAATGGTATATTTTTATTCATGAGGCAAAATATGAACAGAAAAATCAGAAATGGATGCATGTGACTCAAAAAGGTAGACATGTAGGAAGTCATGTTGTGTAATGAAATGAAAGGTAGACTCCAATATGGATGACTGATGAGCTTTGAAGGAGAAGGGTAAATAATCATGTCATGACACAAAATGATTTTATGAAATTTTTCTGTGTAACGAAAAACACCATGACATGTGTGATGAAGATTAAGCTCCTCTAAGCTTTCAATGAGGCATGTTTTCTAAAAATATTTTGTGATTCTTGAAAATCACTTCAGCATGAATTGCGAGCGTATTCGAACCTGAAATATGTTAGTACTAATATTGCATGTAATACCCCCTGAGTTAATAATTTTTAATTCTCCTGGAAAATACTTTGATTATTATTTTATTATTCTTTGACAGGAAGATCGAGAATAAAACATTCCCTATTTAATAAAATATGCTGAAGGGGAACAAAAGTAGATATAGTTGTTGAAAGAGTGTTTGCTGACCCACAAGAGGAAAATGACAAGTGGAAAAGACCACTCAGTGAGAGCTCAAGATGTAGGAGGCATCATCCCCAAAAACCAGGTCTGCACTTCTAGTTGAGTTGCTAAAGAGTAGGAGGATTATAAATAAACAAGTCTTAGGAAAAATACTATTTAATAGTATTTCTATGAGTAGAAGGAGGCTAGAATTAGATGGGGATAAACATCTGTATAATGCAAGAGATGGCGCATTGAGATATTTTTCTCTTGTGGTTCACTGAATAGGCTCGGAGGTTCTGGAGCAAGTAATTTGGCTGCTCTCAGAGTTGGTTGGGAGGAACAGCTTCTCCACTTTTGTTTTCCTAGCATTGGTTCCAAGTTCCTACTTTGTTTCTTATGAATGATTTAGATGTAGTAGGATGTATATGTGAAATGTAAATTACAGTTATATTTGTAGACAGTATTGTTTATGCATTTCTCTAAAAAAAAATATCCCTGTTTCTCTGAAGTATTTTAGATCTATATAATTTTATTAATGTAATGATTAATATTTTGTTCTGAGTAAAATTACCTAGTTTTAACCATGGTAAATCTACTAATGGTTTCAGAATCTATTTTTGAATGATTTGGAATTGAGGTGTATGTGTCTAATGAATTGAATCCTCTATTGTTGTAATTGATCAGATATCATACTATGTTTTGCCGAAATGCGTCAACTTTGGAAATTCTTCCTTAACTCTAATTTCAAATTCTAGGTTTAAACTATAATGGTTTTTTATAGCTTAGATCATAGTTATTCAATATTGTGGTTGAAAATTGTTTTACATAGAGGAACCATATTCAAAACATGCAAATTTCTTAAGTAAATTAGCACAGTTGGTTAAATGTTATCAAATCATGTTCAGTCGATGGAATTAAGGTATGGTTGTAATCACTAGGATAATTTTCAGATCCAATTAACTTACATAGAATTAAACCCCAAATCAACCAGAAACTCGTTGAATCCACATTTACGCGTTGATCCATAAGAGAAATCAGGTCAATGGTTGAAAAGGGATTTCACACTTAGAAGCAGTGCTCTAGTTAAACCTAAAAAAATCACCTTTCATTGTGTGGTGGAGATCGATCTTGGAGAAGATCAACGGTGATAAGGACATTTTGCAAGGGAAAGAGAAAGGAAGATAAAGGAGGTGTGAGCTCCGATATACGAAGCTGATCGTTGGAATTTAGGATCGATATCTATGGTCAAGATCGATCATAAATTTGATCAATGGTCCACTATGATTTCGCAGGGAGAAGTTGCAGGTTTTGAATAAATTTTGATGTGCACAAAATTTTTATGGAATGCACTTCATAATTTTGGAGCCCACCATTGATTTGGTGAGGACACTGATCAGACGGTCAATAAGCCATTTCATTGATTAACTAGCAAGTTTTTTAACTACCGAGAGAAGGCACAAATTTTTTATCCAAATGAGGGTTACACTCTATGGATTTACATGACTTGTTTACATTATTGAATCTCCTGATAGGAACATCAGGGCATGACATGACTCAATTACATTACAAATACATCCCGACATAAACATTGGGGTACAATACATAAGATATACAAGTGAATACATTTCGAAGTTACAAATACATCAACACTCGCTCTTAACTAGGAAGGTATTCTCTTGACACAATTTATTAGCACAAGTATTATTCTATGTATCATCTGGATCATCATCAAGTCATCTTCATCAAGTCTGAATCATCACTAGATTTGGATCATAATCAAGTTTGGATCATCACTTGATCTGGAGTATCAATGGATCATCACTTGATTTGGAGCATCACTGGATCATCATCAAGTCTGGATCATCACTTGACCAGGAGCATCACTGGATCATAATCAAGTCTATATCATCAATTGATCTGGATCATCACTAGATGATCATCAAGTCTGGATCATCAATGCTGGATCATCACTAGCTCATCATCACTGGTGATATCTCAATTCTACTCATCATAGGAAGTTCTACAGAGCTAGCCCTTTTTCATGCTGATTGTAGTCCTAGCCTTCATGTAGGTCTTCATTCTCTTTAGCAATTATATCTAACCATGGAATGAACCATGTTAGAAAGGCCCTCCCATCACTTACATCTGACCATGGGAGGAACACATCTAAGAACCATGTTAGAAAGGCACGCCCAACACTCACATCTGACCATGGGAGGAACACATCCAAAACCCATGTCAAAAAGGCCCAGCACTCACATTTGACCTTATCTTGTTAGAAAGGATTTGCACTTACATATGACCTCATCTTGTAAGAAAGGCTCTGCACTTACATCCGACCTCATCTTGTCAGAAAGGCTTAGCACTTACATCTGACCTCATCTTGTCAGAAAGGCTCTTCGCTTAGATCCGACCTCATCTTATCAAAAAGGTTCTGCACTTACATCTAACCTCATCTTGTTAGAAAGGATTACACTTACATATGACCTCATCTTGTCAGAAAGGCTATACACTTACATCTGATCATGTGGGAACACATCCCGCAATCACATCAGAATGGATATGAACTTATATCTAATCGTGTGGGAACACATCCCTCAATCACATAAGAATGGATCTGCACTGATCATGTAGGAACACATCCCACAATCACATCAGAATATCTGTGCCCTTACATCTGATCATGTGGGAACACATCCCTCAATCACATTAGAATGGATATGCACTAATCATTTGGAAACACATCCCACAATCACATCAGATTATATCTACACTAATCATGTGGTAACAAAAGCCATAGTCACATCATAGCATCTCTGCACTTACATCTGATCATGTGAAGCTCAGCCTTCCTCCATGTCAGAAAGGCCAATAGACACATCAATTCCCTTTGGATGGAACCTTGATTTTGAGAACACCAAGCTTCTCCCTGAAGTACTCAAACTTCAATCTGGCTAATGGTTTGGTCAACACATCGGCTATTTGCTCATCCATTGCAACATATTAGAGATTCATTGCTCCTCTCTGCACCATATCCCTGATATAGTGATATTTTATCTCAATTTGCTTTGACTTGTCATGGAACACTGGGTTCTCCGACATCTTAACACAACTCTATTTGTCGTAATATATACAAGTAGCATCCATCTGGAGATCAAATAAATCAGACAGTAGCTTTCTCTGCCACGCTGCCTCGCAACTAGTCAAACAAGCTGCAACATACTCTGCTCCGGATGTACTCAGTGCCATACAGGATTGCTTCCTGCTAAAACATGATATCACACCTAAACCCATACTAAAGCAACATCCTAAAGTGCTCTTTTTATCAATGGAACTTCCTTCCCAATCCGAATCCATATAACCTTCCAGGTTAATCTTCTGATTCGCCTCATACTTGAGCCCATAATCAACTAGACCCTTCAAGTACCTCAGAATATGATTTTCAAGAATAAAGTGAACATGTCTCAGATCTGTCAAGAACTAGCTCAATGTGTTCACAACAAAGAAAATATATGGTCTTGTATTCATCAGGTATATCAAGGATGCAATCATCTGACGATATATAGTTCGATGCCGCTTCTAATGAAGCATCAACCACTTCTGATGAAGAATCACTCAATAGCTTCAAGTTCGATGCCATAGGTGTGGTCATGGCCTTGCAGTCCATCACCCTGAACCTCTTCAGGATCTCTACTACATACTTCCCTTGTCCCATGGAAATTCTAGCTACTTCCTGCCACACCTCCATGCCTATAAATTACTGCATCATACCCAAGTCCTTCATTTTGAACTCGGCAGCAAGCTTCCTCTTTGTATCAACAATCAACCCATCATCACCTGTCACAAAGAGACCATCTACATACAGTAGGAGTATCACTGGGTTCCCTTCTTCAACCTTGTAGGAAGGGTTGGAATCCTCTTTACTCTTGGTAAATCCCAAACTAGATAGGAAGCTGTCAATTCTGTTGTACCATGTCCTGGGTGTCTGTTTCAAACTGTACAAGGATTTATTTAACTTACACACATGAGTCTCTCTGTTATGTGTCTCAAAACTGAGTGGCTGCTCCACATATACTTCATATTCTACTACACCATTCAAGAAAGCTATATTGACATCCATCTGGTGTACTTTCCACTTCATTACTGCAGCTAAAGCAAGTACTGATCTAATGGAATTATATCTTGCTACAGGTGCAAAGGTTTCTTCATAATCTATTCCTTATTTTTGGAAGAAACCATGAGCCACAAATCTTGCTTAATATTTATCTATGCTACCATCTGTAGCATGCTTGATATTATAGATCCATTTGGAAGTTACACCATACTTCCCCTCTGGTGTTGGGACAACATCCCAAACATCATTCTTCATGATTGATTGATACTCTTTGATCATAGCATCCTTCCATTCTTTCTTTTCTCTCGCTTACTCATATTTGGAAGGTTCTTTATCAATGAAGTCACATAATAGGGCTACATAACTAGAGCAGGAACTGGTTCTTTTCCTCTCTTTGTGTATCTCTTCTAGAGCCGCATATCTTTCTGCAGCTTGGATAGCTTCTCGTACCCAAGCAGTTTTCCTCTTGTGAGGATTCTTTTCCTGAGGTGGATCTACAAGTTCTTGAGGTTCTTCTTTTTCTCAATTTTCTTCTGGAATTTCATCGTTCATGGTTGTGTCATGAATTCTGGGTACTTCCATTTCTTTAGGTTCTTCAACATGTCTCTTTTTGGATACAAATAGGACATCATTTATTTTCATAGACTTTCCAGAGTCTAATTTGTAGGAGGATTCTCCACTACCTTTTATTGGACACTAGTAGTCATCCCCAAGTTTCACCTTATGGGGTGATTCATGTTTTGATACTTTCACAAATTATTCTTTGAATCCCGTCATGTGTTTAGAAGCCCCACTATCTATAATCCAATCATTGCCTCCATGTGTGATGCTTCCCATGAGAGAGGAAATCAAAACATCTTCTTCATCACTGTCTTGTTTGATTCTCTTCTTGGAAGGCTCATCCTCTTCTGCAGCATGAGCATGATGTCTTTTTTTGTTTCCCTTCCTTTTGTGAGATTTATCTTTGTTTCTAGGACAATCTATTGCAAGGTGTCCTCTTTCATCACATGTATAGCAAATGAACTTAGACAAATATTTGTTAGACTTTCTAGTGTTTTTCTTCTGGCGAGAGTGCTTACCTCTATGATGGTCTGTTTTGATTTTCTTGGAGTGCACTATGAAAGCTTGATCTTCACTTCCCATCTTTTCTTCTCGTGCTAATATTTGAGCTTCTTCTTGTGAGCATTCCTCCCACGGTCTGCTAAACTTGACTAGCTTCTTTTTGGCACAGATCCCTTGAATGAAAGATTCCCATGCCCTAGGGAGACCATTCAAGGTGGTCATCACAATTTCTGCATTCTCTACTTCTTCATCTACCGCTTCAAGTTGTTCCTTGATCTGAGAGACCCTTGTAAAGTAAGATTGGATGGTCTCCGCATTCTGGATCTTTACATTCTTCAATTGGTTTCTCATAGTCATCTTTTGGTTTATGTTCTTCCCTTCAAATAACTTGGTCAGGGAATCAAACATCTCTTTAGGTGTCTTTAGGGAGGACACGTGTGGTATGAGGTGATCCTTGATTGAATTAGCAATAATCCTCTTAGCCATGACCAATTTATTCTTATGTAAGGCCTTAGCCTCATCTCCCTTTGGAACTAGAACCTCTTCATTGATGTAAGAGTCCAACTCATTGTCTTCCAAGACCAGGGAGATACTATACTTCCAAGCTTGGAAGTTATCAGCTCCCTCAAGCTTTTCATTAAGATTGGTATGATGAGACATCTTAACAGAGAACCTCAAATGGAAATGAAAAATATTTATATCTTACCAGGTTAAGATGTTGGAATTGGATCTGGAGTTGAATTTTTGCAGAGTTGGTTGTCTGGTTCAGAAACATATTAGGGTTTGAATTTCCTAAAGTTCTACCCAACCAAAAACTTTGATCTTGATATATAAACTTCGATTTTGGGGAGGAGATCAATCCATTCGTGGGCTCACTCAAAAATTCCACTTCTGTGGAAATCCCTAATTTACCGCAGTAGTGTCAGGTCAAAAACTAAAAATGCTCATAATCAGATTTTGCTTCAACAGAAAGATGCACCCTAGAGAGGAGAGTCATCCTATCCTCCTTTGGCTGAAAATATGTGTAGAGATATCCAAAAAGTAGGAAGCCCTAGCTTCAGTAGCTACACAGTGTCTTGTTCTCAGGTTACCTCTGAGACCATGTTAGATTTTTAACATTAGCTCTGATACTATGTTAGATTTTTAACATTTAAGCTATATGATATTAAGATCTTATCTGAAAGAATAACAAGCAAAACAATCAATCATAAGAGACAATGAACACAAATATTTTCCTCGGGGAAACCATAAAGGAGAAAACCACGCAACTTCCTTAGAGATAGAATCAGCACCAAAAGTAAAACCCAAAAATATTAAGATGATCTCCCAACAGCAGTAGTCTCTCTCTCTCTCTCTTGTCCCAACTTATTATTTCTCTCTTAGTTATGTGCTACAACTGAGTGTGAGTGAATGTGTGTTAAATAGAGAGGCTCCCTCTCTATTTATACTAATTCCTGACTTGACAATAACTCACTAGGGTCGACTTCTTTAGGAGAGTCTAATAACCCTAGGTCCCCACAACTGTGGGGACTTTAACCCTTGAACAATAAGGAGGGTTACACTCTATGACTTTATATGACTTGCTTACATTATTGAATCCCACGATAGGAACATCAGGGCATGACATGACACAATTACATTACAGATACATCCCGATATAAACATTGGGGTACAATATATAAGGGTGAATCCGTGGACCTGGGTAACACTTTTTGTCAATCGCATTTCAACAAAAATAGAAAAACGCACCTCGGTCGAGGGTTTAACAAGCCCTCGACCGAGGTTTTAATATCTCAACCAAGGTTTTATCAATCCCTTGACCGAGGTTTTGTTAATCCCTCGACCGAGGTATTTCCTAACCCTCGGTTGAGGTATTAAAACCTCGACCGAGGGTTAAGAAATACCCCGGTCGAGGTATCGAACTCGGTCAAGGTATGTACCTCGGTCGAGGTACATACCTCGACCGAGGTCCCTCTGTCGAAAAAATTATAAAAAGAGGCCGCGGGGGCCGCGGCCATCTTTTTTCAAAAATCCAGTGTGCAAGCTCGACCGAGGAACGACAAGCGACATAAGGATTGGCACCCTGAAGCAACCCAAGCACCCCGAAGCAACCCAACCTCGTCACGATGGCGTCGGAGCCAAGAGGTAACAGTTTAAATAATTGTTTTTCAATTTATAAAATTGGTAAATGTATGTTTTATTTATAAAATTTGTAAATAATTGTTTTAAAAATTTATAAAATTTGTTTTAAAATTTGGAAAATGAATGTTTTTATAATTTTCATGTTTAAAATGTGTACCGGCAAGCAAAAATGCTGCCGGATTTTTGAAAATTTGTAGTTAAATTGATTTTTTTTGTTAATTTGTTATATATATATATATATAAATTATGTCAATCGGTAGCGTTTATGCTACCGGTTTAATTTTGAAATGTGTCCCGGGCAAGCCGAAATGCTGCCCGATTTTTTTCAATCCTCCGTGAATTCATGGAGGATTGAAAAAAATCCATAAAACACCAACTAAACAAACCTATATGAACCATAGAGACAATTAATCAACTGTAGGCCCAAGACAAATAATAAATTTTTTATAAAAATTTATTTGAAATTGGTTAATACTGAAAGCATCATTCTTTCAAAGAGGAGATGAAAAATAAATCATCTTTACGTATAGATCCTAAACTCTTGAGTTAGAAACCTTCATTATCGGGAGATTGAAAGATACCCTATAATTATAAATACAATTAATGATGATTAGAAAACTTACATTAACCACTACAAAGACAATGTTTTAAATTGTAAATTCAATAGGTAGTGGCCATCATGCTCATCTCTTATCAAATGGACCAACTCCAATTTTATTTTATTTTTTGTCATTTTTTCCACTTCAAAAACAACAACAAAAAATTAATGGAAGGAATACTATTATTTTAGGGCAATGTTGGTCTCTTCTTTAGACCATGGTTCTTGAATTTCAACCCAATGACAATGCTTATCTCAACAACCCTAGTTTGTATAAGAATCTTGAATCTTTCCATCTCACTGTGGACTATGAGAGTTTTATAAGGTATTGGAAACCCCCTTGATAAATGTATTAAGAATGACCCATGCCAAAGAAATATGGGAATCATCACCTATTTTATAATTTGTATAGAGTTTACATTTAGTGAAGTTTTATCTGATCAAATCATTATAATGTGTGATGATCATCGATCGAATCATGAATTGGATAACAAGAATATGAATTTAAGGTGTATAGTTTGTCAAGATACATGTGACATTCGAGAGATCCTTACCCAAAGGTTAATGTCTCGAAGGTAAAAAAATGGAAAATAAGAACAAACCTTGAGGCTAAAGACACACTAAGATGAATCCTCAAGGGCTTGTTCCAAAATAGGATTCATAATGATATAATCCAAGAGCATTGAAAAAAGTACCTACCACTCCTTTTGAGGTATGCAACATAGATATGGATTGAATCATGTCAAATGAGCAACCCCTGAACTAAAAACATAATTATTTTGAATTAATATTTTAAGTAAATCCAAACTTAATAATTTTTAAAGTTTAACTTTCATAAAATTTTAATCCATGTTTGAAAAAAATATTATTACAAATATTTAAAAATAAAAACATATGAAATTAAAGAAAGTAAAGGCAAAGACATTTAATGTTTTCAATTTTTTTTAAATAAAAAAGTTTAATATAATGTTTGTATTGCAATTCTAAGTAAATGTTTGAATTTATATATGAATTATTTTTATGATTTTTGGCTTAATATTTGATATGATTTAGTTTAATATTTAATGTGTTTATGAGTAATATCATAATTTCTTCTATTTGGATATTTACAATGTAATATTATTTTATTTAGATATTTACAATGTAATATTGTTTTTATTAAATTGTTTTGTTAAACATAAATAAAATACATTTTTTTGGGCAAGTAATCAAATTTGTTATTAATTTTATAAGTTTTTTTGGAAGTAATCAAATTTTTAATTAATTTTTTAAAGTTTTAAAAAAATACATATTAAATAGATTTCTAATTAATTTTATAAAGTTTAAAAAAAATTGCATATTAAATAGAATATTGTAAAAACAAATTTTGAAATTTAATTTTCTGTATTTTTATTAGACTATAAACGTGATATGATAAATTTTATTTGGGTTTATTTGTAATTGTCAAAAATGAAAATATAATTTAAAAAATAAATTAATATAAGTTGGCATCTATATTTTATGTCCTATTACTAAATCTATTAAAACTTTATAATATAAATAATTTAATTATAATTTAATTTGTTATTATTAATAACATTTTACTAAAATATATAAGTTAATTAACTATTGACTATCTATATTAATCTTCAATCCTAAGTGTTTTGATGAAAATTAAAATAAAAAATCATTTAGATTCTTTTTAATATGGTATCATGTCATATATGTAGTCGTTATTGTAGTGTTATGTTGGAATCAAAAAATTAAATTTTTTTTAATTTGTATTATTTAATGTAATGATAAATAAATAGTTAAATTTGGTAAATAAAATTTAGTAATAACTATTTATCATATGTTGTCACTACTATAAACCTCTTAAGAAGATGAAGATGAGATACACATTTGACAATTCCAACTTAAAAAGGGAAATGATTCAATTTGACCAAATGAAAGCATAAAAAAGGGAAAAAAAAGTGTTCAACTTATTAACATACAACCTTTGTAATCATTTGATTTGATTTAGAAGTATGTTCCTATCTTCAAATATTCTTAAATCCCTTAACCCTATTAAAGCACCTACTAGGTAATCCCTAAGTATATGATTTTAAAGCCATTAACACCTAAGGAAAGACCTAAATACCCTAACCCCTTCATTAAAAACTATTTGACACCTAATCCCTATAAGTGATTCATCCATATCTCATAAATGCCTAAAATATAAACCCCATAACCCCTTAACTACCAATTTTGTGTCATCCAATTGACATGTCGTATTTTAGTTGTACAACATTTTGATGTATTTTCCAAGTAGGTATGCATGTGAAAAAATTATCTTATATAATGTTTCCAAGTGATTATAGTTATTTTTCAATGATGAATTTTGTAATTAATGAATTATTCATTTTTAAATGCGTATATTTAGATTGAAATTTTTTAAAATAATAAGATTTTATCACCATATATGTCTGATTTATATATCTCTTATTTCATGCAGATGCGTCTGCACAACGGGGCTCTTCACTTCGTCGGAGGCATAGTTCCGGTGGATCTGCGGCGAACCATCGCAGTGGGAGTCAGCAGAGGACTGGTAAGTATACCACTGTGCATGATGTACTCTTTGTTGTCAGTTACATAAAATTAAATTATTTCACATGTGTATATTTAATCATTAACTTGTATACATTTATATTTTCACTGTAGGTGCTCCGCTTAGGAATCCTGCGACGCCACACGCCCCTGCTGGGGATCCCAGTGGAAGCCACTCTGGCAGCCTTTCATTGGGCGATATTGATGATGACGCTACTGCTGCTATAGGTGGGGAGGCTCCCCCCGAAGATATATTAAATGCATTTTTTTTTCAGTTGTCAGTACCTTTAATTTTTATTGATTTCAAATTCAGCTACAGTTAATATATGTATTTTGACTGACATTTATGTTTTCATCCAATTTTCAGATGGCGTAGATGCTGACCAGGGCGTTGACCCTCCCCAGGAAACAACCTGGGATGATGAAGTCGCTTGCATCACATTGCGGGACATTGAGGCGCAGCGTGACCAGTTGCAGTCTAGCATCCATTCCGTTGCAGCCAACTCTCCCACATCTGCTTCGATGTGGATCATGTTAGAATCAGTAAACGATCTACTGAAGATCTACAAAGCCATCGGACCATTGGGTTCCCTTTGGGCAGTGGCATGCCAGAGTAGAAGGGCTAAAGTGATGGGGCCTGATAAATGGCCTGCAGTGAGAGATGCCACTAGAGGCCATGATGTGAAGGGAACACTCTTTGATATCCCTCCTGACCGCACTGCTGCTCAACTGCTTAGAATTAGGGAGTTTAAGCTAGAGGCTGCAGCGCCTTTTGTTTATGACAGATTCATTGGAGCATGGGGCATGTTTCCCCACCATCACCAGGTCCCACTGTACTTTGAAAAACATATATATGTAGAGTTTGTCCTGGATATGCACCAAGATTACACCAGCACACCCTCTAACTTCTATGGTGCTGGTGGGGGACGTAGTGCAACGCGTCCCGGGGCTAGGAGAGACCCTGTAGCTCAGCAGGAGTCAGAGCGTTTGGTAGGCATCCCTAGCAGGACCTTGCTTAGGACAGAGGACGTTGATGATCAGTCCCAGTTGGAGACTGAGGAGCGGAATTCACTGGCACATGCCACATCCATGTCAATTCATGGTGCCCTGATGGCTGTCCAGGTAGAGAGAGCCAGAGCACCCACCGCACCTACAGATCCTGAGCTACGGTGGGTAGACAATGATGTTATCCACCTTCTCGATCCCCATACACTGGCGGAGTATGCTATCATAGGCCGTGATGCATATTTTCGACTGCATTAGAGATGCAGGCCTCGACCAACGGGACAGTTATATCTTTATACAGTTACGTATTCATTTGAATGTTTTAATATCAAATTGTATGTCGTCATTTGATTGTATTGGTTGTAATGTATCCTCAAATGAATCATATTTTGAACTAATACGTTGCTTTGTGTTATATCTCCATGCAGGATCCCACTTTCATGGAGGTCCTTTTTGCCAGCGACGGATCTGTTGGAGGTCCTGCCCACGTTCCAACAGGGAATGTCGATGAGGTATGTGTTAACATTCATCCTTAATTTGAATTTCATAATCAGTAAATTGTTATATGCGTAATACTAAATGGTTTGTTCTAACTTTCATCATTTATCTTGTTCAGATTGTACAGGATAAAGGCAAGGGTCCTGCACAGGATTGTACACAGTCTCGGCCGTCTCCTACTCACGGCACACTAGTCGACGAGGTAAGTTATTTATGTTCGAATTGTTTGCACATTTATCATCACATTATAATTTACATGGTCAAATTGTAATTCTCAAGTTCAAATTGTAATTAATTAATATAACTAAATTTTGATGTCATGGAAACAGACACAGATACATAGAGCTACAGATGAGATACATACAGCTGCAGAAGAGGGTGTTGGAGCTGCCCTGTTGTTTACACATGAGTAAGTTTCCGCTCACCAGCCGGTTGCCGGTGAAGGCCCATCTAGGCAGGAGGGTGACAGCATCCCAGATCTGACACTCAACTCCACCGAGGTGAGTTCATAGATTTATGTTTCATATATATATTTAATTTTGTCACCTTGTACATGTAATTTAAATATGTGGGATGTAACTAACTTGCAGAGTTCACGCTTTTAACTTCTGCAGTTGTCAGACCTAAACTTTCTTCTTCGTTAGGCGGATGAGGAAGGCCAGGGGCATACTGCAGTCGACCGTAGTGATCGTGATGATCTATCTTTGGATGATTGGCCTGGGGGTTTCCCTTAGACTTTGTTATTTGTGGACTTTTTTATTTTGGACTATATGATTATCGATATATATATGTTGTTATCTATGGACTATTTTTTGAACATGATGGATTGTTAAATGTTTAACTAATTATTTGCAATTATAGTTTAAAGTTTAAAATTTATAGTTAGAAAATGTTAGAAAATTTACAACTCTATAATTTACAGTTACAATGTAAAATCCAATTTAATTTACAAAAAACATTTACAACTACAATTTTAAATTTGATTAAACATGTGTAAAAAAAAATTACAAGTTTGCAAAATTGTATGTACGAAACAAAACTCACAATTTAACATAACTTACAATTTATAATGTTAAAAAATTAATCTCATTTGCAAAATAAAGGACAAGAATTTACAATCTACAATTCAATCTAATTTAATTGACTGCAAGTACAATTTTAAATTGCAGTTCATTTGTAAAAAAAATTACAAGCTTGCAAAATTGTCAATAGAACGACACTTACAAATTTTAACATAACTTAACAATATAAATGTTACAAAATGTTAAAATGTTACAAAATTTTAAATTACAACTCTACAATTTACAATTTGAATATATAAAATTTGATTTCATTTACAAAAAAGTTTACAATCGCAATTTACAATGTTACAGTCACAATTTGCAATTTTAAATTATAAAGTACAATTTACTTGATCAATATTAAAGTATATATAATGTGAGGTATCTGTTCTTGGTAAAAAGAAGTCCTGCAACAATTGAGGAAGTCATGGATTTACTGATGTTTGTTTTTTTATAAGGGGGTTGTGACAATTGTCTATACCACTGCACTATATTATCACTGCCACTATCATTGTCACACTATCTATGTCTACTAATGGCCCATACAATAGTTTTCAATGATTTTTAGAATGGCCCGATGCAATATCTTTCAATTCCTTTTACAATAGCCATACAATATTTTCAATGGATTTTCAATGTTTTTACAATGCCTTTTATACTTGTTTTTACAATGGCTCTTTAATTTCTTAATTACAATGCCTCTTACAATGATTTTTAGAATGGATTTTTCAATGCCTTTACAATTTGGCTCTTTCAATGATTTTCAAAGACACTTTCAATGCTTTTACAATGCCTCTTTCAATGCTTTTACAATTCCTTTTACAATGCTTTTACAATAGATTTTTACAATGGCCAATGCACTATTTTCAATGACATATACAATACAATAATGATTCTTCCAATATAAATTTACATGAAGCTTTGACATGAAAGAATATTGTGACATAGGAGGGGAATACTATGACATAATAGGGGCTTATATACCCTAAGGAGGGGTTTTTAAACCACAAGGAGGGGTCTTTCACATGAAGATACCGTTGAAGACAATATCTTCCACAACAAAGTTGACAAGTAATGAGTTATGCTCCCCATGGGTCCTAGTTTCCAACAAATTATAAGAAAAGAAAGAAAAGACAAATAAAGAGTTAAGCACATTCACAAAAGAAGGAAACTCATAGTGGATACAAGTTTCATAGACTACTAAAACCACGATGTTGAATATGAAGAATACAAATCCAATAGAAATGGCTTCAC
>LPNX010959694.1:102540-183503 GCA_001517045.1 Pseudotsuga menziesii
CGAACTAATACCTCGGTTGAGGTTCATACCTCGGTCGAGGACTTAAGAAAATAGATTTAGCACCCATTCAAACAAATGAAAAATTTTCTGTGCCTTGTAGAGGTGTAAANCGAGGTATTTAAATACCTCGGTTGAGGTTCATACCTCGGTCGAGGACTTAAGAAAATAGATTTAGCACCCATTCAAACAAATGAAAAATTTTCTGTGCCTTGTAGAGGTGTAAACCCTGCCATTCCTAGCACATAACTGAGCGGAGTTGATAACGATAAATTCACCAACAAATCTTCTATCCATTGAGGTATCATACACGCATTTTGGAATTCATATTGAATTTATTTTTTAATTACTTCTAAAACTTATACTTAGAAAACCACACTGCAACTTCGAAGCAGCTCAAAGAAAAATTCGCAGAGTTAAAAATACACAGCCAAAAAATTCTTAAAAATGCACACATCACATATCAACGTGTCCTATTCAAAAGGGTATCTTTGGTTTTTCAATTTTTGAAAAAATAGAAAAAATTGCTTTACGTGGACAAATATGTGTTTAAAACGATGCTGAAATCAAATGTGGTCACTTTCGAAAAATAATAAATAATTGTATAATGTGAAAAAAATTAACAAAAAAATATGCACATCACACTGCATTTTATGTAGATCATGCTCATATATATATATTTTTAAAATTATTAATGCAAGATTGAATTAATCTACGTGGACACGAGCCACTTATTAGCTTCTTCAAATTTTTAAGGTCACACAGTTCATTAAATGCAAAATTTCACACATTAAATGACATTGGAATATTTTTAAAAAAATATCACTATGAAGCGAACATAATATTGTACAATTTGTTTTTTTACTGCAAGTCAAAATTCACATGGCATATATGCGTTTTGAGGGCTTCTATCTAGCACATGAGTAAAAAATCAGGTTTTCATGCCAAATTTGGCGAAAAACTGTTACCCATCTTCATGGAATCACCCATAAGATATACGAGTGAATACATTATGAAGTTACAAATACATCAACAGGTTATGCTTTAAACTCTTTATTTCGTTTGTAATGCATCATAACAGATAAGTTTTTATTTAAATTGTCTGTAGACATATGGTTCTAGAAATTTTTTTTTATTTGAAATTTGAGGTATGTTACACTTCATGAAAACTGTGAGAGCTTTGAAAAAAATAAAATTAAGGAATGAGTACAAATGTAAGCCATCCAAAAAATAAAATAAAATGTGTTTTTACGTGTAGCTTTTGCACTTGTTTCATCATCGATTTCTACGTGAAGTGACAAAAAATAAATTAGAGCAATTAGTAAAATATTTGTTGATATTGTGTTCAGGAATAATGGAAATGTCCATTTCCAATTTTGTATTTTTACAATGTTTTGATCACATTGTAATGATAAGTAACGTGCAAGTCTATGTATCACTTATTACAAATTTTGTTAGCAAGGTTAAATGCATGGTACAAATACATTGAGTCAAAGATGTTGAAAGAAGGATGTGAAGTAAATTTAGTGATAGTGCTAAAAGTTTAATTTCAATCAAATTTTGTATATAGTAAAGTATGAATTTTGCTTAAGGTGTAAGTTAGTGAAAAGTAAGTACAACTAAATTGTTGAGAGAGAAATGCATTGAAATTCTGCAATAGAATATTTTGTTGCAACAAGAGTTTGTGCAATTCAAAATAGTAACTTAATATTATATGTTATAACTTGATTTATTAGTTTATGATGCAACTAATTTCTGGCAAGAAATTGTGAGTAAGGAATGCAAGGACACATGGCTGCAAAAAGCACTATTGAATGGGAATTAGTGAGATAATCGAAAGAAAATGATAAGTTCCGTGATGGAAAAATGTAACATTTAGAATCAATATGAATTCTTGATTATTATGAAAGGTTAGAACGATGTTATCATTTAATTGAATGATTTCATAGTGGAAAAACATAGTTAAGATAATTTGATATGCTGAGAATATACTTTGTAAGAAGTTTTGAAAATTTCTACTGAAGTACTTGAGGATAGTAACCATAACATTTTTAAGAATGATTAGTTGTGTATATGGCATGTGTGATAAGTAAATTGATTCATTGAATTTTTGTATAGTTTGTGCATGCATAGATATTAGAAGTATCAAGTTATGCAAAGTGATAATGGTATTGTTAAACATATTGGATGCATAATGTCGTGACTTGAGTCTTGGAAGACTTAGTTAAAGATGCCTTGATGTTAGCAAGTACGATCTTGAGCATCAAAATTATTGAGATATCATGTGGATATGGTATTGAGTAGATGGGATCAGGAACATCAAGAGTGTTCATAGTTATTAAAGGTTTGCTTTCATGTGGAGCTAGTAGGCTCTAGAAACATCGAGTATGCTCAGTGATGATTATAATACTTCATGTATTTAATATTTCTTTTCAGAAAATGTATTAAATATATGTCAATGCAACTAACTGTTCCGTGAGATTATTGCAGATAATGAATTATCGTTGTTCCAAAATATAGACCGTAACTGAAGAGATTAATATGAGTATATGAGTCATGATAAAGAAAATGAAATTTAATACTAATTAGATAAAGAGTTATGAAACTTTTTTGTTGATCACGGGGGACGCCCTGGGTTATAAGGCTCTAACTTTCAAGAAAACTTTTCTACACTAAAAATATCCTTTTAAGACAAAGTATATATGATTAACCAACTCATGAAGAGGAAGAAGAAAATTGGATATTTAAATGTGATTAAGAAAGATAAACTGAGTTTGGTGTTCAGTGTGTTCGCTCTAGAGCACCTAAACACTTAAGTCTCATTATGAATAATTACAAGATGTAATGAGACTTGAAATTGAGACTTAATTTTTAGAATAAACAAACTTAAACATTGAAATGGTTGAGCACAAAATATTTTTTGAGAAAAAGAAAAACCCTTAAATTTGGAAAAGCTCTCAATAAAGTATAAAAATAAAAATAAAAATTAATTAGGAACTAAGCAAGATTGCTATAGAGTACCCTGGAGAGGTGTTAGGCTCTGAATTTATGGTAAATTAGTACAGATCTTCCAGTGAGCACCCTTGTGAGGTTTTAGGGTCTCTAGTGGCAACCTTTGTGATGTTAAGCTTTTCAGGATCAAAGATACGTGTGCTTCCAGAACCTGAGAACTTTCAATCTCTATGTAGGAGATATGCCTGAGATCTGTAAAAAGTCAATGAAGGCTATTGTCCTTATATCGTATGAATACTATATACACAAGTTTAGGAGGCATGCACCTGAAGTTGTGGTTCCATGATGAGATGATCCTCATGTATATATGTGCCAAAAATTTTGAAAGAAGTTTCAAGCAATAAAGTTTGGAACATCAAAGCCACACCAGAGGTATGTGTATGTGAATCTTATTTTTGGTATTTTATGTACTATGATGTGATGAAGGATAAAGCATTGGCTGTAAATTTATATATCAGGTGGACCCTCGTATGACAAATGAGATTAAATGATTATTGCTATGTGATTTCATAATGCTACTTAGGTTAATGATATGTTTTAAGATATGTGAGGAATGTATGAATATGCACATGTTATTTTAACATGAAATTATTGTTTATGTTGCAAAGCAAAGTGGACAAGGTCAGAAAATACTTTTGTAAAGGTGCTACAATATGGAATGTATAGACATTGATTTAAAAAGTGGCAAAACTATATGCCATGAAATGAAAATGCATAAATGATTTTTTCATAAATTATGGTTTTTTATATGTTATGTATCACTTACAGATGTTATACATGTGCATCCTTGGGAGTAAAACTAATCTATCAAAAGTTATTATGGAAGCGAGAACATATTGTTTCAAAAGAAGTTGTTATTTATGTTTATCTTGATGATAAAAAAGCTGGAAATAGTTTTACATGTTTCTGTAAAGAACAACTTGTGAAAGATTAGAAGCATTAATATTCTAAAGGAAAAACAAAAGAAGCAAAGATAGATGAAGCTCGATAATTGCAAGGACAAATGTACATTTAAGACACAAGCTTGAAAGGTACCAACACTGAGGACGGTGTACATTTAAGGGGGAAAGTATGTATCATAAAAAAAACACTCTAAGTAATGTTGTTTATTTTCCTAAGTTGTGAATTACTTTGGTATATTTAGGAGACTAAAGGTTTGGATTGACTGAATGAATTGGGGAATGAATCCACTTGGGAGAGTGTGAATGTCTAAGAATCCATGAGTAGATAATGGTTGTAATCTCGGTGCCTCAAGCACTTGAGGGATTCAGTCAATGACCTAAGTTTATAAGTTTCATTCCAAGTTAACGGTCAACCTTGAGTTTGTTATTTACTTATTTTCCATAGGTAAGTAACAAGCTCCTTTAACTTATCTATTAACATAAAAATAACTATTATTTAATGCGTCTTAGTAAGACTAAGAGATCATCTTGGATAATATAAATATATTAAACTTGGTATGTGCTCCAAATTTTATGGTTAAAAATTCTAAGAAAAAGAAACTAATATCTTTCCATTTCTACTGTGAGTATATAAAAAGAAAAAATAACTTTATAAAACTAACATGATTAATGTAATAGTAAACAGGGATATATATATATATATAACCATAATAGCATATATCGTAAATAGTTAAACTTTATTGAAATAAAATATCTTTATAAGAGAATTCATTTATATATGTATTAAATCCACTTTTATTACACATATATTCTTTGGGATGTAGAATTTTCCACATATTTATAATATATACTTTAACTAAATTATTTCACAATCATAATAAAATTGTTAGGATTTCCCACCAAGAAAGAAAAAAAACATAATTCCTTGATGGGGAAACATGTAGTTGTTTTCGAGAAATATAAACAAAGTTATAAGGTTATAAAATATCATAAAAATATTCAAGGGGATAATGAAGTGAAGTTTGGTATGTCGACCGGTAACTGCTCCGTGATAGTTATCGAGCCTAGCGTGGAAAGGAGGGGATCCTGACTCTGGAAAGTAGAGGAGAACCCGACTCTCGAAAGGAGTTAATCTCTGTGTGAAGAGGGGAATAGATAGGAGCTTCGCATGCGAAAAGAGGAGAGCGCTCAGCTTCAAAGGGGGAGCTCGACAGCCATGTTAGGTTACACTCATATAATTTTGTTTTCCCCACAGTTTTATAGATGATAGATATTATAGATGCATTAAGAAATTTGTGCTATTCTTAGTATATGTTTATTTTTCTTCTTGTAGAGGATGTAGGGGTAAGCCAACTCCTTCCATGTCTTGATTTATTCCTTATTATTGGAGAGTGCAAGATCTTGATGAGAACGTCCTTAATCCATGACTTGTTGTGTGGTTAAATAACAATCCTGTTGTTAGTTTGTAAGATGACCTCTCAAGGAGATCTCGCTGCCCTGAGCTTGTGCTAAACTAGTTTTGATGTCCGATCACAATCTTACGATTTTAGATTGTGTTACACTTTACCTTCACATTCTTGCTTAGCCTCTTGGACAGAATGCACCCCCATTTATAAATGCTTGTCCTTATGTTGTACATTAAAAAATATGGGTTTATAACTATTTTTTCCTTTTGAAAAGATTATAATAATATTTTTTCCCCTGTGAATGAATTCGATTGTGTGTTACTCATAAGATACTAAAGGAACAATGATCTATTGGTAAAACCATGCTCTTTTCCTTTAAAAGGCTAGCACTCCTTACGACTATTATAATTCACTTTTCTAAGAAGTACTTTACACACACTTATGCGTGAGGGTTAAAACAAGGATAGTTTCATAAGTTTCATAAGGATAGTTTGGTTCTTTACACCATGATGCTAAATTATAACTAGTGACCCCATTACAAACATTATGTTGAATCATTTTGGTATTGCAATGAAAAATATGTGTTGTGAAGATTTGGAACCTTACTTGAAAATTACTTGCATTTACTTGTGAAAATTACCTTAGGATAATGGTTGAGCCCATGTAGATAGTATTGAATGACAAATGTCGTATAGTAGTAATTAAAGTGAATGTTCTTCATATGAATAGCACTCATAGAACCTTTACATGTTAAAATGTATAATAGGTAGCACCTTATCATTTGTTAATAATAATATACCATGTCCTTTGGACTATATTTATGGTTGAAAAACAAAGTTGGAAAATAAATCATACACCTTCTTTCGAGAAGTTAAAGAGCATATTGGGTTTGTTACAATTGGTATCAAAGTAGGTTTACAACACTCGGACTTGATGGACTCCCCTACATACAGATATGTGTGAACCTTGTGAAGAATTTATTATTTGAATACGATACTTTATGTTTACTTATTGGTATGCATGCTATAGAAATCATACTATTTTTTATCGTCAAAGTAGATGAACTAGTTTACTTAGAATCACATACTTGAATTCATGAAGCTAGTTGCATAAACTGAAATTGCAAAAAATGTATGCTTAAAGAGTGAAGTGCTGTATGAAATAGACAATGTGATATGTTTTGTTTTGTTAGACTGCAATCATTTACCATGGTACAGTCGCTCTCATTAGCGTACTTCTGTAAAGACATGCTTATGATACCTTACATGCTTAATGATACGTAATGTGCAAGTCTATGTATCACTTATTGAAAATTATGTTAGCAAAGGTTAAATTCATGGTACAAATACATTGAGTCAAGGATGTCAAAATAAGGACGTGAAGTAAATTTAGTGGTAGCGCTAAAATTTTAATATCAATCAAAGTTTGTATAAATTAAAGTATGAATTTTTCTTAATGTGTAAGTTGGTGAAAAGTAAGTGCGAATAAATTATCGAGAGAGTAATGCATTGAAATTCTGCAATGAAATTTTTTTTTGCAGCAAGAGTTTGTGCAATTCAAAATAGTAACTTGTTATTATATGTTATAACTTTATTTATGAGTTTATGATACAACTAATTTCTAGAAAGAAATTGTGAGTAAGGAATGCATGGACAGATGGCTTCAAAAAGCACTATTGATTGGGAATTGAAGATAATTCAAAAAAAGAAGATAAGTTCCATGATGGAAAAATGTAACATTTAAAATCAACATGAATTATTGATTATTATGTAAGGTTAGCAAGATGTTATGAATTGATTAATCCATTGCATAATGGGAAAATATTAATTTGATATGCAGAGAATATAATTTGTCAGAAGTTTTGAAAATTTCTACTGAAGTACTTGTGAAAATGTGGAAAATGGCATGTGTGATAAGGAAATTGATTCATTGAATTTTTGTATGGTCTGTGCATGCATAGATATTAGAAGTATCAAGTTACGCAAAGCGATAATGTATTGTTAAACATATTGGATGCATAATGTTGTGACTTAATTCTTGGAAGTCTTACTTAAACATGCCTTGATGTTGAGTAGGTAAGATCTAGAGCATCAAAATTATTGAGATACCATGTGGATATGGTATTGAGCCGATGGGATCAGGAACATCAAGAGTATTCAGAGTTATTAAAGGTTTAATTTGATGTGGAGTTGGTAGGCTCTAGAAACATCAACTATGCTCAACCATGATTATAATATTTCATTTATTTAATATTTCTTTTGGAAAATATATTAAATATATGTCAATGTGACTGACTATTCCTTGAGATTATTGCAGATAATGAATTATCGTTGTTCGAAAAGACCATAACTGAAGAGCTGAATATGAATATATGAGTCATGTTAAACAAAATGCAACTAAATAGTAATTAGATAAAGAGTTATGAAACTTTTGTGCTGATCATGGAGGATGCCATGGGTTATTGTATAAATAATAGATCAATTCTATGTGAAATTATGCTAAGAAGAAGCATAGGAAATAGATCTTGCTACTAAGAATTCTCACAAGCATACACAGATAGAGAGAAGAAAATAGACTGAATCACATGAATGAAGAGATGAATATTGGTGTGTATCATTCCATTGAATAACGATGAATAATATTGTACATAAATACTATATCCCTCATAGAAAAATCAAATTGTATGGAAACAACTCATAAAGATCAAAAATGTTGACTTACCAAAATATAGTAAACCCCCATAGGTGGCTAAAGCACTTCCCAAATCTATCAAGGACCTCACAAGTTGGAAAAAGCATGAGTGAGTTGTCAAGGAGATGGAAAAACATGCTAATCCTAGAAAATGGAGAAAAACTAATGGAAGATGGGCTGGAAACAAAAGCTCTCACTTTCCTAGTTGACTAGCTTTTATCCAGGGATGATTTTAAGGAACCATACTTATTTAAAAGTGTATAAATGTTGGAGAATATTAGCAATTCGCCAACTATAAAATGATTGGCGATATTTTTCAAAAAATATTTTAATTTCCAAGGATTTTATATCGTTTATATAGTCATTTGGCGATTTTTAGGGTGAAAAATTTTTACCCCATCAAAATTGGGTGAAATAGGGCTTCGAAAAATGCAAAATGGCGAATCTTTTTTGGGAGAAAAACATGGAAAAATAGCCCACTGGGCTAAAATTCTCCCCTAAAATTCTCCTTGCTTTTATCTTATCCATAGAAAAGCAGGAAAAGTAGAAAAAGCAGAATAAAGCAGAATCTGCTGTAAAGTCCTGTATACTAATTCTGGATGGTCAAAAGGTGGTCAAGATCAACCCAGAATTAGGAATAAATCATTCCTAGGATATAGATTCCATGTATTGACTTTAAGGTGCAAGTGGATGCCAACTAATTAAGCTAGGGGGTGAATAATTAATCAAATAATGATTAATTATTTTATCCTAAGTTATGAGTGGGTTTAATATATTCCAACACCCCCCTATAAGTATGAGTTTATGATGGTATGAAAAAAATATAGATGCATATAGGGCCCAACAACAAGGCTATGGTCACCCTTTAATAATTGTTATGTCGAGAAAAGTGAGGAAAGAGGCAAGACCACATGGGGAAAATCCTCCCTCAAGAAAGGACAAGGCACAAAATTTTGAAATAATGTGTCTTGAACATATCCTTATCTTCACTTGAATGAGCTGACTAAAATGCTTCTGGATGAAAGACTTGTTGAAGAAATCATGAACTCCATGATCATGCGATGGAGTGTAGAACCTGCAAGAAGGAAGATGAGAGATTCCTTGTATCTCATCATCTGATGAAGTAGGAGCATTATCTGAATGCTTATTTCTGCTCTCAAAATCTGATTTGAAAAAATAATTTGAAATGTAAAATAGATATGTTCATACTCCTTTCCAAAGAGTACAAAAGTTAAGACAATTTATTTCACACCCAATTCCCTGAATAGCTGCAAAATTGTGATGTGAATCTTATGTCAATCTTCCAATATGCTGTAGAACTTATATAGATCTGATATGAGCCTGATAAAACTATTATATATTAGAAACATTAGCATATGGAACAGCAAAGAAAAAGGATTCAGTGGCTCCATGAGGATATAGGGCTAGACTAGGAAAATTATGAACAATTGGGGAAAACTGATAGGTGTAAAAATATGAATGATGGATGGGCTTAAGATCTAAACCATAAGTTTTTAGAATATATCCAAACATGTTTAATATCATTCCAAATATGACTAAGTACATGGATAACTAGCCACTGAAAGATAGGAAAGACTTCAAACCATGTAAGATAAATATCACCGCATAAGAGACCAATGAGGAATCAACTAATGAACATGGGGTTTGTATAGTCTTAGGATTATTCAGAGGCATGGTAGATGGTATGGATGGTGGTATGATACGTGTCATGACATGCATATCAACCTGCAAAGAATCTTCTAAATCATATATACAAGCTTGTGAGGAAGAGTTGCTCAAGGACAAGTCAATATCTAGTGAAAAATCACAATTTTTGGGAGATGAATCTAGTAGACTGGGAGAAGGATCATCAAAGAAATGTTATGATATTTCTGATTCATATATATCATATATTAAATATATATTAGAGACATGAGAAAAGGAGAGAACTATGGCACTCAAAGCATAATTTATATAACCTTGGAACTGCGCAGTATGACATTGTTCTGAGGAATCAGCAGACTTCTCTAGTTCATCTGGAACTTCGATCTTCTGCTTCTCAAGAAGCTGAGACATGATTTCCATCTTCTTATTGAAAAACTTCTTCTCTGAATGGAAACCCTTTCTAGAATAAGAACACTTGGATTTGCTCCCTTTCTTCTTAACTTTCTTCATTAAATGCGCATAAGAATCTTCATCTTCAATTTCTGACTTTGGCTTCTTCACAATTTGCTTCTCTTTTGATTTGAATTTCTTGCTTCCTTGAACCAAGAGAGCATGATCCTTTCCTTTTGAATAATTAAGGACACCCATATGGATCAATTTATCTTGCTCCTTTGTTAATGAATCAAGAAATGAATTTAAATAAGGCATTTTCCACTTAGGAACATCAAGCCTAGTAGCATGAAAAGTAGACACAAAAACTAAGTAATCAGGACCCAATTTTGAAAGAATGGAAATGATTAATTGATCATCTTCTTTCTCATTCCCACATTGCTTGAGATTTAGAACAAGTGACTTGAACTTGGTGAAGAAACCCTCAAGAGATTCAAAATTGCTTGGACTCAGTGAGAATAACTCAATCTCCAATTGATGCGCTCTTAGCTCATCTTGAACTCCAAAGAGAGACTCCAATTGAGTCAATACTTGGTTTGGAGTGGTCAAAACATCTAGATGAAAAAGTAGAACAAGAGAAATAGAGAATCAAAGCAATCCATAGGCTTCATCCAACCTATTATGCCACTTAGCTTTCTCAATCACAAGATTAGGCTCATTCTCCAAAGCTAGTGTAACTTTCTATAATCCTCTATTGTGCAATAGAATGGATATTTTGGCTTTCAATTCGTGGTAGTTGAAGGAAGTAAGAATTATAGCTGATGAAGAATCCATATTGCTGAATTGATGTGCTTGAGAATAAAATCTCTGCAACCTACAAAATAAACTAGGAGAAAATCTTGTAAGCTAGACAAGCTCTTCTTCAGAGACGGATAGGAGACTCAATGTGATCCTCAACTCTGTAGAACTTGATCAATCTTTCTACTCTAATAACATATAGAATATGGCAAGGTTGTGCTCCTTTTAGCTCTGATACCATGTAGAAATAATAGATCAACTCTATGTGCAATGATGCTAAGAAGAAGCACAGGAAATAGATCTTGCTACTAAGAATTCTCACAAGCATACACAAGAAAAATAGAGAGAAGAAAAGAGACTGAATCACATGAATGAAGAGATGAATATTGGTGTGTATCCTTCCATTGAATAATGATTAATAATAGTGTACATAAATAGTACATCCCTCATAGGAAAATCGAATTGTATGGAAACAACTCATAAAGCTCGAAAAGTTTGACTTACCAAAATATAGTAAACCCCCATATGTGGCTAAAGCACTTTCTAAATCTATCAAGGACCTCATGATTTGGAAAAAGCATGAGTGAGTTATCAAGGAGATGGAAAAAACATGCTAATCCTAGAAAATGGAGAAAAACTAATGGAGGATGGGTTGGAAACAAAAGCTCCGAGTTTCCTAGTTGACTAGCTTTTATCTTATCCATAGAAAAGCAAGAAAAGCAGAAAATGCAGAATAAAGCAGAATCTGCTGTAAAGTCCTGTATACTAATTCTGGATGGTCAAAAGGTGGTCAAGATCAACCCAGAATTAGAAATAAATCATTCCTAGGATATAGATGGCATGTATTGACTTTAAGGTGCAAGTGGATGCCAACTAATTAAGCTAGTGGGTGAATAATTAATCAAATAATGATTAATTATGATTAATTATTTTATCCTAAGTTATGAGTGAGTTTAATATATTCCAACAGTTATAGGGCTCTAACTTTCAAGAAAAATTTTCTACACTAAACAGATCGTTTTAAGAAAAATTATACATGATTAACCAACTCATGAAGAGGAAAAAGAAAATCGGATATTTAAATGTGA
Organism: Pseudotsuga menziesii; assembly: GCA_001517045.1. NCBI lineage: Eukaryota > Viridiplantae > Streptophyta > Pinopsida > Pinales > Pinaceae > Pseudotsuga > Pseudotsuga menziesii. The sequence goes on from LPNX010959694.1 coordinate 114,490, forward strand.
TTAAGTAAGAAAAACTAAGTTTGGTGTTCAGTGTGCTGGCTCTAGAGCACCTAAACTGTTAAGTCACATTATACATAATTACAAGATGTAATAAGACTGGAAATTGAGAGTTAATTTTCAGAATAAAAAAAACCAAAACATCGAAATGGTTGAGCACAAAATATTTTATGAGCAAAAGAAAAACTATTTAATTTGGAAAATATCTCAGTAAAGTAGAAAATTAAAATTAAAAATTAATTAGCAATTGATCAGAACTACTATGGAGCACCCTGGATAGGTGTTAGGCTCTAAAATTTATGGTAAATTAGTATAGATCTTCCGGGGAGCACCCTTGTGAGGTGTTGTGGTCTTTTGAGCACTCTATGATATTAAAATCCTAGTCAAAGGGATACCAATGAGCACCTAGAGGAGGTGTTAGGTTATGAAGAAGAGTTTCCAGAGAGCACCCAGGTGAGGTGTTAGGTTCTCTAGTGACAACCTTTGCGATGTTAAGCTTTCAGGATCAGAGATACGTGGGCTTCAAAAACTTAAGAAATTTCAATATTTATGTAGGAGATATGCTTGAGAGATGTAAAAAGTCAATGAAGGGTATTGACCTTATTTCATATTATTATTATATATTTAGGTTGAGGAAGCTTGCACTGAACTTGTGGTTCCGTGAGGAGCTAGCCCTCATGTACATACATGTGCCAAAATTTTCGAAAGAATTTTTCAACCAAGAAAGTTTAGAACATGAAAGCCACACCAGAGGTATGTGTATGTGAATCTTAGTTTTGGTATTTTATGCACTATGATGTGATGAAGGATGGTGTGTGAATATTAGTCTTGGTATTTTATGCACTATGATGCAATGAAGGATAAAGCATTGGTTGCTAATTTATATATTAGGTGGACCCTCGTATGACAAATGTGATTAAATGATTTTTTCTATGTACTTTGATAATTCTACTTAGGTTAGTATATGTTTTCAAATATGTGAGGAATGTATGGATATGCACATGTGTTATCTTAGCATGAAATGATTGCTTATGTTGCAAAGAAAAGTGGAAAAGATTAGAAAATACTTGCGAAAAGGTGCTACAGTATGGAATGTATAGACATTGATTTAAAAAGTGGAAAAACTCTATGCCACAAAATGCAAATGCATAAATGATTGTCATAGATTATGGTTTTTGTATATGTTATGTATCACTCACACATGTTATAGGTACATCATTGGGGGTAAAACTAATCTATGAAAAGTTATTATGGAAGTGAGAACAGTTTGTTTCAAAAGAAGTTTATATTTATGTTTATCTTGATGATAAAAATGTTGAAAATAGTTTTCCACGTTTGTGTAAAGAACAAGTTGTGAAAGGCTAGAAACATTAATATTATAAAGGAAAAAAAAAAGAAGCAAAGATAAATGAAGCTCGATAATTGCAAGGGAAAACGTACATTTAAGACACAAGATTGAAAGATACCAACACCGAGGATGGTGTACATTTAAGGGGGACGGTGTGTACCATCCAAAAAAAGACACTGTAGTAATGTTGTTTAATTTCCTAAGTTGTGAATTACTTTGGTATACTTAGGAGACTAAAGGTTTGGCTCCACTGAACGAATTGGGAGATGAATCCACTTGGGAGAGCATGAATGGCTAAGAAGCCATGGGTAGATGATGGTATCCATATTGGTGCCTCAAGCACTTGATGGATTCATTGAATGACCTAAGTTTATAAGTTTCATTCCAAGTTAATGGTCAACCTTGAGTAACTTGTTATTTACTTATTTCCCATAACTATATAACAAACTCATTTAACTTATCTATTAAAGTAAAACTAACTATTATTTAAGCGTTCTTAGTAAGACTAAGTGAACATATTGTATAATATAATTATCTTAACCTTGGTATGGGTGCTTGGATTTATGGTTAAAAATTCTAAGAAATAGAAACTATTATCTTTCCATTTATATTGTGAATATATAAAAAGAGAAGGTAACCTTATGAAACTAATAACATTAAAGTATTGGTAAACAAAGGATATATATATATATATATATATATATATAGAAAGAGAGAGAGAGAGAAAATTACCATAATATCATATATGATAAATAGTTAGACTTTATTCTTGTAAAGGATGTGGTGGTAAGCCAACTCCTTCCACATCTTGAGCTTTTCCTTATTACTAGAGAGTGTAAGCTCTTGATGAGAACGTCCTTAATTCATGATTTGTTGTGTGGTTAAATAACAATATCATTGTTAGTGTCTAAGATGAGCTCTCAAGGAGATCTCGCTGCCCTAGTTGTGTAATCAAATAGTTTTGAGGCCCGATCAAAATCTTAATATTTTGGATTGTGTTACAGTTTACCTTCACATTCTTGCTTATCCTCTCGGACATAATCCACTCCCATTTATAAATGTTTGTCCTTATATTGTAGATTAAAAAAATATGGGTTTATAACTATTGAGCGGAGGTGACACTTTCTTTTTTCCTTTGAAAAGATTACAATAATATTTTTTCTCCTTTGAAAGAATTTGATTATGTGTTATTGATAAGATACTAAAGGAACAATGATCTATAGGTAAAAGCACGCTCTTTTTCTTCTAAAAGAAAGCACTCCTTAGGAATGTTATAATTCACTTTTCTAAGAAGTACTTTACACACATTTATGTGTGAGAGATAAAAACAAGTTGAGGGATGTGGATTTCTTCTTGTAGAAAAGAGCCAAGAACTCTCTTTTTCATTCACGTGACAATTGTATTAAGGTGTAAGTTGTTTGCATAATGTGTAAGTAACTTACTTATAGGACTTATCAATGATAGTAGGCTTTGTATCCAAGTTAGTTTAAATGGGAATATTTTGAATTGTTTTAGATGGTTTTAATTTCTTTTAGAGAAAGACATTGCAATAAGCTTAATTAGTAAGTTGATGTTCTTTTTGTGAGAAAGATTGGAGAACAAGGAAGATAAAATGCATAGTTGCAGTGCAAATTTGTAACATTTTGTTAAATAATTAATAGAAATAATAACAATTTTGGTGAACATAATCCCTAGTTAGAGGTTAACCACATATATTGGTGTCTGTCTTGCATTTATACCTTGTGTATCATCTCTGCTTTAGTTCATACTTGTGAAATATATAATGGTTTATATTTTATGAGTGGTTTTAAACAAAAGAATATGGTATGCAGAGAACTATGTGTAAATATGTGCTTTCCTTTAGTTAAGGGAATAATGATGTATTGAGACTTTAAGTAACTTTCCTCTTGTTTCCAGCAATTTATCTGGGTGTAATCTTTAGGGATTGATACCTATAGAAACGGGACAATTGATCTCATTAGTTAACATGTGAGTATATTTCTACTCTCTTCTCTTTGTTTCAATGCGATTGTTTCAAGAAATCAACCTACTTAAGACAAACATATATTGAAGTTATCCTCTACAAGTTGCTCCTACCCTCAATTCTCTTTAAGAGATTTGAACCCAAAATCTCAATTCTCAATTTGCTTTAAGAGATTTGAACCCAAAACTTAATGTAAAATAAGCTTAAAAGAATGCACTTTGCTCCTCAATAGAAGGGCATAATTCTAAACTTTTTTGTGTTTTTGTTCTTTTGTCAAAAGCGTTTGCAGGGCAATTTTAACTATTAGTACCTAAGAACTTTGTGTATTTTTTTCTTTTGTCAAAGCTTTTGCGGGGAAATTTTTATTATTATTACCTAAGAACTTAATTAATAAAAATGCTCTTAAACTTGATATACTAGTGAAAACAAAGGGCACATTCTGAATTTTTTCTTGGTTTCATAGGAGACCTTGCAAGGCATTTTAATTATTAGAGAAGAATTAAAAAAAAAGCACTTATATTTGATTTAACGTCGAAGGGTACATTCTGAATTTTTCTCTGGTTTCGTGTGGTTTAACATATTTTTTAAATGATGCATTACTATTAATATGATCAATTATATTGTCAATTTTAATTAAGCATCTCAGCCTGACTGAATATCAACTTGGCTCGCCCCAAGCTCAATGTCGTGGTGTTGAGATTTATTTAAATCCTCACGCTAATAGTATCCAGATTATAATACAATATAAATCTAGATCGGTGTATAAGCAATGTGGTCAGTTCGAGTCTACATCATGTCCAGACTCCATATAATGACATTATTTATATTAAAAAAGCGTCTGACAAATTGTCACCATAAGAATGGATTGACAAATTGACATTATTTATATTAAACAACTGCTGGAACAATTTATCACAAAAAGTAACAACGAGCTTCAATTATAAGGGTTTAGTTGCATAAAAATATTTTAAAATCAAAAGTTAAAAATAACATAAACTAATAAGATTTTAAAAGTAGAAGTTAAAACTAACATAAAGTAATGGATAGTTAAGTTAAAATATCTTAATATCAATCTTTAGAATTTTGGGGTTTATTATTATTTATGATTTTTCTTCTATGAATTAGAATGAGACAAGTGTATTGTTCACATTGATTTTATAGAATTTGTCCAAAAATATTTTAGAAATTAACAATTTCAGAAAATTTAAAAATAGCTTAGTTAAATTTCAACTTCAACTATTGGATTATTAGATACAACTAATTTATTATTAGATACAAGAGCTTAACTCCATTGATTATACAATTATTAGCTTAGCTCCAATAATTCTACACAACTTCACCTTTAATGACAGCTATATTGGATAACTATTAGATAGCTATTATGTTAACTCCAATCATGATACAACTCTTAAATTAAATTTAGATGAATGTGGTAATTAAAATGGGGCAATAAAAAACTATTAGATAAACGTGCACTTGTATCCAATGGTCCCATCTCTTAGCCTGGGAAGTCTACCTTCATTGCACTGACACTGCCCAATAAACTTTCCATTTGGCACCCTAGTATCATGAAAAAAAGTCAGTAAAAGATATACAACAAGTTAATATATTAGTAAAAAAAAATATTTAGGGAAAAAACATTATCAATGTGTCAAATACATTCATTTCAATGTATTCCAAACATATTAATAAACACAAAATTTGATGGCCAACAATATTCAGCCTATTGCAGGCTATTTAATGCCGTGGCATCACGCTTTATGCCCATTGGAGTTAGAGCTGGTTCCAAAGACAGCTTAGTTTTTGTTGTTTTATAATATTATGTGTTGTACGTCCAAGGATCAATATGGGAAGCATATTCATGTCTTTCTGAACAATGACAAAACTACTCACATCTCTGATATTTTGGCCAGCACAAATAGTTTTCAACATTTGGCCTTATTAATTTGCACTTAAACACTAAATAGTTAACAAGACATTACTAGGTGGTCTTCTCGGGATATCCAATATAGGAAAAATGTTTGTGAAAGTTTTGTTCTTTTATTGCAAGGAAAGCAAGTGTTATTCTGAGAAAACCCTAATAAAGCTTATTTGCATTATTTTTCATTAATGACATTGAAATGATAGCCAATGCCAATATCTAATATAGTTTATACCCTCTACTAATAACCTTTTGTAATATTGTAGGGAATATTACGGGCCAAACAATTCAAGCCTTGAGGTATAGGTCTTAAGACACTCAAACCATACATTTAGGTGCCATTTTCCCACTCTTTGGTAGAGTCTTGCAAAGTAGTTATGGCTGCAACATATGGTGGAATCTTGCTTGTTTTTTCTAGAGTAAAGTTATTATGTGTGAGTTTTTGAAAGATTATACTATTGGAGATAAATCATTATGAACTTGAAGCAAAATTCTTCAAGGAAAGAGCAACATTGGAAGCTAAATATCAAAATTTATATGAAGCATTATATTAGAAGGTACTCTCTTCTCATTGCACGGTTATTGTTTGAAATGTCAGCACATTGCATCATAATCTCTCATGGTACTGTTATTGCTGGTTGTTTTAAGTTTTGTAGGGTATTGTTTTCATATGGCGCAAACCTTTTATACCTTGTTGATTTGGTTCTAGAGTGATTTGAAATTGTGAACGGTATAAGTGATGTTGAAAGTAAGGATGAGCCTCAGAATGATGCGTCAACTGATGAGAACAATGAAGAAGGTAAACAAATACTAGAAATGATGTATTTTTCTTAGTCATTCAAATAGTTATTTAATCCTATGATGAAACTTGGGCAAGGTAACATATGAAGGATTTTGTAGTGTAATTTGAATGCTACAACTTGTTGTTTAGATCATTCTTGCATTTTGACATGCTTACTTTTTCCAAATAAAGGAGTTCCATAGTTTTGGCTCACTGCAATGAAAACTAATGAAGTGCTTTCTATACAGGTGAGAATTTTGACTTTTTGGTTGTCTTGGTTTGATTTTTCATGTTCCGGTTAATGTAGAAAATATTGAAAGAACTTGGGGTTTTTTCTAATTCGAAGTTTTGCAGTATAGCCAAAGAACACTGTTTTCAAATAAATAAATTGTGTTGTTATGTTTATGTGGCTTGTAATTGGTTTTCAGATAGCAGGCTATGATGGGGGTGCTCTCAAGTATCTAAAGGATATTAAGTTGTGTAGAATTGATAACCCCAAGGGTTTGAAGGTTGATTTTTATTTTGGCATAAATCCATTTTTAAGAATTCTTTGGTAAGAATCTAAGTAAAGGGACACCTTGATTTTTTTAATCAATATTATACTCAATGTTTTGTCCTTACACAAGACGTTTAGCAATGAATCTGCTTTTGACATGCAAATAACTCCTGTAGTGGACAAAGATTACCACATGATTGCTGATAATGAACCCATTTTGGATCGGGTAATAGGGTAAGATGAACTATTCATTCTTTTGAACATGATTGTTTTCATTTTTCTTTTTAGTGTGATAATAGCTAACTACTAGGATCTGCTCACTCTGTAGGATAGAGATTCATTAGTATCCAAGAAAAAACGTGTCACAAAAGCTTAGGAAGAAGAAGCCAAATAAGAAGCTTATGATTGTTTTCCCTTTATTTTTTACAAGTCTCCTCATATTTCCACGGTCCAAAACAAGATGCTCTATGCAACCTCCAAGGACAGGTTCAAGAGAGAGCTTGATGGAATCTAGTGTGAATTTCAAGCAACAGATTCCTTTGAGATATGCATTAATAACATCAGAAAAAAAAGAACACTAGACTGCATTGTTTTGATCTTTGCATTATAGGTTGTGTGGATCTGATTCGTATGATTTTTTGGTTGGATGTTTGATCAAATATTGATAGGTTCAATGTACTATGACTGTTGATTACAAGTGCTTATGATTTATGTTTGAGATCAATAGTATGTAGCATATCTTCTCATTGTATGCAACTAGCTAGTAGTAATGAGTTGCGAGTAGGGCACTCACATAATATTTATGTGAGTATTTGTAATGTTGATTATCCCTTGTAGTATTTGCTTGTAGTATTTGCATGTGGTTGGGAAGCTACCCAATTGATTCCTTGCCTTTCTGAAAGGGTTTAAAGACAACACCTGTCTTGTTAATAATAATGGAAATTAAGTATCCAATGCTATATCAGAACATATAATCAGAGGTTTAGGTTGAGAGAGTAGTTATAGTGACCCCTATTTCTATATGGAATGCTTCTTGTTTTTTAATTTGGAGTAAGATAGAAGAATTAAATGGCATGGAAAAGGCTGAAATCCTCCAAAGGTACCAATGTTTCCATACTTTGCAGCTCTTCTAAATCATAGAACCTAGATACATTTAGGAGCCAAGCTTTGTACAATGAGCTAACCCTATGGTATCTCTTCTCACTTAGAGCACCTAGATACATTTAGGAACCCAAGCTTTGTACAATGAGTTAGGCCTTGTATCTTCTTCAGCTCCACGCATTCAACAACCATTAATTGCTCCAAATAGACCAATGTTTCCATACTTGGTAGCTCTTCCAAGTCAATGCACCACCAAACATCTAACCACTGAAGCTTTCTTAGTTGTGCCAAACCCTACATGCTCTTCAATTGCTGACATCCATCTACCCACAACTCCTCCAAAATTCAAAGGAAACTGCAGAATGTTAAAGCATTCTAGCTATAAGAAATCTATTTGTATAAATCACTCGATACATTGTGCTCATATTAAAAACCACTAATTAACACACGTTTACACATAAAGCATTCTACAACGTGCTCCATGAGATTCTGTAACAACAATTACTAACTGCACTTATTCCTCAATGGAATCTTCTAAACTCAAACAATTTATGGGAAATTTTATCCTTGAAATCATTAACTGGAAATCTCATGGAGCATTCTACAACGTGCTCCATGAGATTCTATAACCGGAATTACTATGATTGTTTATTCCTCAATGCAACTTATAAACTCAAACAATTTCTAGGAAATTTTATCCTTGAAATTCTTAAATTAAGTCATTACATTCTGAATCGTTAATTTATAAAATCCCTTTAATGATCTTAATTTTTTTTTATTGAGGAGATATTTGAAAGTGGATTGCAGCTTTGAATTGATATATGTTTAGTATCAATTTCATAGTATAATTGTGCAAACTGATCATAATTTTTGTTTCCAATAGAGTTTTCTCCAACAATTAAAATTGGAACAACTCATTAACATGGAAAAAAAATATGCACATCCCAATGCATGGATTCATGTGGAACAATCCTCTTTTTATTTTATTTTTCCTCTCTATCAACAATCGTAATAAATTCTCGGAGTGAAACAAAAAGTTGGATTTCAAAGAATTGATGTACAACATGACAGGTATGGGTGGTGATATGGCATAATTCACTATCGCTTAATAGCTAATATAGGTAAGAATCGACAAGTTCTAATAAAAGCTGGCAAACCCAAGCTATGAATAAATGTAATTTGTCAAATAAAATTTATTTTCTGAACTCTATAGAAGATCTGTTAGGTCATTGTACTTTTTTTAGATGCATACGTTATTTCAGTTTAGCTGCAACATTTTTTTGTATTCAGTTTGTGGGAGCATGTTTTTTCATTTAATAACATGCCTATAGATATGTCTCTAAAATTGGGTTTATGTTAATTCACTCTTTCATTATGAGAGTAATTTCTTGTTTTTTGGTAAAATCAAATTGTTTAATTCCAAGAACATACTATGTTAAAGCATTTCATATTGCATTTCTTCTTTTGATGTTTTATTTAATTATGATAGGATTTCTTTATCTGTAGGTAAAAAATAAAAAATGCAATTCTTTCACGTTAATATGTTACTATTATTAAAGACCATGATTGTTATATTCACATTTGAAATGTCTTTTGTCATATGTGTTTGATCTGATAATTTTGTGTTTCTTCTGCAATTGCTCCAATCAACTATGCATATCTATTTGCAATCTAGATGCAACAATTTCTCAAAGCAGAGAATTCATAAACAATTTTACACTCTAGAAAAGGGAAACGGTCAATGCCATTTCAAAGAACAAGGATACAATGTTCATGTACCTGCACTCCCTATGCTATCCCGATATGTTTCAACACCATCTTTTAAGGCTGAATCCTACATGGGATTATTACTATTCATTATCTACTTTTATTTGTATCAAACATGTTTTTCCTTTTTATAGTTCTTGTTGCATTAGTGATAACAGCACATTGGAGTCTTTTCTTGATGAGATTGGATTTTTCCATGCCATGCCAAAGTATGATGTGATGTTCAGTGTAAATCCGATTTCTCATTGCTCTCTTTTTGAAAAGCAACAAGACATGTCTAAAATATGCTATGGGATCCCATGCCAAATTGTAATGTGATGTTAATTGAAAATCCCTTCTTGCTATTTTGTAAATTTGTTAAGTTTAGTAAACTTGTTATATATTGTGATTTGGACTATTCTCTATCAATTTTTTCGCAATATTTATATAGAAATATGACATCCCCATATAAATAATAAAAGACATTACCTACACACTAGGAACACTACATTCTTTTAATCATTTCCACATGCAACAAAATATTTAAAATGATCATATCAACTACAAACATATATATACACTACCTTGGTTGAATCGTTCATTTTCTACCTTCTTTTACCCTCTAACAACCACCTTATCGGCGTATTATTGCACCTTCTTGGGGCAATTGCTAGTTAGTAATTTGATATTTTTTGTGAGAGGGATTGGAGGATAAGAAAGATTAAATGCGGTATTTACACTACATATTTGTAACATTTTGTTGAAAAATTAATAAAAATCATAACAATTTTGGTGAACATAGCCCCTGGTTAGGGGTTAACCACATATATTGGTGTCCTTGTATTTATATCTTGTGCATCATCTTTGCTTTATTCAATATTTGTGAAATATATAACGATTTATATTTTATGAGTGGTTTTAAACAAAAGAGTATGGTATGTGGCAAAGTATGTGTAAATGTGTGCTTTCCCTTTAGTTAAGGGAATAATGATGTATTGAGACATTAAGTAACTTTTTAGTAGCTAATTTTAGCTCAGGTATTATGGTTTTATTTTATATTATTTTAGTAACTATTTATGAGTATGTGGATAGAACTAAAGATTATTACCTATGTGTATGTTTTCTTCAAAGTCATTCAAAATTACTACAATAGTATGTACATGAAACTTCAATTCAAATAATAATAATTAAGGTTAGATAAAGATGTGTTGATGTAACTGTCATAAGGTTAGATAAAGTCATATTTATTATGTTTATTATCTTGTGTATCTATGGTTAATCCGCGAGATGTAGAACAGTTGGTGGCAGGGTATGGTTAAGACACCCCTTAAGATGAAAGGTCGTTGGTTCTAATCCCGTTGAATACCAAAAGTCCAACCATGTTAAGGGTTGGTGCTATCCAGGTCAGGTGTGATCTGCGAGTGATTTTTACTGCTTAGATGCCCCTGGTTCGTGGTTTCTTAGCCAATGGCAACTGTGCTAGTTGAGGGGGGCCCACCACTTTCCCAACAACAAAAAAAAAAATATTAGGTATCTATGGTTAATTATTGTCTTATTAATGATTGGCTTTTCCATTATATCCTTCATAAGTTTCATACAGATGGTATTGGTCTTTACACCATAATGATGAGTTATAACTAGAGACCCTATTACAAACCTTGTGTTGAATCCTTTTGGTGTTGTAATGAAAAAGATGTGGTGTGAATATTTGGAATCTTACTTGCAAATTACTTACATTTTCTTGTAAAAATTACCTTAGGATAATGGTTGAGCCTAGCTATAAAGTATTGAACCGAAAAGGTTGTGTAGTAGTAATTAAAGTGAATGATCTTCATATTACTAGCACTCATAGAACCACTACATCTTAAAATATATAAGAGGTAGTATATTTTCATTTCCTAATAATAATATATGGTCATTGGAACTAAATTTATGGTTGAAGAACAAAGTTGAAAAACAAATACCCAATCTTTGGAAAAGATAAAGAGGATATTAGATTTGTAATATGATGTCAACATATTTTAAATTAAATATATAATTTAATTTTCTTAATAATTGATTAATTATATTATATAAAAATAAATAAATAAATAAGTAAGTAAGTAAAATTACCATATACACAATTATCATATCACATATAAATATATAATTTGATTTGTAATATTTAATTAAAATATATGAAATAAAAAAATAAATAATGATATATATTTTATTAATATTTAATTTAATTACAAAATTATCATATCACATATAAATATATAATTTTATTTGTAATATTTAATTTTTTTTTGTGATTAGGGGAATAGAGAACTCTAGCTCGGCAAGTACTCATGTCATACTCAGTCCAAGGATCCATTTCTCCTACCACTATACCCTTAGGTGCCCCACACCTACCGCAAGACATGGGACCAGTGGGATTTGAATTCCTAACCTTTAATTTACAACAAGTGACTTCATAACTACTAAACCTCCAATAAACCACATTCATGAGAGCTAAGTTGTAATATTAAATTAAAATATATGAAATTAAAAAATACATAATGATATATTTTATTTAATTACAATATCTAACTTTAAAACTTTTAATTTGTGTGAGAAAAAAAATATTACTTAATATTATTACTAAATAAAATGAAAATAAAAATTTCACATTAATCATTATATCTTTTATTATCCATATTATATTATCAAATATTATATTTTACACTAAGATAGAAAATAAATTTAAAAAATCATAATTATCACTCACTTTTTTAGATAGCCATGGTTTGAACAAGTTAAAATAATAAAGAAATTTAATTTATAGCAAAAACTATAAATCTATAAAAACTATAAAACTACAATCTTATGTTATTTAAAAAAAATAGTTCTAATAAATATATATTTAAAAAAATTAGTTTTTGTTAAAAGAGTATAGAAAATTTATTATAAATTTCATATTGATTACATATTAAACAATATCTTAAATCAAATACAAAACTACAAATTTTAATATTTATTGATTTTAAAATAATTTAATAGAATTAACAATATCACATGCTCATATATACTTGTTCTATAATCCTTTCATTAAATTGTATTAAAAAAGTTGCAAATTCACGATTAAATGTTATGGATGAGTTGTATAAGATGTAAAGTTTACAAATCCATATTAAATTTTAATGGTCAATAAATTTCTATATATTTTCCAAAAAAATATAAAAATAAATCTAATAAAAATTAAATTTTACATTAAAATTTTTGAATAATGGAAAAAATAATATTGTAATTAAATCAAATATATATTTTATTAATATTAATTTAGTTACAATATCTAACGAGAAAAAAATTTATTTTAAAATAAAATGAAAATGAAAATTTCACATCAATCATTTTATTTTGATTATCAATATTATATATTTTCAGATAATTTATTTAAAAATCATATGAAAATAAAAAAAATACATAATTAGCACTCACCTTTTTTATAATATTATATTTTCAAATAATAAAAATAAAAACACATAATTATTACTTACCTTTTTAGGTAGCTATAGTTTGTTAAAATAGTAAAGAAATTTAATTTATGATAAAGATTTTGAACCTATAAAAATTATAAAACTGCAATCTAAAACATATATATTATTTAAAAACAAATTAATAGTTTTAATGAATATATATTTAAAATTATTTATTTATTTTTGTTAAAAATCTAAATATAATAAAAAATATTTAATTTTTGTTAAAACGTCAAAGAAATTTGATTATGAATTTCACAATAATCACACATCAAACTATATCTTAAAGTAAATAATAAATTACAAATTTTAGCATTTATTAATCTTAAAATAATTTAATTAACTAACAATATGACATGCTTATGTACTTTGTCTATAATCATTTCATTTTATTGTAACAATGAAGTCGCAAATTCATGTTAAAAGTTATGGATAAGTTGTAAAATTTACAAGTCCATATTAAATTTTAATGATTATTTACCATAGAGTGTTACAATTTGTATAAACATTATGTTATATTATAAACTTGCAAATGGTTTTCAAGAAAATGTGTGAAAATAAATCAAATAAAAAATTAAATTTCATAGACAATATACCAAACAACATTACATGCTTAATGTACTTGTTCTATAACATTTCATTTTACTGTATTAATGAAGTTGCAAATTCATTTTAAAAGTTATGAATCAATTAGTACAAATATACAAAATGTTTAAAATTTATAAATCATTAAAATTGTACATTTCATTTTACTATATTAATGAAGTTGCAAATTCATTTTAAAAGTTATGAATCAATTAGTACAAATATATAAAATGTTTAAAATTTATAAATCATTAAAATTGCACATTTTTTTCAAAGAAACATATATATAGATGTATGTATAAAAATAAATCAAACAAAAAATTACAAATTCATATTAAGTATTATTGATAATTTATTATAACATATAGGATTAAAATGTATTGATTTATTGATGTATAATCATTTGTTGTATTAATAAAATTGTAAAATTTTCAAATTCATATTAAATTTTACTCATTATTTAACCTACAGTGTTACAATTTGAGTAAATATTTTGTTGTATTAATGAGCTTTTAAAAGTTTTCTAAAAAATGTGTAAAAATATATGTGAAAATAAATTAAATAAAAAATTAAATTTTATATTAAAATTTAATAAAAATTTAATACAACATACATTGTTAAAATATACTTATCATTTTATACAACATATAATAATTTGTTGTAATAATAAAACTAATAAAATTATAAATTCATATTAACCAAATACAACATATAATATTAAAATTTATTGTATTAATAAAATTGTAAAAATTATAAATTTATATTAAAAGTAATTGATAATTTATTATACAAGATTAAATTATAAAATATAGTATGATATTTGAAAAAAGTTGAAAAATATTTCAAAAAATATATATATAAATCAACAAAATGCAACATATAATATTAAAATTGATTAACAAAATGCATTATATAATATTAAAATTTATTAATTTATTGTAATAATAAATTATAAAAATTTGGTAATCGAGCTCAAGCTCTTCTTTTCTTACAAAGAGGTATTCATGGCTATATCAAAATGAAATGTAGTAATAAGGTATGGGCAGCAACATACATATTAAAATTTATTAATTTATTATAATAATAAAATTGAAAAAAATATAAATTCGTATAAAAATATGTGGATCACTTATCATATAAGATTAAAATATATTAAAGTGTCGGGGTTGTCGGAGCTCTCCCCTTACAAGTGCCCATAGAGCATGTTGAGTTAGCAAGAGTTGACTTAGAGCCTAAACGTGCCTAAGTGCTCTTACTCTTTCTTTCTTTTGCAAAACAATTTAAAATATGTACATACATTTATTAACAATTTAATTCAACATACAATATTAAAATTAAATAATTTGTTGTAATAATAAAATATTTGTAAATATTATCAGCTTTTTTTTATGAAAAAATAATAAAGAAAAAAATAAAAGATATTTGTAAAAATTATAAATTCATATTAACAAAAAAACTAATATAGCCAAGATAAGAAAGTTTCTAAAACACCATGGGTGGAAAGGATCTATCATCTGTGTGAGAATAGGAACACTGAATATGAAAAACACTTACTTTTAGAGTGCGTTGCATACACCCACTTTAGATATTAGTTTCCTACTCTTGATTGCAACATCGACCTTCCTAGCCTTTTAATTTGTCAAAATTATAGTGAGCTCGGGATGCTTCTCACCAAGCTCTTTGAGCATAGGAATACAATTTTAAAACAAACTAATTAATTGGTGTAATGTCCCCAAAAATTGAAAAAAAAATTATAGGCTAGTGAAAACTACCCAAAAGAGATCATTAGTACTTGTGTGGAAACATAGATGCTCCTTAAACTTGCAACCGCTTCGGATTCTGCCCATTGTCTTGTTAATCTCTTATCCATTCTGTGACTATTATTTCATTTACTTCTTATACCTTAATTCTCTTGCTTAAGCTGTCGATATATCTTAGTTATTACTGTCAGTGAATTAATGAGTTATATAGATCATGGTTTTGCTCATGCATATGTATACTTTGTTTACTTAATAAAAACTAACTTATCTTTATTGATGGGAACAAAGTAATGGAGTGGCGGGACTCATTCTCCCATGACGATCTGAGAGGTAAGGTTATTCTTTGTTATGTAGGCTTACTTAGTTCATTTGAACTAAGGCACCTTATTCATTGATTCACAGGTTACTCTTGTGGCATCGAGATTATTGGTTACTTGACACAATTTAGTTCTTAGTTGTACTTCCCATTTCATCTTGCACTTTTGTTACTAATCCGTTTTACGACTCAAGTATGCCCTATGTTTACTAATTATCCGTATTCATTAATTTACTGGATGCTATGAATTATATTACTATCCTATCATTATTATTGTCTATCTCTTGTTTAATAACTCACTCGTCTTTTATTTCTATTTTGTAGGTTTACCTTAGTAACGAGCTCGTAGACTTACGTTGGTTCTTCCTAGCGAGGGCATCATGGCATACTACGTTTGCCATTATGCCTAAATGCTATAAACCTAGACTATGACTTAAATGCATATGCTACCTATATGAACTATCCTAAAGAGCATATGATAACACTATAAGCTTGTTGCTAAGGGAAAGACATTGTAACACTATATGGTGTTGATGTTAAGGGAAAACATTGTAATATTATATGATAGTATTAAGGGTTGCGCATACCATAAGGTTGGGATTGCGGTATACAAACCATGTCATTAGTATTGAGCCTGCGTTGACTTTTAAAGGGTGGAAAAACCATAATATAGAGGGTCTATCATATGACATGGTTGATTTAACGTTGATCCATGATCTTATGGATGGGGTTTATGGTGGCGTTAATGGCCACCAGCTGGTGCCATTAATGCCATCAGGGTTGGTGAAAACCCTTAGCAAAGGACTTGGAATTCATTGTATGTGCATTATGGTATTGGCATTGTGGTAATTTTACATGAAGCATTCTCCAAACGTGCAGAGGCCTCACAACACCACAATATATGTAAAATTAAATGCTTCATTTGGTTTTCTCCATGGCATGGTCATGCTCCTCATGCCATTGTTGGTTTGTTGTAGGTGGAGATGAAGGCACTGCGGGGTTTGCACGGGGCTACGCTGTCGAGTTGGGATTTCTCCTTTATGGCCATCGTAAGTCTGCTAGCAAGAATCCGTTGCCTCCTCTTGTTCTGGGAATTCCTAAGTTGGAAATCTTTATTATGTTGGGGTTT
This sequence comes from Pseudotsuga menziesii, assembly GCA_001517045.1. NCBI lineage: Eukaryota > Viridiplantae > Streptophyta > Pinopsida > Pinales > Pinaceae > Pseudotsuga > Pseudotsuga menziesii. Next base: position 131,151 of record LPNX010959694.1, read on the forward strand.
CATGTGGTGCTTATTTACTCTACACTCGGGGTTTATGATGTAGCTTGCTCTAGTTTTAAATGAACTCTTGTGGAGAGATTTTGCATTTGTTTGGGCCATGGTTGCACCATTACTTGTAATGGCTCCATAGCTCATAGCTTGCCATTAACGTTTTAATTACTTGACTGTACATCAAAGGGGTTTCATGCCTCTCTGTGTAAATACACGGCACATTGATTTTTAATATGAAGATTGTGATGTAATTTTTTTGGTTATGAGAAGCCTATGATTCTACTCAGTGTTTAAATACTGTGTAACTTGGATTTTGTATGGTTATTTAGTTTTTGCGTTTTATGTGGACTCTAATGGGATCGAATTGTGGCCTTACAGCCTGTAGAAAATTACTCTGTGTATAAAATGTTGTTTTGGGTTATGGCCATATGCACAACACTATGATTGTTTGGTTTGTGTGTTGAGTATGGATCTTCTAAAGCTTAGTTGTTATGCCATGGGCTGTACCATTGTAACAATGGCATCTTAGACCATTGGCTTGCCACCACGTGCTCTACATTAGCTTATAAATAGAGTGTGTGTTTTTAAACAGAGTATTGTATTCTTATTTTTTTATTGGCTTAGTGTGGGTGCAGGCCATGCCACAAATGACATCTTCCTCTCCCAACGACTGCAATAGCTTTTAGTTGGCATTTTATTTGTAAATTATTTACTCAGAAAGAAATCAGGCTGCAACATCGAGGGTTATGACAACCCACGATATCGATTTGATTTAAAAAAAACATTACTATGTGATAAGTTTGAACTTGGTCGAGGCTGTAACTAGGGTCTTTATGACCTCATTGTTAGTGTTTGCGTTGTTTGGATTTAAAGGATTGTAGCATAGCTTAAAAGCATAGCCTGCACATACTAGATAATATAGCATGGACTGTATAGAATGGTTATACGATTGCTTACTATTTGGATTTGAAATGTTTATGAATATATTAATGTTATTGTAATTGGTTTGGACATCTATAAGGTTCGATGTCACTACCTCTTGTTGGCAAGAAGGGTTTTAGTTGTTTCAAATGGTTAATATGATTATGTTTTATTAAAATGCAATGTTAGGATATTTAATTTGTTTTTACATGATTATGTAGAGTAGACCTTAGAAGGTCTTTAATAATTTGTTAGCTTGTTTATTATATGAATTATGTTCCTAACAGATTTAGTTTAATATTTAAGTTCTGTTCTTTAGTTTATAATAACTCAAATAATACATAAATTATAAAACTATTTGAAGACTCATATATATATGTAACTCTCTCTCTCTATATATTTAACCTGTACTTCTGAATTGAACTTGAATTAAAAACAATCCTCTGCTCACAAATGAAGTGTGTCAGTAGAGTAATGCCACCTATAGAATAGGCTAACTGGTAACAAAAACTAGGTATGGTGCACTTATACTAAACATGGAGATAATTACATAATTTCACTCAAAGTACAAACCCTAGTAATGTACAACATATAATAATATTTCTCGAGCCTGTGATTAGTAAATTGCATATAGAACCTTAGCAAATTGAGTGCAAATTGATAACCATAAAATAGAACCATTAGGGTTATAAATTTCATTTCAGCCATTACTTAACATAAACATTAATGAAAATTTGGAAGAAATATAATAGGCCTTCAAGGGCTTCATACTTGAAATTGAAGCTTCATCAGTGGCTGCACCTGCACACTTAAATAACCAACATTAACAATTCAATGCATATCTGACCTTTGTTTGATGAACAAATCACTTGGGAACTACCACGTTCCTCCCAACCATGATTGAAAATCGTTTCTGGTTCTAATCCGGATCCCCCGGAGCTAGAATCCAACATGCAAGTAACTTATAGCTCCTAAGGTAGGGTTTCCTAACTGGTAATCAGTTCTGAATCAATCATCTTTTCCTTGCAGGAAAATTTCTCCAAGAAAATACTTGAGAGCAGAACATGCAGAATAATAATTCTCCTAGATAAAAATCAGAACCCCCAAACCTTTGCTTGGATTGAGTCTTTATAGGAAGACTTTTCAGTCAAAGAGGTAGTTAAATCAAGAAATCCTTGATTTCTTGATTTAACCCTTTTTAATTTAATGGGGTAATTTTTCAATTCTTAACCTAGGAAATTTTAACTAGTTCCTAGTTAGTCTTTCATAGATATTTCACTATTTATTAATCCTTTAATAATAAATAATAATTGGTGGAGCTCCTCTTTTTTCTTTATTCAATTATATAATTAATCATAATTAATTCTTTATACATACTATGTATAAAATACATAGTATTAAAATACTTGTTAACATTTGTATCCGGGCATCATGTGTCATGATCCCTTAGACTCAACGATACTTCATTTATGAAGGTCAAGTAGATAGATGGATCAGGTCTACTAGGCTAGGAAACTCTAATCATCCTTGCATGTTGTATTTTCCTGATATAACGTGGTAGTTCTTCAGTACTTGATGAGAATACAGAAATTTGAAATTTCATTTAATCACTTAAAAAATAAGTATAATGAGATCAATATTAGTCCTCGAGTCGTTTTCACTGGGAGGTGATTTTAATCTTTTCAATAACCCCTAGCGCTTACCAGAGCCCATACTCAACGCTTATAACACGGAGTTACAAACACAGTGCAATTCCAGAGCTCTCGCTCAACACTAAATTCTAAGATGTACTTATACGATACACCTAGGGATACAATGGCCAAAGATCCAATTCTCTAGAGCTTATGCTCAACACCAACATCGAATTCTCCAGAGCTTATGCCCAACATTTTCAAATTATATTTTCATGTGTTCTAGAGCTTTATGCTCAACACAAATGTAATTACTCATGTGCTCTAGAGCCTTTCGCTCAACACAAAACATCTCATCGATCATGTGCTTCAGGGTCCAAGCCCAACATAAACATTTCATCAATCATGTGCTTCAGGGTCCACGCCCAACACATAACATATATATACCTATATATCATCAACAATTGGCTTACGCCCAATATACAAAACAAATCATATTCATATGCACTGGGGTCTTTGACCCAATACAAAATAAAACATCAATATAATCATCATGGTCAATAGGATGATGCCTATAAATGGTAGGTCCAAAATTTGGGATATTACAATCGGTTTCTTTAGGTCTGATAGACCAAAGTTTGGTCTAAGTGGACATTAACCACCACCATCATCATCATAAAAAATAACATACAATATTAAAATTTATTGATTTGTTATAAATTTTCATAAGTTTTTCTCATAATGTGTGAAATTAAATCATATAAAAAATCAATTTTTATGTTAAAATTTATCAACAATTTAATGCAACATACAATATTAAAATTAATTAATTTCTATAATAATAAAATTCAAAAAAAATATAAATTCACATTAATATATATATTGATATGTTGTAATAATAAAATAATAAAAATTATAAATTCATATTAAATTTGTTATTAATTAATATGTTGTAATGTATTGAGTTGTATTAATAAACTTGAATAAGTTTTTTCATAAAATGTAAATAAATTAAATAAAAATAATATTTTTTTTTTTGTTAGTTTTCGTAAAACTTTAATGAAACATACAATGTTAAAATATGCTCATCATTTAATGCAACATATACTATTAAAATTATGTAATTTGTTGTAGAAATAAAATTGTAAAAATTATAAATTCCTATTAACCAAACACAACAATAATATTTAAATTTATTGTAATAGTAAAATTATAAGAATTATTAATTCATATTAAAATTAGTTGATCATTCATATTAATAATAAAAAAAATTAATGTTATATATAAAATTATAATTTATTAACAAAATAAATCATACAACATTAAAATTTATTGATTTCTTATAATAATAAAATTATAAACTCATATAAAAATTTATTGATGAAATTTATTAACAAAATGCAATATACAATATTAAAATTTATTGGTTTGTTCTAATAATAAAATTGTAAAAATTATAAATTCATATTAAAATTTGTTGATCATTTATAATACAAGATTAAAATGTATTATGTCGTATGCATATAAATTTATTAACAATTTAATTCAACATATAATAGTGAAATTAACTAATTTGTTGTAATAATAACATTTTTGCAAAAATTATAAATTCATATTTTTTTTAACACAAACTCGTAATTTTATTTTGAGGAAGGATACTCGTATTTTTTGGAAATTACCAATCAACCTAATGACATATTTCAAAATAACGAGAGACTGCACTAAGCCTTACAGAGAGGGAGGAACACCCATAAAAAACAAATTACAACTGCATGAAGCATAATTACGAAATATGATGGAAATAACTGGATTCCCCATTGATGCTAAGAAACCCTTCAGGAAGAAGACATACTTTGTTAGCCACGACGTCTCCAAGATTGTTCAAGTCCCAAAGAATATGGAAAGATTCAGCCATGTCAAATTCTTTCATTACTATCCCAATTCTCTGTAGAATAATATTCAAGACAGAATTATTGAAGTTGTAAACTGAATTTAAAGCTTTTATTAGCATCTCTGAATCACCAAAGATTTGCAGGGACTTGAAATCTTTCTCCATGAGGAGGCTGTAGATTTCAACCTGATTGTTTGACATGGTTCTGAAACATTAGCTAAAACTGAATTTGGTCAATCTGTTAGGAGAGAATACCAAGACCCCGGCTCGAGAGGTCCCAAGATTCCCCTTGAAAGCACCATAAAAAAAAAAAGTGCCGCTAAAGTGGAATTCAATGAATTTTTTTTAAACGAATCCTTATTCCCACAAAACCTCCAAAAAGGGGGATTGATAGGTTTGGCACAAATCAATTGATTCCCAGAAGCTTGAGGCAAGAACCCATCAATAATGAAGCTAACAGAAAGGACAATGATTGTCCAATAGATTCAGCAAACCATGATTTAGATTTGTAAGCCACTATTTGGGAGATCGGGATCTGATCGTTGAAAATACAACTATTTCTCGCTAACAATAGTGCCCACCACGTGAATTTCAAGATCGAGTGCCAGTTTTTATGTAGAATAACAAAGTTTGATTTCAATGGATCTCTGTCATGCTAGGATGAATAAAAATCCATTACAGAATTTTGAGATGGAAATGAGCAAAAAACATCTTGAAGAACCATAGCCCAAACTATTTTGGAGAATGCACAGTCAACAAGAAGGTGATCAGTCGTCTCGAGGGCATAGTTGCATAAACAACAACAAAATGGGCCAGTGAAGCCACGTTTTATAAGGATATTCCTCTCAAAATATTTTTATTCAAAACCAGGAAAGAAAAGAAGTTAACCTTCACCAAACAATGGAAAAACCAGACATATTTCTAGATTGTTCATGAAAAGCATGAACAGTGGGGAAATTGAAGGACAATAAAACCTTTGGCTATAGTGTAGAGTCCATCAAATCCCCAACCCTGACTATCTTTATGGGAGGTGTGCACATGATCGAGGCCAGTAAGATCCGGGAGAGACCACCCAAACCAATTGCCAACACTGTCCCAAGTGTAGATATCAACCAATTGAGGTAGACCTTTATTTGTTTCCCAATTCACAATCTCTGTTAACAAAATTACGGAGGAAATAAGGGGATTCCTGAATATTTTTTCCTCCCAGAGAAGGGTCCTCTTCCCATTTCCAAGTATTCTAAAAAGTTGTGGATTAAAAAATTCAAAGCCTTTTCTACAAGAGTTCCAAATAGCAGTGCCAGTTGGAGTGTTAGCAGAAGTAATATTTCTCAATGAGCCTCCCTTTAGGTATTTCATCCAAAAAATATTACTGACTAGATGATTTTTGTTCACGAATAGCTTCGAGATCAGTTTTCCACTGAACACTAGATTAGCCACACCAGGATCTCGAATTTGTAGTCCACCTTGTAAAATAGGTCTCTTAAGAGCTTTCCAGCTTACTAAATGCATCTTACTTTGACTACCTTTACCACCATTCAAGAGAAAATCTCGTAGAAGTTTAGAAATCTAAGCAAAGATACTCTTCGGGGCAAGTAACAAAGAGGCTTGAAAAATAGGAAAAGATGAAATAATTTCCTTACTCAAGATCAGTTTCCCAGCCTTGCTTAACCACTAACCACCCCAAGAAGCCATTTTTTCTTTTAACTTGGCCAACACATCCAGCCAGAGAGAGGGAGGGGACGATATTAGAGTTAAGGGAAGCCCCAAATACTTAATCTTTTCCCACTTGTCAAAGCCATAGAAGTCTCAGGTAGGCCCATCTCCAAATCGACTTCTACACATATTCTTGCACATGAAAATTGGTCTTTTCTTTCATCCCTTTCAATATAATTACCAACGTTGTTCCCGATGGGTTTCAAGGGATTCTGAGTTCTAGCGGTGTAAAGGAATATGCAGGAGCCTTACCCAAAGTGGGACAACCTCAGAGATGAAAATCAGGAGTCGACTTGTTCAAGTAGAGACCCTAAGGGCCCATGAAGTATGTACCAATTCAAAAAATAAGGTCATGGTCCTCTTCAGAGTAAAAAATGAAAACATAATAACCTCTTCCAACAAAATGATTTTGAATTCCATCAGATACTAAGGGCCTTCAATTTCTCACCACCCAACCATCAATGGACTTTGGAGAAGGCCAAAGGCCAATGAATTGCCCGATTATCCCACATTCAACAAGATTTAAAGCCGAACGACATATTTGATCAACAGGTAATTCTATCGAAGGAATATGAAATTTCTTGACAAATTTCTGAGTAAGCCCCCCTTTCCTCTTGCCATAGGAAGCAATCAATCTCTTGAAAGCCTCTAGGTCAGGAGGAAGAGGCAAAGGAGGAACCCCACCGAAATACATAAGGACAACCACAAAAATATTGATGAGTACACCTCCAAAGAAGATAGGGAGACCCTAAGCACACACAGAAAGAACAAAGCGCCTAAGAAAATATTTCTATCCCTAGCAATTTAAAAGAATCTCGCCGTGCATCTACTACCAAATCGAGACAAGGGAGGAGTTGTTGAAGACAAATCCCACTGAAGGAGATTGGCCTTGAAAATAAGAATTCACGCAATCACAGAGCCTGTGAATCCAATGGACACCCTCACCATGAGCCTATAGAGCTGTAGCAAGAGCCAAGGCTTATCCAGACAATTTGATTTCCACTCCAGCACATAATTCACCAAAACACACGAGAGAAATCTCCACTCAGGCAGAGAAGAACCTCACGTTGGCTCCAAATAAACAACCTACTTCATAAACAAAAACCAAAGAATAACAACAACATATCCACTAAGCAAAAGGAACCAACAATCCTCCAAAACAACCAACTCCCGAGGAAGAACCAAAGTCAAAGCCTCTACTCAAAACAAGAAAATTAGAAAAATTTCAAATCTTCTTGGAGCATGAAAAAATCTATTTGGAGAGGAAAATTTTTAAAGTGTCCAAAATAATAAATTCATATTAACAAAATCCAAGATACAATATTAAAATTTATTGACTTCTTGTAATTATAAAATTGTAAACATTATAAATTCATATTAAAATTTGTTAATCATTTATCATACAAAATTAAAATATACTAGTTTGTATTAATAAACTTGCATAAATTTCCCAAAAAAATATGTGAAAATAATTAAATAAAAAATTAAATTTCATGTTAAAAATTATTTAACAATTTAATGCAACATACAATATTAAAATTAATTAATTTGTTGTAATAATAAAATTGCAAAAAATATAAATTCATATTAAAAAAATACATAAACTAATTCAACGAAACATAAAATATTACGTATGTAATTATATATACATAACACATTACAACAAAATAGAATACAACATCTAGAAACATCACCATAACATGGACAACATTACCACACAATAATAAACATATTTTAAAAAAATCTTTATAGATTTAACATATTTTTTTAATTTAGTAGATATTTGTGTAAATATTTTTTTTTTATGTAAAATATATTTTTTATTAAAAAAATTCATATTAAAATGCAAAGCTTATTCATATAAATTAATTTAATTATATCATCAATTTGAAAAAATACTATTGTTAAAACTTGTTATTTTAAGATGATTAAATGTAATATATANATATTAAAATTGATTGATTAGCTATATTAATAAATTATAAATTCCATTCGATGCGGGTGTGAGTCAGCCCAACGTGGAGGCTAGTGTGGCCCCTTTCGCCAAAGGCCAACCTATCATCATTAATGGCCATTAAGACACCATCTGGTGTGGCCGCTCCACAGCTCGACAGTAGGACGAGGTTGTCTCATCGCAGCTTGGATGCCTTAATTCACCCGTCGAGCTGTTGCACCTCGCACAAGTTCCATTCAATGGTTAGCATGGACATCTGGACTTATCTTGCTCTATTGTTCCATTGGTTCATTAGCGCTCACCTGGTTCTGCATGTCTTCTCTAGTAGCTCTACTCACCATGGCCACCACCGTGCGATTCAAGCCAACACCACCCAGCTCTCTAGAGCTCCTCGCACTGCTCTGCACCATCTCTGGTCGCCCACCCATAGCCTTTCTCAATCATGCCTTATCATTCCCCCGCCATGCCTTGCGGACAAAGAGGCTCATCACACTGAGGACGAGGACCCAATGCTTCGACTGAAGGTCATATCCCCCTCTCCTCTCAAGCCAGCAACAATGACTTTGACCTGTAAATACCAGAGGAGGTGTGAAGAATTATCTCAAACTATGAGGATGAACTATCTGGTGCGCTCGGTGCAGCATGACGCACTGTGGAACGATGGAAAAACTACTCAGTCTTCAAAAACCTGCTCCCGCTCCTCGTCCTCTTGTTTAACCCTCTGGTTCCTCCATGCCTTGCCTCTCCCTCTCCACCAGCCCCAACCCCCCACAAATTGTCTTTACCTGGACCTCAACCGGCACTGCCTCATGCACCCCCTTGTTCGCGTGATACTTCGGCTCCACCACAGAATTCCATCCCCCTGTAGCACCTTCGCCCCTCTTCCCGCCCTACATGTAAATTCTCATCCAACCCTATTGTCTCCAAGAAGACCTCTCCTCTACCCTACAAAAACCCACTTGAAATATCTAGGAAGGCATCATCCAATTTTGGCGACAAGGAAATGGCGACCTCTGACGACAGCCCGACGACTTCTTCAGGCAAGCCTACACATCCAGAATCTCGACGATACACTTACCCAATCACTGAAGAACCGTGGCGAGGGAAGAGGCCATGACATGCGGCCTTCACATCCATGTGTCATTAAGCTCGTTGCTTGTGCCACATCCGGGTTCTCCAGGCCACGTACCGCTTAGTTCTGTTATGTTTGATTTCCTGTGTTTATATGTTGTCCACGTGTCAGCTCTTGCCGCACTCTCTTTGCACTGTAAAGGTTTTTGTCTATGTTCACTTGACAAGCTTGTTTTCCCTCCGAGAGAGGGTCATTTTGATTTGTTTTTCCTCCCGGAGGGAGAGTCGTATCATACTTTAACTAGCCATACCTACTCCTCCTGAGTAGGAAGGACTGTATTTTTTCCTGTACTATTACTTTTCTCTTTTCTTTAATAGATTAGACCTCAACTTACAAAAATAAAAAAAATAAAAAATTTATAAATTCATATAAAAATTTATTGATGAAATTTTTTAACAAAATGAAACATATAATATTAAAATTTATCTGATTTCTTGTAATAATAAAATTGTAAAAACTATAAATTTATATAAAAATTTGCTAATAATTTATATACAAAATTAAAATGCATTATATTGTTTTAATAATGTTGCAAAATAAATCTATATATATATATATATATATATATATATTAACAATTTAATTCAATATACAATATTAAAATTAATTAATTTGTTGTAATAATTAAAATTTTGCAAAAAATATAAATTCATAATAAAAAGACCAATATACCTTATTAAAATTTATTGATTTGTTGTAATAATAAAGTTGTAAAAATTATAAACTTATATTAAAATTTGCTAATCATTTATAGTATAAAATTTAAAATGTGTTAGGTTGTATTAATAAACTTGCATGAGTTTTCTCAAAAATATATAAAAATAAATTAAATTTTATGGATAAAATTTATTAACAATTTAATGCAACATACAATATTAAAATATTATTGTCATTTAATACAACATACAATATTGAAATTAATTAATTTTTTATAATAATAAAATTGCAAAAATAAAATTCACATTAATAAAATGCATAAATTAATTGAATGCAATAAAAAAAAACATCACATATATATGAGCATGTAATTATATACACAACTCATTACCACAAAACACACATTACCAAAAAACACTCTACAAACATTAAGAAACACTAAAATAGCATAATTTTGTTTTTCTCTTACTAGATTTGAATTTTTTTTTAATTTTAAAATTTTTTGTGTAAATAAAATAAAAATCTTTATAGATTTGCTATATTAATTTTTTTAATTTTAAAGTTTTTTATTTATTTATATTTTAAATAATTTTATAAATACATTTTCTATTAAAAAAAATCTTCTTAAATGCAAAGTTTAAGATAACATTGATTTCATATAAATTAATTAAATTATATCATTCATTTGGAAAAATACACTATTATTGTGAAAACTTGTTATTTTAAAATAATTAAATGTAAAAATTATATAATTATACTTGTAAACTGAAACTGAAATTGTGTGAAAAAAGAAAAAAACTTGTTATTTTAAGATGATTAAAAGCAAACATTATATAATTATTCTTGTAAAGTGAAATTTTGTGAAAAAACAGTAATTTAAAATGGTTGAAGTGCGAAAACTACATGTTATTTTAAGATTTCTAAATGCCAAAATTATATCATTTTACTTGTAAAGCTAAATTTTGTGAAAAAACAGAAATTTAAAATGGTTGAAGTGTAGAAACTTTTAAAATGTATTAAATGTAAAACTTGTTATTTAAAAAATAAAAAAATTGAATTCAAAACTTTAAAAATGGTAAGTATAACATTGAATTTTAAAAAGTGTAAAAATTATATCATTATATTTGTAAAGCTAAATTTTGTGAAAAAATAGAAATTTAAAATGGTTGAGGTGTCTAAAATTTTAAAATGTATAAGTGTAAAAACTTGTTATTTAAAAAATAAAAAATTTAATTCAAAACTTTAAAAATGGTGAAGTATGACATTGAATTTTAAAAAGTGTGAAAACTATATACCTTAAAATAAAAACATAATTTGTGAAAAATCAGAATTTTAAAATGGAAATAGTTTAGTATGAAAATTATATACTTGTAAGGTGAAATAACATTGAAATTTCAAAAAGTAAAAATTATATGTCTTTAAGATGAAATAATTATATACTTTTAAGGTGAATAAGCAACAAATTAGAAATACATATAAATAAATAAAAACATAAACTCCTAAAATTAGATAATAAATTTATTTAAAAAAATAAAACTAAATGAATGGTAATCATTCATTTTAAAAATATTAAAATTTAAAATCACTCAAATTTAAAATATTAAGATAGCAAGCTCTATTTTGGAAGCAAATTTAAAATATCTAGAAAGCAAGCTCTTAAAAGATAGATATCTTGAAAGAAGCATGATCACAATGGGGAAGCACTATCCAAAAGAAAAAGAATTTGAAAGCAAATTTAACATATTCAGAAAACAAACAAACTTCACATTCCCCTTAAATTTAAAGCAAAGCAAAAATAGATATCTTGAAAGAAACACTATCACAAGCAAGATTACAAGCAAAGGAGAATCACTATCCAAAAGAGAATATTAACCTATTATAACAAGGAGAAGCAACCGTGTTCAATGACATTAGAAACTTACAAGCTTTTCATTAAATCATTAAATAAAGCCAAAGTCTTTCTTCAAATGAGTAAATCTGGATTTAAAGTGAATTTATACCTACACCATAAAAAATAATCAAAGTACTACTTTACAATGTTTTCTTTCAAACTAAAAGCTAATTAAAGGAGTAGGGCCTGCCATATTAACACCTACCTAGGACTCCTTACCTGCGTCATGAAGCTTCTCTTTTGGCCCAACTAATGCAATGGCAATGTTACTATCTATTTGTAGATCCATAATCTCTATTTGGAAGTTTTGGAAATTAGGGAGAAAAATAAATGTTTGATTTGCTAGTGGAAATAGGAGGTTCATATTGGTATAGCAGGCCAAGGCCCACCCACCAAAATAACATTTCTCTGACCAAGCCCCACACACCAAAATAACCTTTCTCTCACTAGATGTACTCTAATGTGTTGTGATGTGTGAATTAAGGAAACAGGTATAAATCAGGGTTAGATAGGAAGGTAATTCACACCTACTGGGCTGGCAAATACCATCACTTTGTGTATCCAGGGAAAATTACTTATTCTCCTTCTTAGTTGGGTAAGCCAGCGGGATATCTCTTTCAAGATTCAATATTTGAATACTAGAACCAAAGAGCAACTACAACAACATTTAGTTGTTTGATAAAACTGTGATTTTCATGCAAGCAAATTGAGTAACCAACATTTGACACTAAGAGGAAGAAATATATTATGTCTAAAAATGTTAAAAGGTTTTAAAGATTAATTTTTTAATCTATATGGATTATGCTTTATTTAAGAATAGCTGATTATCAATTGGAAAAATAGTCAATCAAGGTAATAAAAAAAAAAAAAAAACAGAAATAAACAATATAAATATCCCAGGCTTATTTGGAAGGCTTTGACTAAATCATAATATCCCAAATTATGCACTCATGCCATATATTAAAAATATACTGCTCCCAAAATAAGGAATAATGTAACATGTAAAAAGAAAACCTATTAGAGGAAAATCTGCTCTATTCAAAAGACCAGTACCCATCAATTTTCAATTTGCTCCTCCAAGTAGGAGGTGGTTCGGCCAAGTTTAGGAAAAGGAAAGAAATGAGAGCCAATAAATCAAGACAACAAAGAAGTAGGAACTATCACTTGAAAAATATAAATCAAAATAGGAAATAAGTCTAAACTAAGAGTTGAAATATCCTAAGCTTGGAAATATAAGGGAGGGTTTGATCTATCATATTATCCAAAAATAAAATAATAAAATATCACCTAATAGAATAATGCTAGCCTGGAAAACATCTCACAAGAAATTCAATAGATTGTAATTTCAACCATCCTTACAAGCCCTTATCAATCTGCTTTAGACTTTTTATTTGTTCATCTCTATATCAATCTACTTCAGAGCCATGTCACCTAATAAAATAATGCTAGCCTAGAAAACATCTCACAAAAAATTCAATAGATTGTAATTTCAACCATCCTTACAAGTCCTTATCAATTTGGTTTGGACTTTTTATTTGTTCATCTCTAAATGGACTTACATTAGTAAATAGTGTCATAATTCAACTATATAAACCTTGCACATCATATTTAGAATATAAACACTTTATGGAATTGGTCTATTTAAATCAATCAATCAAGTCAAAAGAAAAGAAAAAAATAACTAACTAATACAGATGTAAATTCTAAGTTTTCTAAACACACCCATAACTTTTTTTATCTTCTATATTTGATCTTAAATGGTTTTATGCTACCACATATATAATAGTAATGACAAACAATGTAAAAAAATAAAACAGAGTGAATAACAAATAACATAAGGGTGAGTGCAAGCTAATGAGGGTCACTTTTGGCACGTTAGAAGCAATAGAAAACTGAAAAATCAGGCATCCCTCAACTTAATTGTATTTTTTGAGATACTTGTAACACAAAATATCTTGCTTTGAGTAAAAAATATTGAATGTAGGAAATTGAATCACGTTTCCGAATATATAAGGTTTATGTATTGAAATTTTTTATAACTATGTCAAGTTTCATTTTTTCTAACAGTCACTTTTTATTTTTTAGGTAAATGATAAGGTATATGTTTTTGTGGATGCAGCCTTTGAGGGCCTAAATGATCCTTTCGGGATACAGAAATTTGCACGCATGTAGAGAACATATAGCACTAGTGCAGCGCTATTTTTTGAAAATAAAATTAGTAATTTTTAATTTTTTTTATAATTATCTAAGTGATCATTCCTCGAAAATGGTACGTATTTTGTGGGTGCAGCCTTTGAAGGTCTTAATGAAATAATCATGAAATGGGTTTTTTATAGAATGTAGAGGTTGGTGTCTTCTAGTGCACCATATAATTTATTCTTAAAACGATTAAGAATTGAAAAAGTTACGGAAAAAACACTAACAACGTGGTTTTTGACTTATGGAGTTAGGATACAATAGAAATTGAAAAAAAATAGGAAAATATAAGATTTTTTAATAAAAATTACATATTTAGAATCTGAATAAAAAATTATATTTATGTTTAAAATTTCATCAAAAATGATTGTGTGTAGCATACTATAACAAGTGTGTAAACAATGACTTCTTCAGAAAATGGAAGAAATGCCCAATTAGCTATGGTTTATCATATACCATAGCACAGGTTTGGTATTACCGTAGCAAATTCCAAACCATACACATAGGAATATTGGTGACATGCGAGCAAGTGAATTGGCATGTTTAAATTCAAATTACATTTCCCTCCCTTATAGAATTGGAAAATGCATGCGCGTTATAGAACTACAAAATGCGTGCGCGTTATGTAGTTCTATAACGCGCACGTGTTTTGTAAAGCTAAAAATCAAGCACTATATGCAATATATCAAATGTATGGATAATAGTTTACAGGGGGTGTTGAAGGGTTAATGGCATATTAGGAGGATGTTGGAAGCTCAGGTGGGGATGGTTAATAGTTGAGAGGGGGTGGGAAGGGTTAAGGGCCTAGGAAGATGTTGAAAATTCAACTAGGGATGGTTAATAGTTGAGAGCGGGTTGAGAAGGGTCAAGGGCCTAGTAGGATGGTATAAGTTCAAGTGAGTATGGTTAATAGTTGAGAGGGGGTGGGCAAGGGTTAAGGTCCTAAGAGGATGCTGTAAATTCAAGTGGAGAAATACGAATGGAATGAGAACATTATGGGTTATAAGGGTGAAGGGGAGTGGGGATTGAGAGGATTATTAGGGGGAGGAGAGGTTTTGAATAAATATAGGGTTTGAAGTAGTACGCCAGACTTGAGTGACGAAGGGGGATAAGGTGGAGGGGAGGAAGTGGGTGATGTTTTGATCATCATCTTCCTCATCATCATCACCTTCATCATCATCATCATTATCAACATGATCATGATCATCACCATCAACATCATGAACATCATCATCACCATTGTCGTCATCATCATCATCAACATCATCGTCATCATCCTCCTCCTCCTCATCATCATCATCAGCATCATCGTCATCATCATCATCATCATCATCGCTAACATCATCACCATCGTCACCATCCTCATCCTCATCATCATCATCATCATCATCATCATCATCATCATCCTCATCATCACCATCATCATTGATCATCGATCATCATCATCAACATCGCCATGATCATCATGATCATCTTCATCATCATCATCTTCTTCATCTTCATCTTCATCATCATCATCATCATCAACATCAACATCATCAACATCATCATCACCATCGTCATCATCAACATCATCTTCTACATCGTCATCATCATCAACATCAACATCATCTACATCATCATCACCATCGTCATCATCATCATCATCATCATCATCATCAACATGATCATCATCATCACCATCAACATCATGAACATCATCATCACCATCAACATCATGAACATCATCATCACCATCGTCGTCATCATCATCATCAACATCATCGTCATCATCCTCATCCTCATCATCATCATCATCACCTTCCTCATCATCATCATCATCATCATCAACATGATCATCATCATCATCATCATCTTCATCATCATCATCATCATCAACAACAACAACATCATCAATATCATCATCACCATCGACGTCGTCATCATCATCATCATCATCAACATGATCATCATCTTCATCATCTTCATCTTCATCATCATCTTCATCTTCATCTTCATCATCACCATCATCATCATCAACATGATCATCATCATCATCACCATCGTCATCATCATCATCATCATGTTCATCTTAATCATCATCATCATCATCATCATCATCTTCATCTTCATCATCATCATCGTCATCATCATCGTCGTCATCACCTTCATCATCGTCATCATCATCATCATCATCATCATCATCATCATCATCATCATCACCATCAACATCATGAACATCATCATCACCATCGTCGTCATCATCATCAACATCATCAACATCATCGTCATCAAAATCATCATCATCTTCATCATCATCATCATCATCCTCATCATCATCATCACCTTCCTCGTCCTCCTCCTCCTCATCATCATCAGGGTGAATCCGCGGACCCGGGTAAGACTTTTTGGCAAGCGCATTTTGGCAAAAATAGAAAAACGCACCTCGGTCGAGGGTTTAACAAGCCCTCGACCGAGGTTTTAATATCTCGACCGAGGTTTTATCAAGCCCTCGACCGAGGTTTTGTTATGCCCTCGACTGAAGTATTTCTTAACCCTCGGTCGAGGTACATACCTCGACCGAGGGTTAATAAATACCTCAGTCGAGGTATAGACCTCGGTCGAGGTACATACCTCGACCGAGGTCCCTCTGTCGAAAAAATTATAAAAAGAGGCTGCAAGGGCCGCGGCCGTCTTTTTTCAAAATTCCACTGTGCAACCTCGACCGAGGAACAACGAGCGGTGTAAGGATTGGCGCCCTGAAGCAACCCAAGCACGCCGAAGCAACCCAACCTCATCATGATGGTGTCGGAGTCAAGAGGTAACAGTTTAAATAATTGTTTTTCAATTTATAAAATTGGTAAATGTATGTTTTATTTATAAAATTGGTAAATAATTGCTTTATAAATTTATAAAATTTGTTCTAAAATTTGGTAAATGAATGTTTTTATAATTTTAATGTTTAAAATGTGTACCGGCAAGCAGAAATGCTACCAGATTTTTGAAAATTTGTAGTTAAATTGAATTTTTTTGTTAATTTGTTATATATATATATAAATTATGTCAACCAGTAGCGTTTATGCTACCGGTTTAATTTTGAAATGTGTCCCGGGCAAGCCGAAACGTTGCCCGATTTTTTTCAATCCTCCGTGAATTCATGGAGGATTGAAAAAAATCCATAAATTTTTTTTTATTACAAATATTTAAAAATAAAAACATATGAAATTAATGAAAGTAAAGGCAAAAAAATTTAATGTTTTCAATTTTTTTAAATAAAAAAGTTTAATATAATGCTTGTATTGCAATTCTAAGTAAATGTTTGAATTTATATATGAATTATTTTTATGATTTTTGGCTTAATATTTGATATGATTTAGTTTAATATTTAATGTGATTATGAGTAATATCATAATTTCTTCTATTTGGATATTTACAATGTAATATTGTTTTTATTAAATTGTTTTGTTAAACATAAATAAAATACATTTTTTTTGGCAAGTAATCAAATTTGTTATTAATTTTATAAGTTTTTTTGGAAGTAATCAAATTTTTAATTAATTTTTTAAAGTTTTAAAAAAATACATATTAAATAGATTTTTAATTAATTTTATAAAGTTTGAAAAAAATTGCATATTAAATAGAATATTGTAAAAACAAATTTTTGAAATTTAATTTTCTGTATTTTTATTAGACTATAAACGCGATATGATAAATTTTATTTCGGTTTATTTGTAATTGTCAAAAATAAAAATATAATTTAAAAAGTAAATTAATATAAGTTGACATCTATATTTTATGTCCTATTACTAAATCTATTAAAACTTTATAATATCAATAATTTAATTTATAATTTAATTTGTTATTATTAATAACATTTTACTAAAATATATAAGTTAATTAACTATTGACTATCTATATTAATCTTCAATCCTAAGTGTTTTGATGAAAATTAAAATAAAAAACCATTTAGATTATTTTTAATATGGTATCATGTCATATATGTAGTCATTATTGTAGTGTTATGTTGGAATCAAAAAATTAAAATGTTTTTAATTTGTATTATTTAATGTAATGATAAATAAATAGTTAAATTTAGTTCAATCTTATATAATGTTTCCAAGTGATTACAGTTATTTTGCAATGATGAATTTTGTAATTAATGAATTATTCATTTTTAAATGCGTATATTTAGATTGAAAATTTTTAAAATAATAATATTTTATCACCATATATGTCCGATTTATATATGTCTTATTTCATGCAGATGCGTCTGCACAACAGGGCTCTTCGCTCCGTCGAAGGCATAGTTTTGGTGGATCTGCGACGAACCCTCGCAGCGGGAGTCTGCAGAGGACTGGTAAGTATACCACTGTGCATGATGTACTCTTTGTTGTCAGTTACATAAAATTAAATTCTTTCACACGTGTATATTTAATCATTAACTTGTATACATTTATATTTTCACTGTAGGTGCTCCGCCTAGGCGTCCTGCGACGCCACATGCCCCTACTGGGGAGCCCAGTGGCAGCCACTGTGGCAGCCGTTCATTGGGGGATATCGATGATGACACTACTGCTACTGTCGGTGGGGAGGCTCCCCCCGAAGGTATATTAAATGCACATTTTTTTCCAGTTGTTAGTACCTTTAATTTTTATTGATTTCAAATTCAGCTACAGTTAATATATGTATTTTGACTAACATTTATGTTTTCATCCAATTTTCAGATGGCGTAGATGCTGACTAGGGTGTTGACCCTCCCCGAGCAGCAACCTGGGATGATGAGGTTGCCCGCATCACATTGCGGGACATTGAGGCGCAGCGTGACCGGTTACAGTCTAGCATCTGGGAAGTTGCAGCCAACTCTCCCACATCTGCTTTGATGTGGATCATGTTAGAATCAGTAAATGATCTACTGAAGGTCTACAAAGCCATCGGACCATTGGGTTCCCTTTGGGCAGTGGCATGACAGATTAGAAGGGCTAAAGTGATGGGGCCTGATAAATGGCCTGCAGTGAGAGATGCCACTAGAGGCCATGATGTGAAGGGAACACTCTTTGATATCCCTCCTGACCGTGCTACTGGTCAACCGCTTAGACTCAGGGAGTTTAAGCTAGAGGCTGCAGCGCCTTTTGTTTATGATAGATTCATTGGAGCGTGGGGCATGTTTCCCCACCATCACCAGGTCCCACTGTACTTTGCAAAACATATATATGCATATTTTTTTTTGGATATGCACCCAGATTACACCAGCACACCCTCGAACTTCTATGGTGCTGGTGGGGGACGTAGTGCGACGCGTCCCGGGGCTAGGAGAGACCCTGCAGCTCAGCAGGAGCCAGAGCATTGGGTAGGCATCCCTAGCAGGACCTTGCTTAGGACAGAGGACGTCGACGATCAGTCCCAGTTGGCGATTGAGGAGCGAAGTTCACTAGCACATGCCACATCCATGGCAATTCATGGTGCCCTGATGGCTGTCCAGGCAGAGAGAGCCAGAGCACCCACCGCACCTACAGATCATGAGCTACGGTGGGTGGACAATGATGTTATCCGCCTTCTCAATCCCCAGACACTTGTGGAGTATGCTATCACAGCCCGTGATGCATATTTTTGACTGCATCAGAGATGCAGGCCTCGACCGACAGGACAAGTATATCTTTATACAATTACGTATTCATTTGAATGTTTTAAATGTTTTAATATCAAATTGTATGTTGTCATTTGATTGTCTTGATTGTAATGTATCCTCAAATGAATCATATTTTAAACTAATACGTTGCTTTGTGTTATATCTCCATGCAGGAGCCCACTTTCATGGAGGTCCTTTTCGCCAGCGACGCATTTGTTGGAGGTCCTGCCCATGTTCCGACAGGGAACATCGATGAGGTATGTGTTAACATTCATCCTTAATTTGAATTTCATAATCAGTCAATTGTTGTACGCGTAATACTAAATGGTTTGTTCTAACTTTCATCATTTATCTTGTTCAGATTGTACAGGATAAAGGCAAGGGTCCCGCACAGGATTATACACAGTCTCGCCCGTCTCCTACTCACGACACACTAGTCGACGAGGTAAGTTATTTATGTTCGAATTGTTTGCACATTTATCATAACATTATAATTTACATGGTCAAATTGTAATTCTCAAGTTCAAATTGTAATTAATTAATATAACTAAATTTTCATGTCATGGAAACAGACACAGATACATACAGCTGCAGATGAGATACATAAAGCTGCAGAAGAGGGTGTTGGAGCTGCCCTGATGTTTACACATGAGTGGGTTACCGCTCACCAGCCGGTTGTTGGTGAAGGCCCATCTAGGCAGGAGGGTGACAGCATCCCAGATCTGACACTCAACTCCACCGAGGTGAGTTCATAGATTTATGTTTTATATATATATATTTAATTTTGTCACCTTGTACATGTAATTTAAATATGTGGGATGTAACTGACTTGCAGAGTTCACGCTTTTAACTTTTGCATTTGTCAGACCTGGACTTTCTTCTTCGTCGGGTGGATGAGGAAGGCTAGGGGCATACTGCAGTCGACCATAGTGATCGTGATAATCTATCTTTGGATGATTGGCCTGGGGGTTTCCCTTAGACTTTGTTATTTGTGGACTTTATTATTTTGGACTATATGATTATCGATATATACATGTTGTTATCTATGGACTATTTTTTGAACATGATGGATTGTTAAATGTTTAAATAATTATTTGCAATCATAGTTTAAATTTTAAAGTTAGAAAATGTTAGAAAATTACAACTCTACAATTATAGTTTAAACGTACAATTTTTAACATAATTTACAATTAAAATGTTAGAAAATTACAACTCTACAATTATAGTTTAAACGTACAATTTTTAACATAATTTACAATTAAAATGTTAGAAAATTTACAACTCTATAATTTACAGTTACAACGTAAAATCCAATTTAATTTACAAAAAACATTTACAACTACAATTTTAAATTTGATTAAACATGTGTAAAAAGAAATTACAAGTTTGCAAAATTGTATGTACGAAACAAAACTCACAATTTAACATAACTTACGATTATAATGTTAGAAAATTAATCTCATTTACAAAATAAAGGACAAGAATTTACAATCTACAATTCAATCTAATTTAATTGACCGCAAGTACAATTTTAGATTGCATTTCATTTGTAAAAAAAATTACAAGCTTGCAAAATTGTCAATAGAACGACACTTACAAATTTTAACATAACTTAACAACTAAAATGTTACAAAATGTTAAAATGTTACAAAATTTTAAATTACAACTCTACAATTTACAATTTGAATATATAAAATTTGATTTCATTTACAAAAAAGTTTACAATCACAGTTTAGAATGTTACAGTCACAATTTGCAATTTTAAATTATAAAGTACAATTTACTTGATCAATATTAAAGTATATATAATGTGAGGTATCTGTTCTTGGTAAAAAGAAGTCCTGCAACAATTGAGGAAGTCATGGATTTACTGATGTTTGTTTTTTTATAAGAGGGTTGTGACAATTGTCTATACCACTGCACTATATTATCACTGCCACTATCATTGTCACACTATCTATGTCTAGTAATGGCCCATACAATAGTTTTCAATGATTTTTAGAATGGCCCGATGCAATATCTTTCAATGCCTTTTACAATAGCCATACAATATTTTCAATGGATTTTCAATGTTTTTACAATGCCTCTTATACTTGTTTTTACAATGGCTGTTTAATTTCTTAATTACAATGCCTCTTACAATGAATTTTAGAATGAATTTTTCAATGCTTTTACAATTTGGCTCTTTCAATGATTTTCAAAGACACTTTCAATGCTTTTACAATGCCTCTTTCAATGCTTTTACAATTTCTTTTACAATGCTTTTACAATAGATTTTTACAATGGCCATTGCACTATTTTCAATGACATATACAATACAATAATGATTCTTCCAATAGAAATTTACATGATATACACTATGTACATAAAGCAATGAACTTTGAAAATCACATAACTTGCCTCATTAAGTTGGAGGAGATGAACTCCCTTTGTTGTTTCCTTCTTGTCTTCATTGGGTCCAGTTTCCTCAAATTCACTTAACAAAGAGAAACCAAGAACAAAAAGAAAAAACCCTTGAAAACAAGCCAAAATGCTCATTATTCTCCTTCACCAAGTTTTCATGTACAAATAAATAGTACAATGAGTTAAAGAAAGAAATACATAAATTTTATATATATTCTAAAACATTATATATTCTTTAAAAACAATATAAACCTTAAAAAAACATATCAAAGGAATGCCTACATTCATTCATGTCACATGTCATTACATGTATTACAAAATTTGATAAGACAATTCATTTTGTTCTAAGCACTTGGAGTTAATGCACATAATCGTAGATATAAGTTTAGAAAAATTACAATTAAATACAAATCTATATAACTTCTATTCATCCGGCCAATGGGTTATAGGAATGCATGTCTCCATAATACGATCATGGTCAGCTAGTGACATCTTCCATCTCTTTGGTCCACCCCTCTTCACCTTGATTTCAATGAGATGTATCCGAGCTACCACCACCAAATGACTATACTGACAAGATATGTATTCGGGCATAAAATCTCTGTAAATAATGTAATCCCCTTGTCTTTTCACTTTTTCAAAGAAGTGACCCATCATAAATAGGTCACCAACTTGGTACATGAACTACCCATCGACATAGGGCTGCACCAACCTGCTTTTGATCTGTGTACATCGCATTAAAAAGTATGCCACATGCTCGTCATTTCCTGGCGGTGCAATCACAACAAATACATCACCTGCATCAAGATTTTCAAATATTAAATAGATCTTTAAATATATATATATATATATATGTGAAAGCAAGTTCAAACATTCAATCAACTATTTGAAACTTGAATGTACATGTGAAAGGAAAACCCATATTTCGTTAATGAATGAACATGTACCTTGTTTAACCAAGTCAGAAACCGGGTCATGATCCAGTGAAACCACAGCCTCATCAGCGTGCATCTCTTGCCATGTCGGAATTGGATGTGGCCCCTTTGGATTAAGTGGAAAATATTTCTATTGTTTGACATATACATCGTTCACGCAATGATCAACCCCCATCCCATTGGCCTCGATGTAGAACTCACAGAAACACGCATACTTTTGTGTTTCAATGGAAAATATGTCTCCCATGTCTTTACTGCGAACTGAATGCAGTTCTCTCATGCCAGGTATGGTATCGCAATACCATGGCATCGATCTATTCACATCGCCTAGGGAAACATCCCAAAAAAACCTGCATTGAATAAAAAACTGTCATATATATATAATATAGTTACACATTTATTAAATTCCAAATAAGTTGTTTTTTGAAATATATATATATATTGTTCCTACCTACGAATCGGCCTTGCTTATTCGTGACCTTGGTGACCCAAATTTGTGTGCACCAATCAACTACCTCTGCTGAGCACTTCAGTTGAGATGCACTATGACTCATTTGGTACCTCCAAAGTGCTCGTTTCACACTTGCACCTACACCATCGTGTTCACCCTTTCCATGCCCTATTTCAAAAAAGCTCCAAGTGTGTCTAATTCCAGTCTCTTTGTGAAGGCGACTCAACCAATAAAATGAGCGTGCCGATTTGAACTGCCCTGCACACCCATCTGACCAAATCCAGGGTTCTGTAAATGACACCCCATTGTTTTTGAACGAATCATAAATCAACCCAAAGAAGTGTTGAACAAACAACGTGTCATGCTCACGATCATCACTAACATAAAAATGATATTCCTTGATCACATCACATGACTGAGGAGTTCTATCCCTAGTACCATCAATGCTCGCGTGAGCATGTCTATACAATACATGTACGAAGATGGTGACCTGGTCGGAGTGATAATACTCACTTTGTATCTCTTTCTGAGGAGCAAATGTGTAATTCTCAGTAAAGTCTACCACCGATAGGATTATGCCTGGCTGAAAAACCTCTCGAGAATGTTTAAATTCTAAGGCTTGCCACCTAGACCTATGGGAGTGTTTGATGTATTTGTAAATTTGACTTTGAAACTTGTCCATGAAGTCTGAAATAGGAATCTCATCCTCAAGCAAGTTGATCCTCCTAGATGGAACATGCGAAGAAGATGATGGATTCATGGAGACATACTCATATCTCTTCCACTTAACTGTGATATCTAACAATCAAGGGTGTGTTGGATCGATAGGAAACTTCCTATGGAACAACACAAAATCACCACATTCATGGCATATTCTCCCACCTACACACCTTTTAAAAAAACACACATTTTCAGGATCTCTATTGCATAGTATCATAGAAATAAAATCTCGCATTGTGTGAGGAGCTAGTTCACCATCCCAATGTTTTTTGCAAAAATCCACAAATGTGTCATAGTATAGCTGGAATTCAACGTGGTATCGATGACAACAAGTGTCCCGAATCGTATTCGGCCTAATATACCATGGTTTCAACTTACTGAACATGCTAAATGAGACATGCACACCTGGATTTGATTCTTTGAATTCCTCGAACAACGCAACTCCTGTCATCTCCATAACATGCTTGCAATGTTCCTTATAAACACCTCTGCCAGAACGTTGTCGCAAGACATGTTTCCGGTCTGGTATAGCACGAGAATGGCTGTCCCAATACTCTATCACCTTCTCTCTAGTGCCCTCTTCCATCATGTCTTGATATGCTTCTCTACAAATAAGAGCCCAACAAGCAACTTCATCATTTTCATCTATCTTTACCCTGAATTTAGTGTATTTGTGCAATGTTCTTCTTGAAACACGGAGCAACTTTGACATTGTTGCGACCATTCGATTTTTTGAGGTGATTCGTGCCACAATAGCAGTTGTAATTGCCCTACGAGCAGCGCTAATATCATTTTTCCTTGATTTTCCAAATGCAGAAAGTGCAGTTGTTACATTTTCTACTACATTCTCACACGCATTTTTATTTTTAACATCCTTAAAACCCAACAACTTTGTGGCACGCTTAATTTCTTTGTGTTTTATCAATCCATGTAGGATTTGAGCTTGTGTAATCACTGATTGTTGTTCAAAGTGCAACTTGATTATGTTACTAACATGCTCTCTGATTGTCCGATCAGGGGTTGGGTTCCCGAAATCTTCTTGCATGGCATCATCCAACCCGCTTAAACAATTTGCAGACATTCCAACGTCATTGAAGCTCCCAATTACTCTTGAGAAATCGGAGGGTGCGCGATCCTGTGATGGCTGGCCAGGATCTATCCCTACATAAGTTGATTGAATTTAGATAAATTGTTTAGTTCTCTGACCAAATAAGAGACTCATGAATATGAATATGAAATTGTAAATTCATGAATATGAAATTTATGAAATTGTAAACTGTAAACTATGAAATTGTAAATTGTAAATTTATGAAATTGTAAATTTATGAATATGAAATTTATGAAATTGTAAACTATGAAATTCTAAATTCATGAATATGAAATTTATGAAATTGTAAACTATGAAATTGTAAATTGTAAATTGTAAATTGATGAAATTGTAAACTATGAAATTGTAAATTTATGAAATTGTAAATTCATGAAAATTTATCAAATTGTAAATTCATGAATATGAAATTTATGAAATTGTAAACTATGAAATTTATCAACTATCAAATTGTAAACTATGAAATCTATCAAATTGTAAACTATGAAAATGAAAATCAAATTGCATAACTTTGAAATTTATCAATTGTAAACTATGAAAATGAAAATCAAATTGCATAACTTTGAAATTATACCTATATCAATGGGATTTGCTTCCTCTATTATAGCTTCATTTGGAATTTCTTCTTCTCTCAAGATTGTTCTTTTTCTCCTCTTCCTTTCTTTATCTTTTTCTCTTTTCTCTTCAATTTTGTTTTGATTTCTTTCATTTCTTCTTGTTCGACGTTGGTTGCTTCCCATTGTGATTGATCAACAATCCAAATTGATACCTGCAAAACAATCTACAATGCTAAATTTGTATTACAAAACGAACATTTTTTCAAAGAAATTAGGCAATTTTGAAGGAGAGTTAGCTTAGTATGAATTATGTTTATATAGATTTTGATCAAAAATTTGGGTGGGAAAGATGGTTGGGGTGTCATTAATGTTTGTAGGTGTCATTAATGTTTGAATTCACTCCCGGGCTTTTGCTCCAAAGGAGTTTGCATGACTAGGACCTCGACCGAGCTAATACCTCGACTGAGGTCTTAACAAACCCTCGACCAAGGGTTTAACAAACCCTCGGTCGAGGGCTTTACAAACCCTCGGTCGAGGGTTCGTTAAGACCTCGACCGAGGTATTTAAATACCTCGGTCGAGGTTTATACCTCGATTGAGGGCTTAAGAAAACAGACTTAGCCCACATTCAAACAAATGAAAAATTTCATGGGCCTTGCAGAGGTGTAAACCCTGCCATTCCTAGCACATAACTGAGCGGAGTTGATACCGATAAATTCACCAACAAATCTTCTATCCATTGAGGTATCATACAAGCATTTTGGCATTCATATGAAATTTATTTTTTAATTACTTCTAAAACTTATACGTAGAAAACCACACTGCAACTTCGAAGTAGCTCAAAGAAAAATCTGCAGAGTTAAAAACACACAGCCAAAACATTCTTAAAAATGCACACATCACATATCGACATGTCCTCTTCAAAAAGGTATCTTTGGTTTTTCATTTTTTGAAAAAATACAAAAAATTCCTTTACATGGACAAATATGTGTTTAAAACAATGCTGAAATTGAATGTGGTCACTTTCCAAAAATAATAAATAATTGTAGAATGTGAAAAAAATTAACAAAAAAATATGCACATCACACTACATTTTATGTAGATCATGCTCATATATATATATTTTTTTAAATTATTAATGCAAGGTTGAATTACTCTACATGGACACGAATCACTTATTAGCTTGTTCAAATTTTTAAGGTCACACAGTTCATTAAATGCAAAAATTCACACATTAAATGACATCGAAATATTTTAAAAAAAATATCACTATGAAGCCAACATAATATTCTACAATTTGTTTTTTTATTGCAAGTCAAAATTCACATGGCATATATGCGTTTTGAGGGCTTCTATCTAGCACATGAGTAAAAAATCAGGTTTTCATCGCCAAATTTGGCCAAAAAGTGTTACCCATCTTCATGGAATCACCCATCAACATGATCATCATCATCACCATCGCCATCATCATCATCATCATCATCAACATCAACATCATCATCATCATCATCATCATCGTAATCATCATCCTCCTCATCCTCATCATCACCTTCATCATCATCATCATCATCATCATCATCATCACGATCAACATCATGAACATCATCATCGTCATCATCGTCATCCTCCTCCTCCTCCTCATCATCACCTTTTTCATCATCAGCATCATCACCATCATCATCATCATCAACATCGCCACGATCATCATGATCATCTTCATCATGTTCATCTTCATCATCATCATCATCATGTTCATCTTCATCTTCTTCATATCATCAGCATCATCATCATCATCATCTTCATATTCATCATCATCATCATCATCATCAACATCAACATCATGAACATCATCATCAACAACATTATCACCATCGTCGTCGTCGTCATCATCATCATCATCATCACCTTCATCATCATCATCATCATCATCATCAACATGATCATCATCATCACCATCATCACCTTCCTCATCATCATCATCATCATCAACATGATTATCATCATCACCATTTCCATCATCATCATCCTCCCTTGACCATGTTGAGGACTTAATACCCATTTATAATGCTCAAAACCTCTTAAAGGCATGTGCATATTTTCTTGGAGACCGAGCATACCTTGAGTAGGTCATATGTGGTGCTTCAAGGACTTTTTCATTAACATGGGTGCCTCAAAATTTTCATTATGGCCTAAGGAATGAACATATTCCCTCAAACATGTCTTAGAGTTCCATGGCATTCAGATGCATACCTAGTGCTCAACAAATGATGATGCCATGCATATCCCGATTAAGATTCAAATGATTCACTTGCAACGTCATGTGTGGTGGTTAGAGGAATCAATTTTGGCCCTAAATGGTTAACAATGTCATTTAAGGCCTAAGGACAAAGTGTTCCCCCCACCCATGTGAAGGGGCCTAATATCTGTACTTATTGCTAAAAATGTTCTAATGACAGTAATATCCCCATTTCAAGGTAAATGAAACCATGGAAGGATCTATTGAGGTTGTTCAACACATCATTCTTGGCTCTAGATGGATAGAAGCATCTTTTAGGGGTTAAGGCCTAGGTTTCCTCCCTTATTATGTCTAAGGTCCTAAGACACATACATAGTATTAAAACCCCTAATGGTTCCCATATCCCCATTCAAAACAAAACTATCAACATGAGAGGTCATCTATGGTGATTCAAGGTGTCGTTCATGGACCTTGAGCCATAAAATATCGTTTACAACCTAAAATTAAAGCTCTATGTACCAACCATGTTTAACACCTTATCCTCCATATCTAATGCTAAAAAAACCTAAAAATGGCCATATCCCAACTTAAAGGTTGAGAATACCCTCAAGAGATCATGTGTGTTTGTTTGGGGTGTTTTTCTTGGCCCTATATCTGTATAGGATTCCTTTACAAGGTTTCCTCCATCAACTATGTCTATGTATATGTTTCTAGCGCTAAGAGAACTCTAATGTACTGCATTTTCTCTCTTACATGCAAAATATCACATGTGAAGGTCCTATAGGTTCGATGCCTTGTTCATGGACCTAAAGCCTTAAAAGCTACCTTTAGGACATAAGTCTTGAGTTTCCTCCCTCAAGCATGGTCAAGGGACTATGACCCATACTTAGTTCTTAAAACCTCCTAATAGCGTCCACATTACAACACAAAGAAAAATTATACTATTGGGAGGTTAAGCATGGTTGTTTGAGATGTTGTTCTTGATAATGCTAAAATATTACTATAGGTCCTAACTCTTGATGATGAAAACTATTGTTTTTAGTCATTTCCCTAGCCATGCAGTAAAACCATTTTTTGTGGTTCTCCATAACGCATGTGCATTTTGCTCAGCCTAACCTACGTGTCATATGACATGTCAGGATCGATCTTAACCAAACCAAGAATTACATAACGCGAGCGTGTTGTGTTTTTTTGTATTATGAACGTGTTTCCTAAAAGTAGCATTGCATCTTAAAGGTCCCTCAACTTCTTGCACACACCCATAACTAATATAAGCCTTTTATATTTTTTTCAAATAGCTAACATAAAATTGGAATATAAGTAAAAATTTAATAAACCCAATGCAGACGGTCAAACAATGTCAAATTACTAAACCTCTATAAACCCTACACTAACAAATTCACGCTACAGTAACAAATTCAGAATATAAACACTATATTATATTCAGAATTTAAACACTATATAGAATTGATGACAGAAAATTGATGACAGAAACTAGGGCGGTCTAACTAAATAACTGTTCATATAGTGGAGGTAGCAATCAATCCATAATCATGAATGATCTGCCTAGTCGCTGGAATCGGTTGGTCTACAACTTATAATAGCCATCTTATTCTTATCTAAGGCTTGAACCGGATCTTACCCTTTACTTTACGGCCGAAATCCGAGGAGAGGGAGCTACATCTGGTTGCCCATAACCCGTAATCCCAAAATATGGTGTATGTTATTTTTTTTTTGAAGGGAGATGGCGGGATCTGCTTGTGTCGTTCATTGGTCTGTAGTAACAAACCTGTGTTTAATATAGGTAAGCCCTTTTCCTTCCCCATATGCAAACTCTATTATTATTAAGCCGACCCATAACCGTTTTGTCTTCTGGATTTGGGATTGAGATGGTTTTATGCTACCCTATCTAAATAAAAGAACTCATAAATAATATAATCCTTTCAAAATTCTAAAATGAATTGGAATACAAGTAAAAATTAAAAAAAAAAAACCATCATAGATCTTATTAGGGCTTGTCTGGGTGTGATCTAAAATCAACAAAATAAAAATAAAAAACAATATTGAATAAGTAAAACTACTTCCTAGGGCAAGATAAATAATACAAATCCAAACAAGAAAGCTCACCTGCAGTCGCCAAAACCGTCCGCATCTGCCGTGCTTGATGAACCCTCTGCTGTGCATTCGTCTTGTAGCTTAAGATCTGTGTTCATGAACAAAATAGAACATATTATGACGTTAATAAAAAATAGCAAAATGAACTGCCCTAGCAATAGATATCTAATCACAATAAAACATAAAACATATAAACCTTCTTAACCTTTACTGTTGTTTATCTATCAAACTGTCCATCTCCATTTGTGTTCTCTGCAACATAATAGTCCCTATCCTTTCCAACAGACCAGACACAAATCCCCCATGTCATTTTTTTTTGGGTTCTCGGCCACTCCAAAGTACCAGAGAAACGAACCAGTCCCAAATTCGAAAAATAAAGACTTAAAGAAAAAAATCAACACCCAACACACAACAATAACCAGACAAACTAACCAGTCTCAAATGTAAAAAATGCAATTCAAAAACAAATTAATTAAAGAAAAAAGGAAACCACTAGCAGAAAGAAAAACGAAAAGCATGGCCATGCTCAAAATAAAATAAAAAAATCGAAACCAGAAACAAATCCACCAAACCCCAAAATATGTTCGTCTCTGCTCTCTAGTTTTCTTCTACCAAACATTTCTCCAGTTTTTTTCTGCCGTGGAACCTGGAACCTTGCTGCTCTCCAGTTTTCTTCTGCCATCGAACCTCACAAATGCTGCTGATCTTTCGAGGTGGTGCTGCTCTGGAAATACTGAAACTAATTTACATGTTATTGTAGGTGGCGCTGCTCTGGAAATACTGATTGGCTGTTCGAGGTGGCAGATATTGCGACAGTTGGCAACGCGTAGATAAAAAAGCAGAGCTATGAAAAAGCTAACAGCCACGGCACATAATTACGCCGTCTTTCAACTAGCCACGCCTTTCATCCTTGAAATTGCAATACCCTTAAATTCCATTAATGCATGCGTGCAGGGTAGGGTTGGCTTCGGTGAGAAGTCAGATCCGTCGGGCGAAGGTATGCCTCGTTTAATGGAGCTAGATCCGAGGTGCCATTGGACGCATGTCCGGGGCTTCCCAGGGATCAAAATTCAAGCAGTCAGTGCCCGTCAAAGGGCTCCTTGGCCGTCAGAGAAGGGGAATTTAAAATTTGCACGTCATTTAAAATGGGTTTTTAATTTTTGTCATTTTAATAAAAAATGGAGGTTTTAAATTAAAATTACAATAGAAGGGTGAAGTTAAAAATTGCCCATCAACAATTTTTGTGATTGTGATTTCGACCTGTACCAGCCTCCAAGAGATTTCATATCATATTAATGAGAAGATCCAATGCGATTCGGCGGGGTCAGAAAATCCAATGCGATCAGGCCGGGCATTCGACCTCCCCCAGGAATTAATGTCATCAAAGTGCTAACCAGGGTCCCATGAGAGATAACATTAATGTCATCCAGGATGTTCAAGGGGATTCCTTAACGTGCCTTAAGCTAGAAAAGCGGCAGCATTTTGGAGACTCTGCGAATCCGGCTAATGTAATTAATCCAGTGACTGGTAATAGCGCTGGCGATTGCGTTTATAAGAAGCCGAAGGCTTTGCCGGCTTCGACCGCGCAACCTCACCGTTGTCGTTGTCAAGTGGAAGGATGCAACTTAGTGTTGGCAAATGCAAAAGAATATCACAAGAGACATAAAGTCTGTGAAATGCATTCCAAAGCCCCCAAAGTCATTGTTCTTGGTACCGAGCAACGCTTCTGTCAGCAGTGTAGCACAGGTGCACAGGTAACTAACCAGGAGACGGTTGCACCTCACTGTTTTTTTTTCTAAGTAGGTCAACATGGATCCATACATACTAAGTATATAATTTGATAATAAACATGAATAATTGGGTGTTGTGGTGCCTATCTAGATTCCATGGCATAGTAGAATTTGATGACGCAGAGAGAAGTTGCAGGAGAAGGTTGGCGGGAGACAATGAACGGCGAAGGAAGAACTCGTTAGATTCATTGGCTAACTCCGGCAGCCAAGGTAATTTTATATAAATTTGCCTTTCCTCTTACTGTAAGGCGGAGATGTGCATGCATTCAAGCACAAGTTCATTAGTTGACAACCTATTACTTTTTGAAGACTTTAGTTTTATATTTGTCACAGGATAATTCTCTGAATTGGCCCTATGAAAATTTCAGATGATGACTGTGCAAAAACCTCCATTGTTTATTCTTCAGGTCTGCATCTTTTCGATACTTTATCAATTTCTCAGTAATCTCAAAACATTCAGCTTTGGTTGCTTCTGCTTCCCCTATAGATTTTATTTTATGACTGAAGCTTCGGAGTTCTAGCATAGGCTGCCTCTTGTTTTGAATTCCTTCAATGCCATCACAGTAATCTCAAAACATTCAGCTTTGGTTGCTTATGCTTCCCCTATAGATTTTATTTTATGACTGAAGCTTCGGAGTTCTAGCATAGGCTGCCTCTTGTTTTGAATTCCTTCAACGCCATCAAGAATGGTCTCTTAAGTGAGCCTGCCTCTTGTTTTGAATTCCTTCAACGCCATCAAGAATGGTCTCTTAAGTGAGCCTGCCTCTTGTTTTGAATTCCTTCAACACCATCAAGAATGGTCTCACACGTTTTTTCATCCTCAATCCATACTTCCAAATTTATAGCCATATATTGTACTATCCGGCTTGACCATCTGTCTGAGTTCCTTTTTTATTATAAACCTTAAAGCAATTGAGCAATTGTAGACATATTCCGCAATCAAATAGAATGAACACAATGTAGGCAGGGATATACATTTACTTGTGCAATTTTACAAATCCCATTTTGAAAAAAAAAAAATTGTTTTTAATTTTTGTCATCAAGTAAATGAAATGTACAATTAATTTATTAATGTCATTTAAAATGTAAACTTTTTGAAAGCCCTTCATCATGAAGGGCTGCATGAATATATAACCTTCAATATGAAATTAAGACCAGCCCTTCAATCTTGATCAGTGCAAGTTCCATGCCTCGTAAGATCAAGGACGATCAATGCAGCATTCAATGCGGCGGCTGCTGAGGTGCATACCCTCGGATCTAAGTATGCTTGACCGTATGCACAGCAACAGCCGCCTCATTGAATGCTGGCAATGGATACCATCAACACTCACTCTGAATTAATTAATTAGTAAGATCAATAAATTTATTAAAATAAAATGAATATAATTTAAAGTTTACTATGAATTAAATTGAATTTAATTAATTAATTAGTAAGATCAATAAATTTATTAAAATAAAATGAATATAATTTAAAGTTTACTATGAATTAAATTGAATTGAATTAATTAGAAAGATCAATAAATTCATTAAAGTGAATATAAATTAATTGTTAAAATTAATGAGTTGATTAAAATAGATAAAATTAAATACTTAATATAATTTAATTTTAGTTTGTAATTATTAATACATTTATTTTGGAAATTTTTTTAGGTTTAAAAGTGATTTGTCATTTTTTCTTCTTCATAATTCAGTCTTTTTGAATATTTTTAGTGATATTTTTAAATTTTAGAATGTTTTTAATGCCATTTTTAAATAAATGAGAAAGTAATTATAAAAAAAATCATAAATGTTTTTTGAATTAAATTAAAATAATAATTTGAAAAAGATAAAAATTACTATCATGTGTTAGTTTAATTTAAGATTAAATAATAATAATAATTATTATTATTATTATTATTAAAAGTTGCAATTAACATTGTTAGTAACTAATGTTTTATTTTTTTGTATTTTTTTACCAAAACTCTATTTGAATAGTAAATGTATTTTTTGTGTATCTTTTTATGCTAAAAACTCTGTGTTTTGAATAGTAAGTGTCCAAAAAATGTCGAAAGCCATAAGGGGTGGCAATGTGGAGGAGATGATATATGACACAACAACAACATTTAATTAATAAAAGACAAAGTAGCTTCTCCATTTTTGACACATCATTGTATCTTTGGGTATCACTTTGCTCCACTTAAACACCTCTAGTCATTTATCACCTTAAGGTATGTGGGAGTATCTCTCATCAATCTCCTTAACACAAAGAGAGATATAGGAGTACTCTTTAGCTTGAGAACCTTCTCTCAACCAAGTGGGAACCTCTATTCTTAGCTCATCTCACCACACAAATTTTGAGGAGATTTCTAACTGCAAAGGAGTATTGCTAAATTTGCTTAGAGGAGAACATATTCCCACATCAAAAGATAAGTATGTGTCTTAGTTAAAGATAATAGAACACCATTACACCAATCAGTGTCAAATCTGTGAGGTCTATAAGTTGAGACAAGGTCTCAAGAGATGTGATTCACATACAAAAGATCTCGAGAAATGCCATGGTGTGCTCATCGAAAAATTAGATAAAGAGAGGAAGAATGGGTAACAAGGCCATGAAGAGGAGATACTATATTAGAACCAACAAATTGAAGAAATTGAAACTCAACTATAAGCATTGAAGAAAATCAACATATGGATGAAATATTTGTAAGCAACACACTAGATGATATTGAAGAGAAATAAAAGGAGATGTTGAAAAGAATTGAACAAGTAGAGTAGAGAAAGAAATTAGCAAAAGGGATGGCATCTTCCTATTGTCCTCTTGCCCATTCAATATGGATCTATGGTTTAGAGATACATACATCCATAGAAGAAAGAATGAACTACTATGCCACTAGATACCATCCAAATGAAGATGAGCTATCAAAGAGTTGTCATCGAAAGGCTACTCTTTAAAATCATTATTTAGTAATGTTATGTAAAAAAAAGTATAAGAGGTGAGTATATAAGGTAATACACCTACGATTTTGAATCTAGCATAAGGTCAAGGATAAGCTTAAGACATGTTTTCCCATTAGTAATACTTTTAATATAAAAATGCCCATTATTGTTTTTTAAATGTCCAAAGTCATAACCATAATTTGTTTCTTAAAGTTGAAGTCATAACCAAACTAATTAAGTGCATATTATAGATTTTAGGTAGTGTTGCAAGTTAGGTTTTTTTGATATAATTATTTTAGATTTTCCCCAAGTCATTGTAGAAAATGGATTCATAAGCACATATAACACATTATTTATCTTTCACAAGTATATACATCAATTAATTTTTCACTCCATAAACATTTATGCCACAAATGGCAAAGTAAAACACAATTGTTTATTTAAAATTATTTCTATATACATTAATTATGTTGTAAGGTGTTTTCTCATTGGTGGATCTCTTCGCTTGATGCTTTTTCCTAAATAATTACAAATTCAAAAATTTTAACAACCACAAATTTGCAATTCACAATTTTTTCAATGAAAAATGTTATTTCAAGAATCAAGTATAGCAATTTCAATAATTCGAGAATTATAAAAAAAATGCAACTTTTTAATGAGAAATTGGAATAATAAAACTCTTAACAATTAATTTGTAATTTCAATTTCACCAACTAAGCCAAACAAATGTAACAATAAATTTGTGGTTCTCCAATCTATAAATTCACATTTTTAAAAGTTATATGATTGAAGAGAAATTCAAATTCTTTTAAAAAAATGCGAAATTTCAATAAGTTTTTAATTGCAAATTCCATCAAAAATTGCAATTTCAACAATTATAAAATTAATTATAACATTTTTTATAATTAGGAATTTGAAAATTTCAACCACACTTATGATATTGAGGAGAGATTCATATTTTTTCTAAAACACAAATAAATTTCTTTGTTTTACATATATACAATTTTTAAAATAATTTAAACTTAATAATGTATATACAATAATAAATATATTTATTTTCTCATACATACGTTTTTATAAAAATGGCACATCATGATATGTTTATAAGGTTATAAAATTCTTTTTCACTTTATTTTAAAGGTGATTATAGGAATAGGTTTTGGAAATTATAAGGAATTTATTGAGAACCGGTTGGTTTCTCATGGCTCTTTTCATCTTTTCTGAGAAGTATAATTAAAGGGAGTTTCTTCCCTGTCTTTCTTTGTGAGGGTTCATCAGCATTTTGAGTGCTCTCTTTTTAGAGTGCAGATTCAGTGCCTTTTGGCACTCGATAGATATGATGAGATGGACAGCCCATTCATGATGAGACAGTTCACTGATGGGAACACTTGTGGTTGGTTGAACGCTTGTGGTTGGTTGCCTTTCCCCCTGGCAGAACTTCTATGGAGAGTGTTTATGTTTTTATTACCCAGTTTTGGGCTGAATGTAAAGATGACCTTTGATTCTTAATTGAATAACAAGGACATGCTTTTTTCTTCCTGAAAAAAAAGCTTAGTCCTTAGATTCTCTCTAAGAAACTCAAAGGGTAAACCTTCGTCACCCCATTGTTATAATTAAAATAATTATTTATAATAATATTAGTTAAATTAATTATAATAATTAGTATGATTGTTTAACTTTATTTAAGTTTAAACTAGTAATTAACTTTTGTTAATTACTTCTTTTTCAATCAACATGTGCCTTTTGATGGTAATAGGTCATTTTTTGAAAATTTTAATTATTTATAAAAAGAAAAACTTTATTCTATTTAATATTACTTTTTCATTAATGTGAATATATATTTAGTCAAGTTTTGGTAGAGCAAACGGTTAAGACGGGTTTCATTTTGTAAGGCAATTCGAGATCAAAACCCGCTGCTCCTTGAAGGCAACATCTAAATCGAACCATGCGAAGAGTTGGTGTGTTCGATGACATGTGCGATCCTCGGGTGATTTTGATGGCTTATATGCCTACAGGTTGTGGTTTCTCAAACCAAAGATTAGTGATGCAGGAGCATCGTGGCATGCCAGCAATGTGATGAGTTGGTCACATGTTGTGGCATCTTTTATAACTGTTTTGTGTTGAGTCATAGTCTAATTAGCGGCGTAGGAATCATTGCGGATCATGAATCCCTGCATGGAGATCAAGGCGTAGTTTGCTCATTTGTAACAGTGACGTTTTCATCAAGCCTTGTAGTTGCTTGTTTTTGGTGGCAAGACCAGTCAGTGTAGGAGTAATAGTTTAGGTTAAATAGGAAGATTAGAGAAGAAGAAGGGGTTCTTCTATTCAATTTTGTTCTTATGGGTTAGAATCCCATTTACAGAAAGATGGACAGACTTGTGTCTGGTTCTTCTTGTAAATATTTTGAGAAGACGAAGGAAGGCAAGTCAAGGGGTGTGCATGCATGTTTTATTAAAAGGAAGAGTAGTTGTGTGTTTGCAATGTTAATGGCCTCTATGCATTTACTGTTTGAGCTATGTGTCTTTGTGGAGCTGACTTTGGTGGTTTTCTGAACATCTATGTATTTATGTAAAATTGTTGATTAACGCATGAAATTGTTGCTCGAATGGGTAGAATAGTTCGTAGATATATGCATAGGAGGTTTAGGCTAATTACTCTTCAACTTTGCGGGCTGGATTGATTGATTCCATGAGCAATCGATGTAGCACACAAGTTTTATGCCTTAACCAGTTTATTGCAAAGAACGAATTATGGAGATTCAATCCGTAGATGGAGATCTGACGGTCCAGGAGAGATCTGCAACGAAAGTTGCAAAGGCGATAACGAATCTACAAAGATCTGTGAGATCAGCGCCAAAAGGTAGATCGGCGGTCATGGAAGAGGATCTAAATATTTGATGGTCGAGAGAGTTGCAGAGGACACGTTGCGGGAGGAGAGTTACGGGGGAACAACTTTGGAAAGTTGGCCGTGGATCCCACATCCTGTAAACCACTTGCGAAAATCCCGTTGTGGAAAGGCGATTGTGGAAACTGTATTGCGGGAAAACCTGTTGCGGAAAGGCGGTTACAGAAATAGGCAATTTTAGTGTGGAATTTGGCGTTTAAAGCTTATTTTGGAGATCCTGCAAAGTGTAGAAAGCTGAAGATTCTGGAGGCATTGGTTGGGTTGGTTTTTTTCCAAACCCCTGCACCATTTTTGGTATCATAGTGGGTGCAAAAATATTTTCACACTATGGAGAGGAACCTTGCAATATTAATTTGCGGGATGAGGAAAAAATGTTGATTTCTAACCAGAGGAGTTGAGAAGGAAATTGTGGTATGGGAACCCTCAAAATAGAGTGCTGTAGGAAATGAATGCAAATATCAAGCCTGTAGAGAGCATATGAATTGCTCGAAGATTCTGTGTGAGAACAAAGAAAATGCCAATACGTCAACTAGGAGGAATCTTGATGGGGTCTTGAGAGGGGAGGCTAGATTGCAGTTCATCATGAGTATGGGAAAGCTCATGGAGGTGGTATGGAAGGTGGCTACTGAAATTCATCTAAAGGGTTCAAAAAGAAGCCACAATAGAACAAGGGAAGATGCCAGAGCAAAAGGTGTCAAGAGGATGAGTCAAAGTAAATTTGACAAAGAGGTTGTCAAGCTAAAGGAAGGGCTTCGTAAGGTGACTGAACTGATGCATGAGGAAGATACATAATGTTAGTGTTAAGGATGGAATTTGAAGAGGAGTGTGCAACTGCCTATAAAGAGGTTATATGCCAGGAATCTCAAGCACAAACTTAGTGTTTGGGTGAAGAAAAAATAAAGACTCAGGGAAGCTGAGCATGAGGAAGAAGTTCACGTGATGTGTGAACTAGAGCAAGGTGTGTGACTTGAAGGAGAGAAGGAGGATGCTGATAGAGAGTCTGCTGGCAAGCTCATGAACAAAGAAAATAGTTCATATCATGATACAGAGGAGAATGAGGATGTTGATGAGAAGTCCATTGAGGATTTCAAAGACTTTTTTGCAGAAACAGAGGAGCCTGAAGGGTTGGAGGAGAAGGCATCATCTATTTCAAACTAACAATATGTGTTTTATTGCAGATTGCATAGTTGGCACAGAGGGACAATTGCTAAATATTGTCCAATAGTGTTTAAAGGATGAAGATGAAGGTAAAATCATGGACATGTGGAATGTCTATATTTTACATAT
The DNA here is from genome assembly GCA_001517045.1 of Pseudotsuga menziesii. NCBI lineage: Eukaryota > Viridiplantae > Streptophyta > Pinopsida > Pinales > Pinaceae > Pseudotsuga > Pseudotsuga menziesii. The sequence goes on from LPNX010959694.1 coordinate 170,154, forward strand.
CTATTTGTTGACTTTGTTGCAGGAATTATGCAAGTGGATAGTTGGGATGGTGATTGATGAGGCATGGTTGTGTGATGGCAGTAAAATTTCCTTTCATTTGCTAAAGGAAAATGTCCAGGAAGAAATTGTCTTGATGGACAATATGGAAGCTAAATACTGGGCTGAAGATGACGAGGGAAGTAGCAGCAATTAACCTATTGTACATCAAAGGTAGAAAGCTTTGGAAGTTCGTTATACTTATAGGAAAATGAACGTTACAATGGAGAAGGGCATCCAGACAAAGATGTTTCAGCAAAGAAGCAGACTGGATGAGGAGATAGATGAGATATGGCATCTCATGCAGAGATGTAAGAGGATCAATGACAGTGAGGTTCAGAAAGTTATTTGGATGGTTGTGGAAGACTGAGAAGTTCATTACAGGACTAATGAACAACAACAACTACAAAACAAGATATGGGATCTAGGAGGTCTGAACATTAAAATTACAGACCAAGAGGCCATGGGTTCTTTTAAAGATCACAAGGATGGTGATGGATAGTGGCATGTTTTGATTCGCAGGTCAAGGGAAAGGTGAACTTGACTGTTTTGTGGAGTTAGAACATATACCCGAAATTTGTTGTTGACAAATGCTGGAAGGTATGGTTGAAAGGGTTGTTTGAGATTAGAACACTGCTCAAACTTACACTTTGAGTATATGTTGTAAGCTTACAGAAATGTAGCAGGATGGGAGCTCATGAACAGGAGCCCATAGAAAGTTTAAAGTTAGGGAGTCTGATGCAGGAGCATCATGGCATGCTAGCAATGGGATGAGTTGGTCACATGCTGTAGCATATTTTGTAACTATTTTGTGCTGACTCATAGTCTGACTAGCGGCGTAGGAATCATTGTGAATCGTGACTCCCTCCATGGAGATCAAGTTGTAGTTTGTTTGTTTGTGAGAGGGACATTTTCATCATGCCCTGTAGTTGTTTGTTTTCAGTGGCACATGGCACTCATTGTAGGAGTAATAGTTTAGGTTTAATAGGTATATTAGAGAAGAAGAGGGGATTCTGCTCTTCAATTCTATTCTTCTGGGTTGGAATCCCATTTGCAGAGAGATGGATAGACTTGCGTCTGGTTCCGCTTGTAAATATTTTGAGAAGATGGAGGAAGGAAAGCCGAGGGGTGTGTGTGTGTGTTTTCTTAATAGGAAGAGTAGATGTGTGTTTGTAGTGTTATTAGTCTCTATGCATTTACTATTTGGACTGTGTCTCTGTGTGGAGCTGACTTTGACAGTTTTCTGAACATCTGTGTATTTCTATAAAATCATTGATTCACGCATGGAATTGTTGCTTGAATGGCTGGAATAGTTCGTAGATGCATGCATAAGAAGGGTTAGGCTAATTAATATTCAAGTTTGTATGCTAGATTGATCAATTCCATGATCAATTAGTGCAGCGCACAAGTTTTATTCCTTAACTAGTTTATTGCAGAGAATGAACAGTGGAGATTAAGTCCATAGACAGAGATCTAACAGTCCAAGAGAGATCCACAACTGAATTCACGAAGGAGATAACGGATCTACAAACATGTGTGAGATTTGCACCAAAGCGTAGATTGACGGTTATGGAGGAGGCCGTAAATATCTGACAGTCAGGAGAGTTACAGAGGAAAAGTTACGAGAGGAGAGTTGCGGGTGAACAACTTTGGAAAGTTGGTCGTGCATCCCGCATCCTACATCTTGCAACTCGCTTATGGAAATCTTGTTGCCGAAGTGCAATTGTGGAAATAGTGCTGCAGGAAAGCTTGATGTGGGAAGGAGGTTGCAGAAATAGTGTTGCGGGAAATCCTGTTGTGTAAAGGCAGTTGCAGAAACAGGGTTATGGAAAACATTTTTGTAGAAGGAAAATTGCAGGAAGGAAATTTTAGTGTGGAATTTGGCGTTTAAAGATAAATTTGGAGATCCTTCCAAGTGTAGGAATCTGAATATCCTGAAGGTGCTGGTTGGGGTGGTTTTGTTATGAACCCCTACACCAGCTAGCCCAGCAAGCCAAAAGGCATTGCAACAAACAAACAAAAAATTTGACTACTAATTAACTTTTGTTCAAAAGAAAAATCATAGAATCTTGTTATTTCCTAGCCAACAAATAGTAAAATTTTCAAATTAACATTTACTTCAACTTAGGACAAAGCATAAGAGCTCAAACCATCAACTACCACTAATATGGCACATGTCATCAAAATTATAGATTCTTAGCTATTCAACCTCTTCCCTTAGTGGATTTATGCCCCTATTATTGTTCGAATTGTGCTAAGTCCTTCAATCTCCTAAATCTATAAGTGCAATTCACAACTTAGAAAATACATGTAACATTATCTACAGTGCTTTACAATTATTAATTATGCCAGAAAATACTTTGTTTATTATTTTATTATTCCTTGACACGAGGTTCAGAATAGAACATATTGGAATAAAACATTCCTATTAATAAAATATGTTGAAGGGAAGCACAAGTGAATATAATTGTTTAAATAGTGTTTATTGACCCACAAGAGGAAAATGACAAGTGGAAAATACCATTGAGTGAGAACTCAAGATGCAGGAGGCATCATTCCCAAAAATCAGGTCTGCACTCCTAGTTAAGTTTCTAAAGGGAAGGAGGCTCATAAATGACCAAGTCCTAATACTATTTAAAAGTATGTCCATGATCAACAAGAGGATAGAATTGGATGGGGGATTAACAGATGTATCATGCAAGAGATGGCACATTGAGATATTTTGCTCTTGTGGTTCAGTGAACAAGATCAAGGGTTTTGGAGCAAGTAATTTGGTTGCTCTAGGAGTAGGTTGGAACGATCAAATTCTCCACTTGTGTTTTCCCAGTGTTAATGCCATGTTCCTACTTTGTTTCTTTGAATGAATTAGATACAATAGAATGTATATGTGAAATGTTAAATTGTTCTCAATGTATCCCAGATTGGGCATTCATACCTATATCAATGATTGTTAGTAATGGACTGGTGTAGCAATTATTTTAGTAATGAGTTGAATGAATTAGGTCTGGCTATCTCTGATCTATTATACTAGAGTTATTTAGAATTTATGAATCTGCAGCTAATGGATTGAACCCTCTATTTTACACGGCATCGAATGTTCCTACTGTGTATTTCCTATCTGTATTTTATTATGAAATTTTACCTTAATACTACAATACGATTTAGGTTGCCGAATGAATTTGAAATGCTTGTTTATAGTTTAGATCTGATTTATTTTCAGTATGGCGGTTGAAATTGTTTTGCATAGAGAAAAAATGTAATTTTAACTATACAAATCCTATAAGCTTTTAGCAGAGTTGGTTAAATGTTTCCTGAGGTCATGATCAGTTGGCGGAAGCAAGGGTTGGTTGCAAACACTAGGATAAATTTCCATATTCAATTAATTTATAGTAAGATAAACCCAAAATCAACCATAAACTCATTGAATCCACACAATTAAGCTTTGATCCACAAAACTAGAAGTTTAACGATTTGGATCTAACCCACAATAAGATTGATGGTTCGTAGAAGTGTGAAAGTAGGAAGATGGATCTGTGGAAGTCTCGAAGAGTTGAAAGGAAACCCCACTTCTGCAATCCACAGGGTTAGATGTTGATTTCCAAGATTGAAAGATCAAGGGTCCATATCTAATCCCTAAGGCAGATCGGTGACTGATGTTAGTCATGAAGTTTCATTGGAAAGTTCAAGCGGTTGTTTTATAAATTTTATGACTTTCGAGTTTCGCAAAGGAAGGCAAAAAGTGAAAGGAAGAAATTATATTTATTCTAAGTGATCATATTATGAAGTTTCTGACTTTTGAGTTCCGTAACAATAGGCAGAAATAAGAAAGTCTAATTCATTGTATTATGAAGTTTCTGACTTCTGAGTTCTACAACGGAAGGCGGGAAGCGAAAGTCGAAAAGTAGAAAGTTTAAGTGTTCATTTTAATAATGTTTCTAACTTTCAAGTTCTACAGCAGAAGGAAGGAAGAGGAAGTTGAAAAATGAAAAGTTAAAGTGATCGTTTCATGAAGTTTCCAACTTCCGAGTTCTACAGTGGAAGGCGGAAAGTAGAAAGTTAAAGTTTTCATTTTAATGAAGTTTCTGACATTTGAGTTCCGCAGTGGAAGGAAAGAAGTAGAATCCTAAAAGAAGAAAGTTTAAGTGATCATTTGATGAAGTTTACGACTTCCGAGTTCCATAGCGGAAGGTGGGAAGTGGAATCCAGAAAGCAGAAAGTTTAAGTGATTGTTTGATGAAGTTTCTGACTTCCTAGTTCTGCAATGAAAGGCAGGAAGTGGAAGCCAGAAAGAAGAAAGTTTAAGTGATCATTTGATGAAGTTTTCGACTTCCGAGTTCTAGAGCAGAAGTTGAAAAGAAGAAATTTTAAGTGACTATTTTATGAAGTTTTTGACTTCCGAGTTTTGTAGCAGAAAGCGGAAACCAGAAATTGGAAAAAGGAAAGTTCAAGTGATCGTTTTATTAAGTTTTTGACTTTCATGTTCTGCAGCGAAAGGGTGGAAAGCGAAATGTCCAAGAAATTGTTTCATGAATTTCTGACTTCCGAAGTCCGTAGCAGAAGGCGAAATGTGAAAAAAAATAGTTTAGTGCAGAAATGTCTATTATGGTTGCATAATGGACCTATCATTGGTGAAACTACTATTAGAGGGCTTGTTACACCTGAGGATGATTTATACAAGGATGAATTTGACTATTTAATATGGCCACGGTGTCTTTTATTTGTTTTTTGTCATAACAATAGGGTATTTGATTAACATGTGTGTAGATATATGGATATAGATTTTTTTATATTTGATTTTTGATGTATGTTACATAATCAAGGTATACATTTAGTCTTTTCATGAAATACCACCTAAAAAACAATTATCGCATACATTATAAACAAATATTTAATATATTTGTTGTTAATTTTTTTTTGTTCTAGGGGAATCGACAATTGAGGACTTGGGTGGTACTCATACACGAGGTCTAGCGATCCAATCTAGGTGCACCCACACAGCCCACAAGCATGGGGCACGGGTAAGAACGGGTGATTTGAACTCATGACCTCCATTTACAACATATACTTCATATCAAACAAATCATTGGTTAAAATATATTTTTTGTTATTTATTTTAATTAATCACATCATATTAAAACATTATAAATTCAAATACAAAAACATAAATAACATTTAAAAATACAATTCTCACATAAAACATACTTTTAGTTTAAATTAATAATAATATTATTACTGCAAGCATTTTTTAATTAAAAATATATAATTTATTTTTTAATTAATTATATTACATTAAAAATATTGAAAATTCTGTAAAAGTAAAAAATACACCATTATCATATCACATCTAAATATGTAAATTGATTTTTTAATATTTCATCAAAATAAATTAAATTAAAAAATTCATAGTGATCGATATTGAATATTTTATTAATATTTAATTGCATCGAGAGGCTCTGTACAACCTATTATGGGGGAGGTCTTGTAACGTTATGTAACGTTACATATATGTTGGCCACAACAACAACCTAATATAGGGGAGATGTTGTAATGTTCATACCTAACAAAACAATAAAAAATAAAAAAAATTAACTATCGGCCAAAAAACTCTCAGACAGAAAAACAACATAATGTGGGGGAGATGTTGTAATTCTCCTACTTAAAAAGTAATAAAAAATTAAAAATTGAATTATCCGAAAAAAAATGCTGGTCGTGCACATGGAATTAAAACCATGTGCAGGGCCTTCTAAACAACCCATGGTTTTACTGTACATGGTTTATGAGGGCCTTACAAATGGTTTTAAAACCATGTGCAAGGCCTCCTAAACAATCCATGGTTTTATTGTACATGGTTTAGGAGGTCATTGCAAATGGTTTTAAGACCAGGTGCAAGGCCTCCTAAAAAACTCATGGTTTTAGGAGGGCCTTGCGCATGGTTTTAAAACCATGTATGGGGGAGATGTTGTAATGTTCTTTCCTAACAAAATAAAAAATAATAAAAAATATTATATTGCGGCCATAAATAGAATTAAATATTAATAATAAAAATATTATATGTCGACCTTAAATAAAAAGATGTGTCTTTTGGTCTGAATCACACTAAAGCTGATAGTTGAGTGCAATACTTAAGAAGAGGTTTGCACCCCCAAAGATTTGATCCCTCTCGGTGCTTCATAGAGAATAGGACTTGGATCTGTGTTGGTTTAGCTACAATATACAAATGTAAATAAACTTTACACTTTTATGAGAAAAATATTTTATTATATAATATTGTTAACTAAAATGAAAATGAAAATTTTACATTAATCATTATATTTTTTATTATCTACAAATAATGTATTTAATTTTTTTTTAACAGTTATCACTTTTTTTCATTAAAAAAAAATCCTGCTTTTCTTAAATTGAATAAAAACAACTATACTATTGTCTATACAAAGGATAGCCATCGATGGCTCCAATACCACCAAAAGACTAAAAAGAACAATAATGTAAAATTCTAAATAATGTATTTAAAAATAAGAAAAAAAATGACAATTATCATTTTTTTCCATTAAAAAAAAAATCTTGCTATGCATAAATTGAATCAAAGAAACTACAATGTTATCTATACCAAAGATAGTAATCAATTGCTTCAATACCACCAACAAGAGCCACGAGGTGGCGATGTTCCCAACATTTCATCTGTGATAACTAGTGGTTTGCAATTGCCTATCCAAAAAATTAAAACTCAATAAAAATAAATTAAATTTTGTTATAGCCTACTTAAAGCTCAATAAAAATAGAATAAATGTTGTTATAGTCTACATAGGCATCCTTTTCAGGATGTTAGATATTTGACTACTTAGAAGATTCTAGACTACAATGGATCCAAAGTGAAGATGAGCTTTACCAGCTTTGCGAGAACGACTACTACATCTCAAATAGGCCATGAAGGACATAAAGACAAGCCTAAATACAGAGTGTGTATGAACCATATTTGATTATCTAGATGATAAATTGTTTATGCTTGTTGGTTGATTAAGTTAATTTCTTTACTATCAGAGTTGGAAATCAACTTCTCCTTCTAAAATGATACCCACCTCTCTCTTGGAGAGGCACATTTGGGCTTGACAAGTAACTTATCCTCTAAAGGAAGGGTAGAAGGTAAAATAAAGGCAATGAAAGTGAAGGCACAAATCCATATTTGAATAATGCTAAGCCAATATAAGAAAATTAAGAAATTGAAATAAAGCAAAACCTTCCTCATTGAAGGAAAACTCACTAGCTACGCTTCAATCAAATAGAAAAGTTTTAGTAAAGTAAAACAACAATTTCCATTATTACATATATCATAATAACCACTTATGTAAGTATATACCTATCTTAGAAAACCTTTTAATAAAAATTAATAACATTTTGAATTTTATTTATCATGAAAATAAGTTCTAGAGAATTATTTTCCCATTCTTTGAAACAGTTTCTTAATATTTTCAATAGTATTTTGACGGGAGGGCATATGAGAGTCAACTTTCAAGCCTTCCTCAATAACTTGAGTTAAAATGAAAAATTCATTACATGAAAAAGACATTACATAGATTATTTTACCTCACTTATCAAATATAAAAAACATATGGACTTTATGTAACAAATTTATACATATATATTTAAAACACACACACATGTATAATAAATATATGTAAATTAAAAATAATTTTACCTCTTACTCAAATCTACTATGATAAAAATATTTATATTAAAAAATCTCAAAATAAAAATAAATATCATTCTAATATATTCTAAAATATTTAGACATTGCAAGATATTTTATCCTTTCCTAAATTTTTGTTAAACATTTTACTATACCATTAAGTAATAAAAATTAACATAAAACTATAAAAATTTTAAAAATAATTGGTTGTTGTTTTTTATGTGCCATCATTATAGTTGAGAGTAGATGGCCAATTTGAGCACAAACTAGTGGAAATGAAATCGTCATTAAAGCTAGGAGAGAAGTCGTGTCGACCCCATTTCACTGAACCTAATCAATTTGGAAAAATAAAAATATATAATAAAAAAAATACAATAAAAAATACAATTGAAGGTGTTACAAACAATGCGAGTGTCAACCCCATCTCACTCAACCTAATCAATTTGGAAGAATAAAAAATTGTAATTGAAGGTGTTACAAACAATGCCAATGTTAGACTTGCATGACATTAAAACAAATTGCATGCCAATGCCAATGTTACGACTAAACGACATTAAAACAAATGGCGTGACATTGAAAAAAATGGAATGGGGAAGAAATTCATGGTAAGAAATCAATATATAGAGGGATTATGTACATATACTCTACTTTGCTACTTTTACAATTGCAATTTCTTTGATACAACGCAATTGCATAAGTGCCTACTTTGGAATTTGTGAGTTTTACTCTGCAAAATTATATCAAATGGAAATCGAGCCATGGTTCAAGGGTAGGTAGAACTTATAGGCCTAAGGCCTTCTGTTTCTTCCTCCAACAAATTACAGTTCTGCTTCTCCAAGCATCCAGCAGGTAAGCTCAAGGTCCATTTTAAACTCATTTATATAGTACAAATTACAGTTGGGATTCTCCAAGCATCCAGTAGGTAAGCCCAAGGTCCATTTTAAACTAGTTTACAAAGTAAACTTCAGTAGTCAATAAAGTGTTGTTTTCCTATGGAGAACCAATTTAACTTAGACAATGTTGTTTTTGAAGAAGGATGGTTCAACCCGGAACTAACTCCTATCCATTTAGTTAACATAAAACATTTATTTTCATAATTTTATTTTATGCATCCATTGATCCCTAACTCTTTCAATTTAAAATCAAATCAACCGAGGAGAATACCTTTAGAATGTTATTTGCAAGTTAAACTAGAACCTACACTTTCAAAAAGATATTTATGAGCTTGGTTGATCGATGAAAGACCAGCCCTTGAAAGGTTAACATGGGTTTTATTTAGCGGTCCCATTCACCATCAGAGAATTAATTAACCTATCTTTATGGTTTTTGAAGTGGTCATTTTACTTCAATGAAGTTTATGGAAGAAAGTAGCCTTACGAGAACACTTTCAGAGTTACAAAATACTTATAATGGAAAAGTTCAACGTAGAGATGCAATATTGTATTTGAATTAATATTCCCCTTGTTGATTCCTCAATGGATCACTGTAGGGGTAAAACCATATGGGATTTTATTATTATTCCCATTCCTAATTAGCGTAGTATCCCGAGTATAGTGCCAAGGTCTCTAACCGACCAGAGTATTCAATCCCAGCTTCGACATCGATACTTGTATCGAGTGGATCGACAACATAAACTATTGGTTATTGTAAAAGTCCCGAAGAAAGGACTACGCTGAGTGGTCATTTTCCTTCAATGAAGTTTATGACCATTTTAACTATATGCTTGGGAAAAAACCAAATCCGCGGTTATGTATCGTGACACCTGAAATGTCTGATGAGAGTGACAGATGTCGTCCTCTCAAATAAATCTAAATCTAAAATATTTTCAAAACCATAAGTTTTCAGAACTCTCTCGATCCCTTCTGATTTCCTCGACAATGAGTTGCTCGATCCATAATCGAAAGGATTTCCATTCGTATCATGACATATGAACTGTCCGAGAGTGATAGATGTTGTGATCTCAAATAAATCCAAATATAAAATATTTTCAAAACCATAGAAAGAAAACTGAGTTTTCAAAACTCTCCCGACATAAACCTCTCAATCCCTTCCGATTTCCTGGGCGATGAGTTGATCGATCCATAATTGAAAGGAAGTCCATTCGTATCGTGACACTTGAACTGTCCGAGAGTGACAAACGTCATGCTATCAAATAAATCCAAATATAAAATATTTTCAAAACCATAAAGAAAACCAAGTTTTCAGAACTCTCCCAACATAAACCTCTCAATCCCTTCTGATTTCCTTGATGATGAGTTTCTTGATCCATAATCGAAAGGAAGTCCATTGGCATCGCAGGGTTGGTTTTGGACGAGGCAAAAATTCTATGATTCAATGTTTTGAATCTTCCTATTTATTTCTTTCGCCGTTTAGTATTTAGTTTATCCACTTGAATTTCCACTCATTTATAAGTGGGAGGTCTTTAAATGCCTGGATGATTCTATTGATTAAATTATATTTGTTCGATGTTGTTTTTGTCTGTGATTGTTCAAATTTGAGGCTTAGGGTTCCTCTAATGTGTCTCTCTTAAAAACTATTATGGGTTAGGGTTCCTTCAATATTTACGCTATAATTGTGGCACAAGCTAGGAGATGGATATATTGCATAATATAGGACATTTTCTTTTGTATTATCCATTCGTTCATGCTTTTAAGTAGCACAGTCAACCAGGCTCTTAGAGCACCTCATTTGGCATGTAAAATATAATATTTTACAGTATTTATTAGCTGGAAATAAATTTTGTCCCATGATGTAACTATAAATTGGTTGTATGTACCTTCTTGGAAAGCATCAACTTAAGATGCCTTCTTTCTAAACCCCAAAACATAGATTCATATTTAATATATCTCAACTACTCATTTAACCATGGATTCCATGGATTTATTAAGCATATATCCATGTTTAATCCGAGCTAAACACTCGATTTATCAAGCTTATTTCCTTAGAAGCTCCAGTGGACCCTAGAGCACAGATCAATATTCAGTTCATCTTGACCGTGGATTTTAGCTACGCTTACTGGATGTTCCCCTATATTAAGTTGCAGTCAGTTTCTAGACCTATGGTGTAGTCTTTAATGGGAAAGCCTTCAAATTGCTCATCTCTTTCATCAAGTCTTAACGACTATCGCTGTACTTATTCTTGCTCTTTGATGGGCGTTGGAGCTATGTCCCTCGCATTCCTTGAATCTATTGTGAAGTTTTCACTATATATATTTATATATATAGAAAGGGCAGTCATAGCTAAAAATAGAAAAGGAACAAAATCTGGTATGTTTTGTTAATTTGTAGCAAAAATTGTTCTTCACTGTAAATCCAAAGAGGGGTTGTTAAAAACCACCTACAGTATGCAGTGCTAACCAAAGAATATATATATATATATATAGGTGCTAGAACAAATGTGAAATACACAACAATGGAGTTCTGGTCTCCCTTAACGCATGTCAACTCCTGGAAAGGAGGTCGCCCTCCATGAAAGAAAACTTGATTTAATTCTAAGTGAATCTCTTAACTATAGTTGCATTGGTAAGAATGTTTCGCAGCTTGCTCTTCCTAGATATACCTAGATTTAAATCAATGTTGTATATTCTTTCCCAAATCTCTCTTGATATCAAACAACCCTCAAAAAACATTGCAAAGAGTTGGTTGCATCAAACTTTCGGGAGAAAATATATGAGCCAGCGAAGAGGAGGGGGCTATCAAAAAAATTTATTTTATTATTATCTGGGGAAATGTGGAGTGATCCCAGAACACCGAGTGGCCTTCATGCAAGGTATTCCCATTATACCAACAATAGGCTAGAGCATATCATTAACAAATCAAAATTTTAGAATTTGTGAGATTTATTTAAAAGTCATGGAAACAAAATATATGAACCTACGTGCCTCCATATATATAGATAATATAAATGATCTTCAACCTGTTACCATTTTTGAAATTGTATTGGTAAGGAAATACTACCTAATTTTGGCTGTATATATTTTTTGTTTTTCTAGTTTTATAGAATTGTATTATAATGTCCTTATAATACAATAGTTTTTTTTGTAAATCATAATATATTATAAAAATTGGTTTTTTTTTATTTTTTATTTATTTTTATTTTTATTGAGAACTCCTCACATAGAAAATAATCAAATACAAAGCTAAAAAAATGGAAGATTCCCACAACGCAATAGAACGAATACAACAGAATGCACATGGAAAACTACCTAGACCAGAACTTGCACTTCTAAGAAAAGTAAAAATTCATCATTTAGTGTTCTCAAGATCTTTAAGGTCTATGGGGAATTTAACATGACAGATAAAGCATTGTGAAAACCATTAAACTACGCCTTAACACGCCCCTTGACTACTGCCCTGTTTAATATTCACAACTCAGTAACAATATACTATCTATAACACTGGCTAGATCACCAATAATAGTCATTATAAAGGAAAACATATGAACCTCAGGAACATTATCATATCTATAACAATGGCTAGATTACTAGGGTGTGTGCATGGTGACGACGGTCTCTTTTGATGCATTAGATGCAATAGAAAACTGGAAAAACAGGAATCCATCAACTTGCATGGATATTTTGAGACACTTACACAATGAATATTGCGATGAGTAAAAAACAAGAAATGTAGGAAATTGAATGGCGTTTCCAAATATATAATTTTTTTCTATTGAAAATGTTGTTAACTATCTAAAGTTAGATATTTTTCAACGGGAACTTTTTATTTTTGGGACAAATTATAAGTTATATTTTTTGTGGGTGCAGCCTTTGACTGACTAAATGATGGAATAAACTTACGAAAACCGCTATACATATAGAGAACATATAGTACTAGTGCACAACTATTTTTCCAATAATAAAAATAATTTTTTCTTTTTTCTAAGAGATCAAACCTCGAAAATGGTATGTCAATTATCTTAATGCAATTATTTGGAAATGGTTTTTTATAGTATGTAGAGGTCGGTGTTCTTTAGTGCACAATACAAATTTTTTTTAAATAGTTGAGAAACGAAAGAGATATGGACGAAACATTAACATAATTTTTTTTGAGTTGAGAAGTGATGATAGAAGATAAATAAGAAAAAAATAGAAAATATTATGTATTCTTGTTAAAATTTACAAATTTGGAATTTGCAAAAAAAACCATATATGTTTCTAAAATTTCATAAAAAGTGGAGGTGTGGAGCATACTGTAACGAATGGCTAAACACCAGCATATTGAACATTTTGATATAATGTTGAATTATGGTTTATCATACTCCAAGGCATAGGCATGTTGAATCCAAAGCAAAGTCTGAAGTAGACACATAGGTGTAAGAATGCCATGCAAGCATGGGTGGAGACTCAGCCTTGTGTGTTGTTCAAAATGGGAGAGCGTTTTAATGAATCACAATGTGCACGCATTTTAAACTACTACAATGAGTTTTTTTTTAAGTTATACCAATACTAAAATTATTTTATGTCCCCCCCCTGCTCCCCTCTTACCCCTAACTCATACTAACACCCCCTCCTCCTCGCCCTACCACTAAGCCCCCCTCCTCCTATCCCTACCTTTAATCGTCCCCCCTCTCTCTCCCTAACACCCCACCACCCCATTCCTTCTCACTCTCTCTCACATACCCATGCCCCCCCT